>VXAZ01006195.1:291798-665967 GCA_013399875.1 Gymnorhina tibicen
TTGGGTTTTTTTTTTTTTTTTGATTTAGCTTGATAAATCCTCACATAAGTTCTTGGCTTTCTATTGACAGTCAGTAAGCATTGTTATTGGAATCATTTACACTAAAGCCAACCTGTTGACTTAAATGAGGTTCTTTCTAAGGCCTTTTTTCCTCTACATACTGCAGATAAAAAATTCTGAAAATCCTGTATTTCAATACAGGCTGTAATGAAGTCTGAGTCTGAAATTATTCTTTCTCTTGAGAGGTGGCGGGTTTCTTTTTAAGGCATTGAACACTTGGTAGAACTGTCCAGAGATGTAAGTCACCAAAGTCCCGTCTTTAAATCAGTGCAATGTACACTCAAGCTTAATCTTAAAATCAATCTTTGATGAAAAAATGTCTTAAAATGCCTTGAAAAGGCAGAAAACTTACACACAGACAGCAATTCAGCACTCTCTTATAACACTTGGTTTTCTTGATTATTCTTTCAAGTTTCTATCCAATTATTGAAAAGGAAGCAAAAACATCTTATATGATGTGGAAAATACTGTTTAATTAAGATGTGGTATTGAGATAGATATGAAGAGCCCTTCACTTTAATCAGATTTATTGCTTCCACCTTGTTAACATTTATTCTCAGCCGCTGACCATTTTGTTACACAGGGGGTCACAGATTTCACATTTATGGCTTTTCTAAAGTGCACTTGTCATTTCCACTCTAAATCCTGACATTCATATCATTTTGAAAGCTTGATAACAAAGTTCTGCAAGTGCCCAGCATTAGGCTGCAAATATAAAAATGTATTCCACAACACTAAGGGGCCAGCATGAGTGTCCTTTGCTAATTATCAGGAGAACAAATGGCCTGAGATTAATTTGGCACAAGGAAAACACTGCAGATTTCTACACTAAAAAAAGAAGCATTTTAAAAGACTAGTTATCTAGAGAAACAACTCTTTGAGCACTTCTGGCAGCACTATTTTTAAGCAAAACAGAAGAATGGAAATAAAAGGCTGGTTCTGCCATTGCCCTCGGAGAAGCATAAGGAGTAAGTGGGTTTTTCAGGAAGATTTAAAATACAGGAACTGCAGTCCTCAGTGAAAATGGTCAGCCCAAAACCCATCAGTTTTTAATGTGAAATTTAAAATACGGTTTTTTCCCATGTGCATCACTTCACAGTTCTCTACACTAGACTTCACATGCTGCTTTCATTACTCAAGCAGTCTCCTATAGCAGATTTGTAGTCCTTCACTGTCTGCCCTTATCCTTTCTGTCTGGAATACAATTGCATCTGATGCATGCTTTGACACCTTCCTGCTCACCCACTTTTCCACAGCCTTCATGAGTGAGTGTGTTAATCAGCACAAATGGAGCCAGCAGCCCACCAAATTCCAAGTGACCTCCCCCCATTTGAACAGTGGATTACCTATGCTTGTTTTCTAGCTCCTTTGGAACAGTTATTCTCACATTACAGAATTTTCCCTCTTACCTCATCATTGTCTCGGCTCTTTTAAAGCACTGAAGAGTCACTGTAAAAAGCTATCTGATACAGAGGTGTCAAGGCAGGAAAGAAGTAAGGAATGAAGTTTGGAGGCAAGCACCTGTCTCAGGTTTCAGAAAGGGAATCTACACACACATTCCCCCCACTCCTTGCCTGCCACCAATGTTGTCCAAGCCAAACAATTCATTGTTTGACTTTTCCATAAAATTTACCAAAGAAAAAATGACTTGGCCCCAGGGCACTCAGAGATGGGAAAAGTGACAAAATACATGCAGTTGAAAAATAAGCAAAGCACATAATGTTTGCTTTCTGTTACTGCTTTGGCAGTGATCTGTGTCATCTGAGATTTCTGCACTCTTGACTGTCTTTGAACACTTCTTCTTCAGCTGGGAAGTAATTGATTTCATAGCACAGGGCTTTTGAGTCCTCTACAAAACCTTCTGCTCTGCTTTTTTTCCACAGATTCATTTTCATCTATTCCCATGATTTGAAAAGTCAACAGCAGCTTGCTTTTTTTGATATTTTCTCCTGCATAGCAAGGATTTTTCATTTTCTTCTTCATCAGCTTCTTTCTTATCTTTTATGTCTCTGATTCTTCTACAAGCTATAACCATCCAATTCAGTCTCATCAATTCAGTATTTCTTATAACACACACAGGAATCAAGTGTATACTTGTTAAAAGTGTAACCACAGGACTCTTCTGAGTGCATTAAAGGATGTTCCTCTCCTTCTTCCTCAGAAGCTGTGCTTGCAGCTATTTAGGAAGATTTCACTGAAGACTGAATGCCATGTTCACTGTTATCTGAATAAGAAATTGCATTCTAGGAAGAGCCCAGGGATTTCAAAGCTAAGTTCATATTCATTTAATTGAAAATCAAACCCAGTCTTTGTTCTCAAGAACCTTCTTGCTTTAAAGGAAATTAAATGTTTAGGCTTCCAAGAAAATTCATACATACTTTTATTGTTCTTAAGACACATGAAGAAGTCTCTAAACAGCTTTGTACTTATATTAACCAATTAATTGGACAAAAGAAATGCAGTGGCAGTATCTGCTGCAACTGCCATGACATGAAAATTCTGTAGGTATCAGATGCAATAGCACCAATCAATGCCATGATAGAAGAGAATCATGTTCCATTTTGTCCTATCAAAATTAAATGTTTTTAGCTTTCAAGAAAAGGTTTTTATTTCCCCAGGCATCCACTCACTCATTAAACAATGCAATTTCAGCCCAGGTAATAAGAGGATGGGGTTAATAATCCAGCTTTAAATATCACAGTAGTAAGAGTTGTCCTCATATCTCAGCTGAATGAATTCAGGAGAAATTAAAAGTCTTTAAGTTCATCCTCAAAAATCTCATATTTGGGTGCAGTATAACCCTTCATGATAACAAGCTTGCAAACAGGGTCAGCACACTGAAACTGCTGCTCACCCACATGAAAAGAGGCTGATGAATCCCCATTAAATAGAGATGCCCAACTGAAATGCAGAGGTCTTTGGCATCAAGAGAGCTTAACTTATTTAAGGTTTTATAGCTAAGCACGGTGACCTTCAAATGATATGGATCTGATTATTAATTTAATAATGAGGTAATGAATTCACAAGGTAGAAAGTGGATTTTTGGTTTGGGATTTTTTTTTTCCTCAGAGCAGCCAGGATTTTATCTTTATTTTCTGGGTGGTATTACAGGAATTTAGGGATGGTGTTGTTAAATATACTACCCCGCTGCTATTTCAGTCGCCAGGTTAGATTCCTTCCAGATATTCTGTAAAAAAAAGCCTAAAACACTAATATCAGGATAATTCTTCACAGAAAGAGTGGTTGGGCATTGGAATGGGCTGCCCAGGGAGGTGGTAGAGTCACTGTTCCTGGAGACGTTCAAGGAAAGACTGGATGTGGCACTCAGTGCCGTGGTCTAGTTGACAGGGTGGTGTTTGGTCATAGGTTGGACTCTATGATGTCAAAAGTTTTTTTGAACCTAGCTGAAATTAAAAAAATTAAAAAATAATAATAAAAGTTGAGATTATTTATAAAATAATTTTTACACAAATTCTGTTACATTTAAGTACTGAAAAAATAAAAATATTCTGGGTAAACTATGACCAAGCATGTGTTTATTTTACAGCTTTATGTTATGCTTGGCATTAATAAAGATTAATGGGGAGCCTCCTGTTCTTCATCTGTCTATTCAGATGTTTAGCACTAAAATTGGAGTAAAGAATCAATCCCATCTAGACTAGCTCTCAGCAAATCTAATAAGCTGTAAGATAGACAGGATGGCCAGAAGGTGGCTGACACAATCTTCCTTCAAAAGTAGGAAGGTGTGCCATTCTAGGGCCAGGTTCAGGTCTTACTGTCCCATTCAGCTGTAATTTGACATCATTTATTAACAGTTTCCTTCTCTGATTTTCTGTCCATCAAGAATACCTTTGCAGGTTAATGAAAAATTTATGCTTAACTGACATTTATAAAGTCCAAAATCAGAAGCCTAGTAATTCAAAGAGAATGTGAAAGCTGAGCAAAGGAACTTCAACTGCTCCTAACTTTCTTGGCACATGAAGTTCTCCAGAATGACAACTATTCCTATGAAGAGATTTCCCTCACAGAGACCTGCTGTCCTGCAAACAAAAGCATTAGGCTTGCTTTGAAATTAAACAATGTTCACAGGCTATACCTCCTTCCTGAGGCTTTTTTGATAAAGAAAAAAAGTATATGAATTCTGCTGCTTATCTTCCATGTCCTCTGTATTTCTGTGTGGGAATACACGCTGTGTTTAAAATTGGTTTGTAATTGATTCTTATATAGCCACAGGTGTCAACTGGAAACACTGAGATAAGTTTTCATTCAATATATGCAAGAATAGAACATAAGAAACACTGATGAATACACAGTTTCATGTTGGAAGAACATTAGCGTGAACCAAGAGGTATTACTGCACATAAGAAAAATAAAATAATTAAATTTTAGACTTAAGCTAATTTATAGTCACAATCTATACTTGCCTTTTGACCATTACACACATCTTTTAACAAAGACATACTTACGTCTTCTAACCACTACAGAGACTCAAGTACATCATTTTTAAAGTTCTTACACCTTTAATCTGAGAACAGGAAAAACCCAACTTTCTCTTGTCTGCTTTTTAACTACCAAGGGAAGAACAGACATTTTAAACTATCACTGCAAAAAGTCTTCAGTTCCATGTGTGTAAGGACAAGCCTGTTAGGGGCTGTTACTGACCTGAAAAGAAACATTTTGGGACATTTTGGACTGGTTCTTTTGGAGAAAAACAAAAGCATGCCACTAGCAGAAGGTCCCTTGGGACATCTTCTTTCTCTGCCCTCACAATCATCTCTGCTTTTTCCTCTGCCCCAACAATACTCAGGCAAAATTTCATTTTCAGTCCACCTTACTCAGTTCTGTAAAAAAGTTTGTGGAAAACATCTTGGTAGAAGACTTTTAAGCTACTAAAATCCAGTGCACTCTCATCTGAGCCTCATGAGAGAGTAAACATGCAAGTAGGGACTGGCCAAGATTTACATCCTTAAATAGTGATAGCCCAAGTTTGCTGCTGATGTCATGAAACCATTGACTTGACAAGTTCATCATATAAACTTAAATAAGATGATCCTTTTCTTTTGAAAGTGCATCAGCAATCAACAAATTCCTCTATCAGCAATCAACATAATTTCCATGTGAAAGCTTGAGGAGGCTGTTGCTCCCAGTGACTGTCTGAATCGAGTATACAGTTCACCAGTGGTGTAAAATGAGCAATATTTGTGCAACCAATATTCACTTTAAGACAAATGATTAAATTTCCCTGAATCATAATGCAAAGGATAAAAGTAATCATAAATAGTTATCACAGTTATAAACATTTTGCAATAATTTCTTACCTCTCACATGTAGAAAAAGAAGATTTTTAACAAAAAATAAAATGTGTGACAAAATGGACAATTTCTATTAAAATATCTGAGTCCCTAAAAATAGTTTTCTAACTCTGGAAGCTAATTATCCTAACCTTTTTTCTTGAAGTTTTTTTGTGTTTTGGACAGTAAATTTTAGAAATACTTGAAATGGGCAAAGGAAGTAAAAAAGTTTAAGAATATTTCAGTACTTCTGATAAATTTGGAGGAAATCCCTTATTCTCACCAAAAAAAAAAGAAGCACCCGTTATATAAAAAATGGAAAAATTCAGAAATATTTCAATTAATATTTACTTGTAATTCACTGACTATGTTTCATTCATTCATGTGAGCTGGTCTTATTCTCAGAAGCTTCAAATTAGGCATGTATTTTAGTGCAACTTAAGATATTATTACAGTGCAAGATAAAAATCTTAATCACCAATTTAATCTTCTACGTATCTTGTAAATATTCAGGCTATGTTAGCATTAAGATGCATTTAAAAACTGCTGGCTACTGAAGATTACCTTTTTAATTGACTGCTGAGTGATTTGCCTGGCTTCTCATTAGCTAGAAGAGCTTTCCATGATCCATAATCACCTTGTAGAGTGAGTTAATGTGTGCCACCACGACAGCACATTTGAGATAAATGTTTTTGCACAATACAAAAGGTCTATGATCTGTTCTGCATTATCTGATGAAAGGCAGCGTTGCTGGAAAGCTTTGAAAATGAAGATGTGTAACACATTTTAAAATAACTACAAATCAAAAAGATAAAAATTCATTGCAAAGAATGACAAGCAAAAAAAGTCCCCTAAACCCTCCATATTGTCTATTCCCATTTCATACAAAAGATTTATTATAACCTAGGAGATACTCAGAAATGTTTCAAATTCCCCAAACCAGATCTTGTTTACATTTCAAGGAACTGTAGCAAAATGTACAGATAACTTTTTTCATTGCATTTTCCTTGTTTAACTTATTTTAAAGTATTTGCATAGCACAACAAATTTACAGGGGACATCAGAAACATACAGATAAAACATGTTTCCCTCCCAGACCTAATTACATGGTATGATTAGTGATCAAATATTTTACTGTTTGCAGCCAGTGCACTCACTTTTATGTAAATGGAGACAGCTTACAAGCTGGTGTCCTGATTTTCCAGGAGTCCAGAAGACCAAACAGGGGGCTGCTCACATGAACTTAAAAAAGTAAGTCCCAGGAACTGTCCCCAAAATGCTGCCTATCATCTATTTAGCATTCTAAATTGGTGCTGGAAAGAAAAACATCCATTTAAGATCCAGGGCATGGAACTTTCTGTCTTCTGAAGATACGCACCAAGGAACAAAATTGTCATTAATTGCTATTTATTTTTTCTTCTCAGAAAGATGATCTGGCACACACTGAAGCTCCTACTTTAAGCCAAAGTTCTATGGTCATTATATAAAACTTCTTTATGCCATTTGTTGGTTTTATTGAAGTGTGATCGAGGGAAATTCCTCAACAGTCAGAAAATAAAACGAAAAGAGGAAAGCTAGCCTGGCACTGCACAATCCTTTTGATCATTTAAAAGTATGCATCAAGACATATATTTGTCATTAGGCTGCACATCAAGCAGCCCCAGAATGTAAGCATTTTAGAAAGAAAACTATTTTAAGGAAGGATAGGATAATCACTAAATAAAAGAGAAAAAAATACAAAATTTTCTAAAGATACACTTCTAGGAAAGCAAATAACTGATTTGCAGCATCAAATACAGCTATTCAACAGAAGAGCTCCAAATATTTAAGCAAGTTCAAACAGAAACAATATCTCAACTAAAACCTGGAGTGACCTTCATAGTCTTCAGCCTGACCTCTATTTAACATTGAACATTTTCATGTTAATTTAAAATATTTGTTAATAGCTGCTTGTCTCATTTAGCTTGCTGCCTTGCTATGTATTTCTAAAACTCCTCTGATAACCAGCCAAATGATTCCAGGGTAGTGAGGAGAAAAATAAACAGTGTGATTTGATTATCTTTTCAATGAAGTCTTACTGAAGGAAGCATGCAAATAAACGGAAGAAGCATCACAAAGTCAGTTTTCATTTAGCAGTAAACAATTGCTAAGGGCTGGAGTCTTGTTTGCACCCCTAGTTAAAACCAAAATAAAATAAAATTCCTCTTAGTGGTGCCAATAGTTGACCACACAGCCAAATGAAAAAAATGGATTCTGTAACTATTGACACATAGATTGCTTTCTGAAGATAAACTTCATCCAGACAGGAGTCATGTCTTAACCAAAACCAATTTTTTGAGTTGAATAGAGGAGAACATGAGTCAAATATAAAGACTGCTGAAAGAGAAATACTCTGGTAGTATGACAGATATTTCCAAATACAAACTTTGTGGATTGAAAAAATGAATATATCTTTAAAATTTTTTCTTGTGTTCTCTTTAAGTTTGTGTTTGGTTTCGGTTTTTATTCATTACAGCCACATCACTAGCCTTTCACCAAAAAAAAAAAATTACCACTAGAATAAATCTTGAAAATAAGTATAAATCGTGTTCATATCTTTGAAGATAAAGCTGTTTACCCAGCACTGTTTTTAGGCTTTGATCTGTGTTCCTGTCACTTATTTGTAATTTCAGAGGGTAAGCAGCATTGTTGAATTACTTGGTACAGCTATTCAAATGACTTATTCTCATGTGTATTAATAAAATCTCTTTTGAGACTTCCTAGCAGTATTTGTCAGATTTGTCTACCATACCTGCTATCAAGGTGTCCTCCGCCTCTATACCATATTTGCAATTCTTTGTAAAATTGCCTAATTTTTCAATGTCATATTATTTCTGCTGTAATTCTCTTAGGCTGAAATTCATCCTATTTCAAAAGTTTTTTCAATGTTTGTGTACCACTGAAATACCACCTGAGCTTTCAAAATAATGCTTTGTGCCAATCATAGATGAAGTAGGATTGGAATCTCTGAGTCTACTTGTCCATTCTTTGTAGTTATTTCTGGGTTGCCAATTGAGAATACTTTAGGGAAAAAATCTCTGTGTCTTGTTTATTAAACTATATCTCCACTATCTGAAATTATCCTTTTGCTATTGTTAAATATATATTTCAAGGTCTGTCAACTGATTGTATAAGACTGATTTTAATGGAAGTGACTGGAGAACTAATTTACTAAAAAAAGGCCTTTTAGAGCTGGAAAAGCCCAGCCACTACGGAATCCATGATGTAGAGATTATCGGTAGAAGTTTAAAAGTTAAAAGTGACTAAGCACCTTTTTTTTTTCTTTTTTACTAATACACCATATCTGATGTTTGGTGGTGGTTTTGGTTTTTTTAAATTTTATTTATATTATTATTATTAAATATCCCCAAGTATATTGACAAAAAGAAAGCAAATTATTATTTAAAAAGAATATATTGCATTGAAGCATAACTTCTCTTATTCCAAAGTCCATTCCTTCCTACTTTCCCTCCCCATTTCTGGAGGAATCCTTGTTAAAAAGTGAGGAGTTTAGTAGCTTAGTGTTCTTAGGCAGTAGATTTTGTCTGTGCAGAGAACTAGTGGTTCATTTCTTCCACATGTTGAGTTAAAAATTGGATACCTGTGTTTTAGTCTTTATTATAAAATAGGTAAAATTGACCAATCTCCCAGGTATTTTCCAGCATAAGTTTATACAAAGCATTTTACCTTTTTACAAATACAACTTTAGAGTTAATATGTTATGTATGCAGATGTTTTTAAGTGTTTAGTGTATTAGACAAACCAACAACATTCACTGTGCATTTACCTGTTAGAAGAAGTGTTTTGATACGTTGTTAAAGAGGAATAAATACTGATATACATTCGGTAATTATCATTAGCAACTCTGAGAGGATTGCTCAGCTGCTTGGAGCACACGTTGAGTATACTGTATTATTGACTCATCCCTCTTCTTGGCTTAGTTTGCTATACAATCTTTTTAAAAAAAAATAAACTACAGAGAGGCAACTAAATAAGCAATAGTGATAGTTCTGAAGTCTGTTACTTCACTTAGCTTAAAACAGAACAATTAGTTCTCACTATCTAACTAAACTACCAAGAGACCACTGAGAGGATAGAAATGTCTCAGGATTCTGGAATTTACACTGATTGTCAATACCTAAATACAATCAGCTGGAGGTATCAATGAATGCAATTTCTATAAAAATAAAGATGAAGGGAAAGTATTTTTTTCCCTAGTTCCCCCTTATATAAACCAGCTAAAAATATCTGTGTGACTCCAAGTATTTATTCTAAAACACTTCAGGAACTGTCCAGATAATTTTTCTTTAATGCATGATCTTTTTTTATTCTCCATATAAAAATATGAATTCTTGAAAACAGAAAAACATCAGGTCTATACTAGGAAATAGGTGCAGAATAACACAGGATTTTTTTAAAGCACTGAAAACTCAAACAGTTTAGCATAACAGAACACATTGTTAGATGTAATCTTTCTAAAAAGTGCTGCTGAAGAGAGATTCAATTATTATTTCATAACTATATGTTTCTTTTCTTATGATATTTTGGAATCTTTGGAACCTGGAATTTGTTCTAAGATTGTATGATTCGTACATGCAAACTATAGATGGCTTCCGGGAAATCAGGGTTTAAATACAACTTCAATGGTAAAGTAAAAAAGAACATGAATTAGAAAGTCAAAGAAAGTTCTCAGAAGAGTATATTAACATCATTAACAATGAATAATGAGGGAAAACATAAAAAGCTTTTTTAGGATGCAACAGCCGAGAAGCATATTGTGACACTACTTCTGTAGGACGCACTTTTTAATGCAGGAACTTGGACATTTCAAACATGTTGGGAAAGCGATGACTTCTTCAATTACTGTTCTTTTCATAGAATGATTGAACAGTTCGATTTGGACTTTTAATGGGCCTCTAGTCCAACTCACCACATTCAGTCTGTCTTTGAATGTTTCCAGGGACACCGCATCTGCCATACCTCTAGGCAAATCCTTTCAATGTGTTATCACCCTTGTTGTAAAATCTTTTTCCTTATATTTAATTTAAATCAACACTCTTTTAGTTTGATACTATTACCCCTTGTTCTGTCACAACGGACCCTGCTGTCTGTCCCCATCTTTCTTATAAGCCTCTTTTAGGTACATAAAGGCTGCTCTGAGGTCTCCCCAGACTCTTCTCATCTCCAGGCTAGACAACCCCAACTCTCTCAGCCTGTATTCATAGAAGAGGTGGCCCCGCCCCCGATCATCTTCATGGGCCTCTTCTGGACTCAATCCAGTAAGTCTACATCATTCTTGTGTTAGGGGCCCCAAAAATGCAGCACTCCAGGTGGGGTCTCATGAAAATGCTGGCCACACTCCTTTGGATGCAGCCTGGTACACATTTGGCTCTCTGGGCAGCAAGCAGGCACTGTTGGCTCATGTCCAGCCTCTCATCCAGCAGTACCCAGAAGTCCTTCTTGGCAGGGCTGCTCTTGATCCCTCCACATCCCAGGCTCTGTTTATGCCAGAGTTACCCTGAACCAGGTGCAGCACTTTGCCCTTGGCCTTGTTGAACTTTATGAGATTCTCATGGACCTATTCCTTGAGCTTGCCCAGGTCTCTTTGAGGTGCATCTCATGCCTCAGGCATGTCAACCACACCACTCTGCTTGGTGTTGTGTGAAAATTTGCTGAGGGTGAAGTCAATCCCTTCATCTATGTCACTAATGAAGACATTCAACATTAGTGGTCGCAATGCAGATCCCTGAGGGACAGCACTTGTTACCAGTGTCCATCAGGACACTGAGCAGTTGACAACTGCTGTTTGGATGTAAACATCCAAGCAATTCCTCGTTCGTGGAACCATTCACCCATCATATCCATGTATTGCTACCTTTGGGGTCCCTGTAGGGTAGGAACTATTCACTAGGGATATGAAATATCACGGTACACAACTGACCCTATTCATATTCTGCACCTAAGATTCAGCCATGATCTCAACAAATTCTTTAGTCTGCTCCACTGTCCCATTGCAAAGGCAAGTTAGAGGTGCACAAGATAAGCACATGCACAATTTTGCCCAAAAGCTGCAGATAAATTCCCAGACTTTCAAGTTCTCTTTGAACCAAGTCCAAGCGCAGAATCTTTCAGTGTCAGTTCCAACTCCACAAGAAATAATTGCTTTTCTCACACAATATGTGCTTGACATTTCCTGAAGAGCCAATTTTTGGTATCCAAAATCCTTTCAGAGAAAAGGATAAAGGAACTTCTTTTCAGTTACGTCTGTATGCAATTTTGTTCTCTCCTTTCCAGAGTTCTCAAAGGCTGTTTCATGCATCCCTGAGGGGGATAGCCTTGAGGAAAAGCAACCTCTTGGTTGTATCTGTTTTTTCCAAGAGGTGTTTTACATCTCATGGTGTCATCAGGCAGTGTATCAGGAGCATTATTGCACTTGACTTTCCTTATTTTCTCCTGACAATATCCTCAGGGTTGATAAATGGTCCTGCTTTCGTATAGAAGGCAATATATTTATTTGGATCCTATATATAAGTTTATGAAATCATGACATTCTGCAGCAGTGACTGGAGCAGCAAGCAAGAGCTATTACATCAGTTAACCCTTAGGGGATGGTTGCTGTTATCCGTCTTCGTCATTAACTCCTTGAGGACTGAAAATGGGTATTACTAATAACAAGTTGCGGTTCAACAGTTTCAACCATCAGGTTTATTGCCATGCAAGCTAAAAAATAGTATGACTTGTATTTTTCCTGTATTTTTAATTGGTCTAAATTTTAATTGGTGTACGTGTTTCTGAGAGCAAATGCAGAAGACAAACATTACTTATAGATAGTGTGAGGAGAGAGAGTTGAAAGCACAGAAGAGAAACATAATCTGTCTTGCTCACTTTTATGCTGCACTTTTTTCCTTAAGCTTGCTTACTCTTGGACCACTGTCTTAGTGATGCTTATTCTAGGAATCACAAGGTGAGTTTCAGGAAGTGCAAAGACTGGGCTCCCCACAGTAGTCTTTGAAACATTTTTCGTTTAACTGCAGTTGTCAGTTCTAGCTCTCTCATAAAAACAACTGAATTGATAAGACATGATAAGAAGAGGCTGCAGTACATGGCAGTGAGGAGCATTGCTTCAAAGCCGTGAGAAAATGGATTCCAATCAGTCTAATTCCACACACAGCCTTGTGCCAGGGCTGCTATATATCCCACAGCCAGGCTTTCTGACTGCCTCTTCTACTTGAGATGCAGGCAGTCACGCTTTGGCACATCTTTCTACTCCTGTTCTTCCACAACTCAAATGTCCATTTCACACCAGTGTCAGTTCTTTCAATGGTCCTCTAAAAAAGCAGCTATAAAGTACATGTGTTGTAAGTTCTTTGGAACAGGAAATAGTTCTGTTTAATTCAGTTTCTAGAGTTTGTTGACAAGAAATCACTAACGTATCTTGCATTACAATAGAAATGACAAGTGCTCCTAATAAATGGAAAGGCATTTATTTTACCGACGCCAAACCTGCTTCTGCATGTCCCAAACAGATGGGTTCACAAATCAGTTGGCTGCAATTTCAGAGGAATGCTGGAAGTTCATCCGATAGAGAGCTGGTGTAGAGCCCAGATCTGTCACAGGAGCGCCCCAAGGAGCTGCTCTGTAGCAGCCCTCACTTTGCCTGCTGCTATCCGTGGGCCAGAAACAAGGAGCAAACAGGATGGGAACCATCATGGACTGCTCATCTCTTTCTGCTGTTACCAGGCATCATATGCTTTAGATTATTCCATAAGCAAGGACGTGGTGCTTATTACTGACTCACTGCCAAATATATGTTTACTAACTGTTCATCTCTGAGTATAACTGAATTAGGAAATACATTTTTATTTGTGGTGTCATTTTATTATGTGCAGTAATTTGGTTTCATGTGATATGTCACCCGAGGGGTTATTTGTATATAAAGGGAGAGATGTTAAGCTCAATCTCTCTTATCACAAGGTAATGAAATTAAATCACAGCAAATAAATTGATGTAATTTTCTGGCACACATTAATTTCCATATCTGGGTTGCTGAAGAGCAGAGCCCACTAACGTGTGCAGTTAAAAAGTGATTAAATACTGCATTTTTGGATGGCCTAGGAGGACATACATGTAATTAAGCAGAGCTTTGAATTACTTTTGAAGTATTTTGGGAAAGCTACTACATAATGTAGTTGTGTATTCTTTACAAAATTCAATTCAATTATTGCTTCCAGATTTGTTGTCACTTTGGAACCTACACCAATATTTCAGGTAATTCATATCAAAGAAAATATTATGGCATATTCCTTCAGCAGCCATCTGTGTCACGTGATAAGTTGTTCCTCAGTTTTTCTTCTGTAACACAAGCGGCAGCATCAGTAAATTTGCTGGGAAAAATTCCCTGTGGCCGTAGATTTGTTCACCCAAACAAATGGCCCTGCTTGAGGCAGTCAGCAGATGCTGTCATCTACAACACAGAAATCTTTTTCTCTGCTCCAGCCCACACTGATTGCAACTCTGAACATTTTAAATATACATAGGTTAGATATATTGTAGCTGTGTAATCCAGCCACACAGGCACCAGCTGCAGGTAACTATTAGTTCTTTTCTTCTGTCCTTTCCTTTTGCTTCTCCTGGTCCACACTTTCTTCCCTACACTCAGAATATGTCTGTGGTACACTCTGGAGGATGGTTATTTGTTTATTTTGGTAGTGATTTGCTGCCACTGAATAATTCACATAGCACATTGTCATAGCTTTGCAATGGTCAGGTTAGGCTGGACTTTTACATCAAGTTGTGTGGCTTCTCTTTGCAACTACACGGGGTCTGTCCTGACCCATCTGCTGGAATTTTAAATATTGCATGAATAGCATGTCAAATCTTAAATGACCATGGTTGTCGAGTATCAGCCACCAATGAAAGAAGTGATTAGTGGGGTCTGTTTGTGACTGCAGGCTCCTTTTTTTTAATAAACTTCTCTACCTGCACTGAAAGTACTGCACTGGCTGATTTTCCAAATATTAATAAAACTGCAGAGAAAAATATATGCTTATTTCATTAGCGTTCTCTATTTTTTACCAACCCTGTTGGCTGTTGTTTCATAGCAGAAACAAAATTGTAATTCACTTTTCAGTGACATAAATCTGCCAATGCAACAAAAATTCCCCTTTCGCTGTCCACAAAGGTAGGGTGCCCTCCCACACCCAGCGTGGCCGTGCCCTTGATTGATTGTATGTTATGGCATATCTGTTGCCTGGATAGACCAGATGCTTGTTCGTTACTTTCTGGAATCTCTAAGCCTTTAGGAAACTGTCTTAGCTGTTCCCAACTGGAAATTTATTTGCAAACCAGCACTTGCGTATGGCTTGTTTCCTGTATTTATGGAACTCCTTGGAGTGAAGCACTGGGATGAATGCATTTTAGTACGTTCAAAAAAGTTGGTGGCTGCATTTAGCTTGGAAGTGGGGGACGTTACAGAGGTGGCTTCTATGAGTAGCTGCCCTACTCCACATCCGGTAGAGCCAACACCAGTCAGCTCCAAGATGGACCTGCTTCTGGCCGAGGCCAAGGCCATCAGTGGCAGAGGTAGCACCTCTTTCGAGCTGAAGAAAGAAAAATTATTTCGGAAAAGTACAGTTGTTGAATTACAAAGGTACTTTATTTAATCCTTCTCTCCTACCTTAATTCATTTCTAAGATGTGCCCTTTTAAAATATATAGCAGAAAATACAATGTTTTTGCACTTGTCACCATGTGTTAATTGTACAGATTTGTTTTGGACCCTGTGTTGTTTAGGATAATAATCCCTTAACTTTCAAAAGCATTTATGTTCTTGCATGTGCTTTACTTCTTCCCCGTTGACAAAACCCTGTCCAGTTCAGGTTTGTATCTGAGTACCTCACAACAACTCGTGTGTTTTATCTTTACAAATGCCCTACTGGGTAAGGAAAAAATATCTGCACTTTGATGATGTGAGATAGCCCATGTGCCTCGTGAACACTCACACAAGAAGTCTGTTGTTGTAGACCTTCCTCTAGCACCAAGGTACCTCTCACACTGTCCACAACAGAAGAGTAATGAGTTGCATTACTGAGATATTGACTCATATCCTTGCTCACTAGTAAGTCTAAACAAATATAGAGATGCATTAAGCTTTCTGGTTCAAACAAGACATAAGCAATGGCAGGTGCATCTAGGGGGCAAATGGCAGCAGCATGCTGCAATACAGAGAATATAAAAAATTTTTAGCTGTGGTCAGCCTTGACTCCATGTGTAATTATTAAAAAAAATACATTATCACTGGATCGTCAAATTTTCAGTTGTTAAATTGTTAAAATTATCTGGTTTTGGTAGCATGGAGATCACACCTGGCTAATTAGAGCTTCTAACTCCAACATTTGTGGTCAGACACCAACATATGTCTCCTCACATATGTTATTCAGTTGAAAATAGTCTTTCATTAACTGACAGGGATTTGCTCTTTTAGTCAATTTTGTGCCTGATTGGGGCAGAAGAGGGGCGGGTGTTGTCTCATCGTCACAAGCATACAGGTCAAAGGCTGAACCATCAGAACCTGTGCAGCTTCTATATCCAGTTTGCCTCTTGTGCTCGGCTCCAGGCATTAGGAATTCACCATCAACTACAAACATGCTTCATGCACTACACTACACACACTGCTAATGTGGAGAGAAGTTTATATCAAGCTTAATTTTTTCCCCATCTAGAATAACGTTCCATGATTTATTCCAGGCATGTGAGAATATTGAAAAATATTTTGACCCAAAATATACTATCATTATTTATGCATAGGGCCCTTGAAGAAAATATTTAAGTAAAAGACAAAATGGAGGTACTGGTTTATGGCAAAGCTATTTCATTGTTAAACTTATAAAGCACTAGTATCAATGTGATATTAAGAGCAAGTAAGCTTTTAAAAGTGAGCTGTGTTTGAGTAAGAATTTTTTATCTGCGCATTGCATATAATGGGGAAAAAAAAATGGCAAATGACATTTGTCTGTATCCTTTTTAGTGGCGTAGTTCCTTAATGAAAAACTATGAAGAAAGGAAGCTGTTTGGTGCAGAGATTAGGAATTTACCCCCTATTTTATGTCAGAATATAAGACATGAATATTTCAAATACTTAATAAGGTATGATAAACAGTTCATTCAGCCCTGAGTCATCCATCAAACAGAAGTGCATATTTATACATCCCTGCCAAGCACAGATCTTTTAGGCAGCACCTGGGAAAACTTGACTGTTAAACTGCTTCAGGCTGAAGTCTTGTCTTTGATACCATTTTTCTTCCAGACCTCAAACCCACATCTTGATTCTACCTCCTCAGTTGTAGGTCAGCTCATCCAGCCTTGGTCTACTCTGCCCCTTTCTTGCCCCAGATTCTCATATTGTTGTATAAATTCTCCATTCTTGACTCCAGCCTGATCCAAATTGCACTCACATCTATCTCTTTAGCCTTGGCATATGTTGTCGGCTTTTTGATCCTCCCCTCAAATTCCAGGCAAATTCTTGCTATTTCCCTATCTGCCAGCTTTTCTGCCCCCTAGATCAGGGAGTTGTTACTATAGCATCTGGTTTTGGCCTGCACATGGTACTGATTTCTATGTCCTTAAAGACTTCCTTGAAAAGATTTAAATTGCGCATTTATAAAAGCCCTTGGTTTATGATTATTTAATTGCACTAATACAAAAGGAAATTAAAGTTACAGTAAAGACGCCATTTGCAGTGTCTCCAAATTATTTATCTCATGTATTTCTTTAATCAGTAAAACATGGAATTGTTTTCCTCCATGAGAGTCAGTTGAGTGGGAACAACATAGATTCCATCTCTTAAACATGGACCTTGTTTCCTGTGCATCAACATTAGAAAGACAGAGGCCAAATTTCACTTAAATCAATATTTAGAAGTTTGGGCAGTTTTCTGCAGAATGTTGATGACTAGACAATCCTGAGATATGTTTAAAATGTTCTGTTTCCAGGAAAGCCAAATGAGTTTAGACTGGTAAAAATGGGCTGGGCTGCGTCCTTTGTGCCAAGAAGGAGGCAGGGTAGTCTGTGATGCGCTATGACATAATCAGAACTTTAAGAGAAGAAAACCAATTTTTTCTTTAGATATACCCTAGCAAAGGCAACACTTTAATGAATAATTTTCTTGTGAAGCTTTCTTCAGTATGTATATGATTACATATCATGTGAACCACTGCAAATAAGGGAATCAAGACATCAAGAAATAGCAGGCTTCTTTGGGAACAGAAATTTCAGACAGACATACAGAATAATTGCAGAAGGGTCTGTTCTTTTGTATAACAGCTTGTCAATTAATTTTAGGTCCAGTCAGTGGGTTAATAATGAAAAGGAGAAGATGAGAGATTTCAGAGCTTTTTTTACGCTGAGTTGGGGATTGCACTCCACTGGAGATGTCCTTGAAGGTACAGTGATCCAGGTTGCTTAAAATGAGCAAGTCATAGAACATATTTTTTTTTTCTCTCTTTCCTACCTTACTTCTACAGCAATAAAAGATGCAAATCCACTTAAAACCTTGAGTATATTCCATAACATACAATAAACACACAGGTGTGATACACTGTAAAAGCAAGGTAAAAGTTATACTATGACACGCAGATGAAAGAATATCTGTGAATAAACTGTTTAAACATAATCATATGGATACTAATAATATTTCAGTTTGAAATCAAAAATCAATAAAGAGAGAAGCAGAGTACAGCAGAGGTGAGACCTGCAGGCTGAAGAACCTCTCTAGATTTTATAGGAAGTTTTCTTGCCTTATAACCCAGACATTGCCCAGAAAGGTCAATAATAAGAGGCTATTCATCTCATACATAACACGTATTTCTTAATTGCCTTATTTTATTTAGTCTATCAATAACTGAATAACCCTAATACCCTCATACTGCTAATACTGCAACGATCTGGGATCTTAACCACTATTAATGCTTGTCCATCTGTAACTACCACAGCTATGACAGAAAATACAAAAGAGAAACAACTCTTTTATTTGCAAAAGTCATTTTATTATATTATAAAAGGATATACTTACTAATCAATCTCATGTTAAAAGAATCTGATCTTTTTTTGCAAGAGAAAGATTGGATTTTTAACTAGGTGAATGAATATTGGTAACTGAAATGTACTGAAACCTGCTTACCTAGGTGCCATGTGAGAATTACTATGGTCTTGAAATGTTTTGTCACAGTGCGAGTTCCAGGGCTTCTTTTTCAGTGGACTAGAGTAAGAAGTGATGTGTCACTGCTGTATAGTACAGTTCAATGATGTGATGCAGTACAGGATCTCAGAGCCAGTGTCTGTGCCCTGACATAGGTGTAGGCATTCTCCATAATATTAGCAGATGTGCATGCATCAGAAAACAGGGAACACCTGGGTTCTTCTCATATGGGAGATGAATTTATGATTCTTGGATAAAGAAATGTACCAGATAAGATGGAGTTCCTACTTGAGTGGGTTCTGCTGTCCTCCTTACTGCACTTGGAAGATGCAGCAGTGGGGACATCACACCTGCATGACCCCACACTGTGATGGAGTCTCCCACTTGTGAATTCTATATGGCATCCGTGCATTGAAACTTAAGAGCCACAGAATATATTGACTCCCCTAGGTTCAAGTGCAGATTCCTTAGCTCTCTTGCTTTCAATATATTTTAAAATTCACTTTAAAATGAATTTTTTAAAATGAAAATTTTTCGACCTTGCTACTTGGTCTAAGCCTTTCAGTCTAACACCATAGCAAGTCCCCTGTCACCAGTATGATTCGCACAGCACATTCACACAATGCACGTATCCTCATCCGAGCATTTCCATCTATCCACTCCATCATTCTAGTCTAGTACCAAGCACTTGGGTTTAATATCTTGAAACTGGAATGAATAAGAATCTTCTTGAGTTTACATGGAGACTCAAGTTTGCTGGGTGCTCAACATAAAATGTGAATGCCTTTTGAACTGAAAAGTCATTTACTAAAAAACTTGCTTGTTAAACTTTCCTGGAAAAATTTGTGTTCCCACAGACTGAGAGTACTTATTTTATTAAACACTCCCCCTAATGTGTATATGTTGATAGTACTTTTTTTCTAAATTCTCATAACTCATCTCAGAAGTTACCCCCCCTCTCCTCTGAGCATTTTTTATCACTAAGTAAATATCATATAATTCATCTGGAAGGCAGTTTTACCATGTGAGAAGATTTGCTTCTTCTAACTGGCAACGATAAACTGTTCATACAAAACAAGAAGCAGAGTCTGACATTTTTTTGAAAAGTGAATAGAATTTACATCCCCATATTGAAATGGATAAGCTTTCTGTTTTATTGCCTTTTGACAAAGCTGTAGATAGAAATAGGTATTTGCTGAAGCAGCAGAAAATGTTGCAGTTTAGTTTTGATGTCTATTATATTACATTTAGTGCAACACACACAAGATGTAATATTGCTTTCTTATGTTAAATATACACTGTAATTTTAACATTACCTTTGTTCCAACAAATTCTGGGTGTTTAGGACTAAGGCTTACATCCGTATATGCTGATATTTGTAAGTCATGAGCTCAAAAAACTGAAGATATTTAGATTCTATTGGGGTAACTTAGGATTCAAAAGCTGTGTATTTCAGAGTATATATTTCCCTGCTTGCTTTCCCTGTCCCCCACCTGAATATTTTCAAATACTCCACTTAGACAATCCTGTTGAAACCAGAAGGTTTAAGTTTTTTGTCTCTGAACCTTTATTTGCATAAAGGTTTTTAAGCAAATTGATTTCCTTTAGATGCAACACAAATTGCATCAAAGGAACATTTTCTGGAGCAAGAATAATCCCAAACCTGTCTTCAAGCATTGGGTTCTGTAACATCTGCGGTAAATGGCTTATTTTGACGCGGTATTCTCTGACCAGAAAGTTAAAATAATCAGAAAGACATTCCTGTCCAATGATTTATCAGATTCCAAACAAAGATGAATCAATATTTCCCTGTGACAAATACAGGAACTGGATCGATGGCAAAATGGATGGGAAAATTAATACATTACTATTTTTGTGACATTAACAATGTAAATAATTCCCTTTTTTTTTTCTCCTGTGTGCAAATTACTTGAAGTTAGGGTTCTATCTTTTTTCTGACTTCCTCAGACTAAAAACCAAAATTTTGTTCTAGATGCTTAGAAGGTAATTTAAGGTGCTTTAACATTTATAAGAAGTTATCCATTTTATATATATCATTTTTTAAATCTTAGGTGTCTTCAAGAATCCAAAGTTACCAAAAATGTGGAATTTATAAAATGCTATCCATCATTTTTACTTTGAATACATGCTTCTTGAACATATATACAATAAAAATAACTGATGAACCTAAGCTAAACTGCTTCCCTGGGAACATCTTCAGCTATTTGAACCCATCTAGTTAATTTAATATATGGCTGAACTTCAGGCTACGTGGTGTATGTATTGTTATTTTGGGCACTAAATCCTTGACGGGGATGGGGCAGGGGAGGGGGGATGTAAGATTTAACAGTAGGACCTGTGTTTTTCAAAAAGGGATGCCTTAGGTTACATGCATATCTCTTCAGTGTTTACATATGAAAGTGGTCTTTTTCTGCAAAATGAAGGTATAGTGTCCATCAATATCTGGGAACTAAGTTCCTCTGAAAATCCTCTGCTGCTTTATTGGGATGCTAAAGTAAAGATTTATGCTTTTAATGTTATGCATGTATGTAAATGTAAAGCATCTCATTTACAAAAATCATCACCACTACAGTCTGTAATTGGCTATCAGCCTCAGCTCAAGTATACAGGATTGAATGCTTGTTCTTAGCAAAAGTTAATCTTCTTCCCAAATGAAAAATGAAGACATTTGGGATACTGGCAGGATTTTGCTACCTCATTCTGCCTATAATCCTTTTGCAGAGGTGCTTGCATGAAATGAAATTTTTTAATATTAATTTCAAAACCAAAAATAAATTTGTGTACTCAGTGGCAAAATCAGCCTATAATCCTCCAGTTCATCCTTTGATCCAAGAAGAAACTTTCAGACCTTTAATCCTCAGTTTTGGAAATCTTTTACTGAGACTAACTCCGATTTAATTTCATTCTTCACCATGAGACTGATGGATGATAAATCAGGCTCATTATTCAGAACT
Source organism: Gymnorhina tibicen (assembly GCA_013399875.1). Classification (NCBI taxonomy): domain Eukaryota; kingdom Metazoa; phylum Chordata; class Aves; order Passeriformes; family Artamidae; genus Gymnorhina; species Gymnorhina tibicen. The sequence continues at coordinate 313,358 of VXAZ01006195.1, forward strand.
TGTTTATTTTCTTGTCACTTCCTTTTTTTTTCCTTTGATTCCCTCCTCTGTTTTTGCCTTCTCCTATTCCAACAGTTTAGGTGGATAGTAGCTACTACAACATGGTTTACACTGAACGCAGCAGTCAGTCAGTGCACTCATTTGGAGATCTGTTTAACGAAGAGCTGGGACTGCTTTCACCACCAAGCCCACCCCAAGCTATTCACTGACTAGAAAACTAGAGTCAAAACTGATGTGTTCTTGGTGCTCAATGTGTTGAAAATACTGCTACAACGTCATATAAACTACAAAACTCACTTAGCTGAAACACTCTTGTATAAGACACTTAACATTGTTCAGTGCCTTCTTATAAGATTCCTAATACATTTAAAGATACACTAATCAGTGAAATGTCTTGACACATTGATACCTTATTGTTGATCTTGTTATTGAAAGTAATCCAAATTCTTTCTTCATGGTACCTTTGAAGAAAAGGGATTTTTCCATTGACAAATGCAAGGAGAAATTAAAAACAGAGTATATGTGCAGTACATACACTGGTTGGCTAGCAGCTCAAATGTTTTGCTTGTAATGATGTGTCTTGGTAGCTCTAGGTAGCAGGAATTTTCATGGAAAGTGTTAGCCACCTAAAATATTTCACTGATGTCACTTATGCTATCAGGATCAGTAAACCTTCTTTGACCTGAAGGTCAGTGTTGGAATAGTAATCTATTGACTTCTCTAGAGATGAATAACATTTTGCATCAGGTAGTCAGATTGTTCCTTTTGCAAATAAGTGGTTCCAAAAGGAAATTTATAATCATGGAGAAGTAAAAAGGTCAGATCTTCCTTAAGTCTTCATATTTTCAGCCAAATATGTGCTGCAGATGCTAATAAAATTTTTATACCATGTAAAAGAAGCTATACAGCAAAGTTTTTTAACGACATGCATATATTTAACAAGTAAAAATTTTCTTCACATCCATCTGAAATAAGTTTACAACTGTGAACCAGGGTTATTTATTAAATGTATTTTTATTGCTTCCACATCTCTCATTTTCATAAACTGCCATATTATTTTGTCTAAAAGACTGCTCAAGAGTTTATTAAAATTTTATTAGCCACAAATAACCCGAACAAACAAGCAAATGAAGCAAAATTTAAAAATACAAACAAAAAGACCCCCGACCAGGATAAAACTTTCTTTTAAGCTCAAATTTAGTTTCATGTGAAACTTCCTCATTCTTACTCAGCATATATCATAGACTTATGGGAATAATCTTTTACTTCTGTACAATAGCTACAGGTGTTTTTTTCCATCATTTTTGCATTAATGTTTTTTTTCTTATATAGAATATTTTTCATTTTGGTTGTATTCTTTAATTTTGAGCAGAGAAACAAGCCTGAATTCATTTATTTTTAAAGCCACAACAGCTGATCTGACCTTCTAACCATAAACACGGCTTCATCAACCAGAGGAAAAAAAAGTCATGTGAGAAGATTAGTACACAATGGAGAATTTTTTGACCAATCAGTGGTAGTTACAAGTTTTGGTATGTCACGAAGCTTCAAATAGGTACCCATTTAGGATTAAACACATTTTTGAATGCTCTTTCTTCACATAGGAAATATATGCAGGTACAAGCCTTTTTTATATTTTGGGATGCAGCACAGAATTAATTTTTAGACCCACAGTTGATTTGTGGATTCACAATGAGAGAAATAATATTTTGGCTTGTAAACAGAGTACCAGTTGATCAAGAAATTATTGTAAGTAATAAACAGAATTCTCCAATTTCATATTTGAAGATATGCATTTAGTGTTATAGCTATTTCTCACAAATCTGGTGATAAATCTGCCATTTAATTCTTAGGGGTTTTGCCAGGATTTGAGTGTCCGTGGTTCCCTAAAGAATGTTTTTGCAAAATAAATGTTTTCTTGCAGCCATAATAATTTCCTAACTTCTTAAATCTCTTTACTACTGCTGGATATCAGGAATAAAAATAGAAAAGTCTAGGCTCAATAACTCAGCAGACAACTTTTATGTGTGTTCTACTTAAATTCACTGTGTAAAGAAATAAGAGGTAAAGTTTCTAGTGATTTTGAGTGATCCCACAAAACTATATGTCACAGTGGTCCTCTCTTCCTGTGCAGTACCCTGTTTCACATTGTTTACACACACATATTCTAGAAATGGTTTCTCTGTTTGTGACACTTCTAAAAATTTAAGAGATTGTATTATTTAGCTGCCCTGCAGTTAAACTGAATGAGTAGAATAGTACAAATCTCTGTTGTCACTCCGTGCTTCATTTCACTAAGCCTTTCAGTGCCACTGGAATAATTTCAGGATTCGTGTTTCAAAATTGCGTGTCAGTTGGCTTCATAGAGCAATGACCACTGTAATTTAGAGCACTGCTTTGCACACTGCATCCCCAGTTAAAGGAAACCAAATACTTCTTCATTGCTGCTCACATGAAAATATATTTCTTAATTTTTCACAGCCAAAGACCCACTTCGTTTTCTCCCCTGCAGCCACCACATTTCCAGCAGTGTCATCAGAGCACATGGCCCTGCCACAGCATGTAATTATCTGTACAAGCCAGAAAGATCCAGCTGTGAAAGGTATTCTGCTACAGGTAACATATGGCTCTGCAGGGTGTCCCATCTGCCATGGCTCCAGCACTGCAGACGGTGGCATGAAAGGCTTCCCAGTGGTTCAGTGGCTTTGAGACAGCATTCCCCTTTCTTGTGTCCCCTCACCCTGTTTTCTGTTTTCATACAGCTTTGATTCTAAGTACTCTGTGTTCTCTGGCATGATCTATTCTGCAACAGTAAAGCAGGCACTTAGAAAATGGTACCTATATTTATTCTGAATGAGGATTAAATCCCTTAAAACTCTGCTTTAAGATTTATGTCTTTTCTCCTTTGCATTTTATATCTTTTGACAAAAACAAATGCATGTGCCTATTGATAAGGAAATGGAATGACCTTTTCACCTGGGAGATGATTGGGCAGTCTTGTCAGTGTAAGACAGTTGCAGCTTTTGCCTGTATTCCTATATGGAGGTGAGGACTAGAAGAGGTGACTAAGTTTACCTGGGCTTCCTACTTACTATGAAAAATAGAAATTTTAGGCTAGAAACATGTGTTTTTCAGTGCAGACAGTTTTATTTTGCCCAGTTCTTTTTCAAAGTAAAGAGTCAGGCCATGGCACAGACACATCAGTAGTATTACTGAGGGACAGCCTGTTCTTCTTTTCCCTTCCAAAACATTTTTCATGTCTTCTTTCGAGGCTCTTTGTGTTTGTTTTTCACACACGTTATTGTACTTTCTCATCAGTAGCCCGTCTTATAAATGACACCATGAATAATTATGAAAAAACCTCTTTATCCTCTCCTTTTCCAGTAGTGAAGCTGAGTTTGCTTGTTTGGGAAGCTAAGATTCATGGTTTTATATCCCCAGCTTCTGTTACTGAAGAAGCTAAACCGGACTACATCAACCATGGAAACACAAACTGGCCAGCATTCAAATCCATCCTTCATTCCTTGGCAGAGCCAGAGACCCGCAAAGCAAAGACAAGGGATTCAGGGAACATTACTGTCTCTAAGGATTTCTCAGAGCTTTCAGTTCTCTCTGTCTCTCTTTACTTTTCTTCCTTGTATCTGTTGTATTTGGGGAGGTTTGTTTGCATTTCATTGTCTAGCACATTTACAAAAATTGTCTTCTTGTTTCCCACTGTGCTGACTGAGTTACAGCTTGATTTCCTGTAGAAACATTCTCTCAGGGGAGAGAATAATTCTGCGTGTTTAAAATAATTTTAGCCCTTTTTGTCTGCAATATTGTATTATTTGGAGTTGAATTGACTTATGCTGAGACAGAAATTGGCTTAGTATCTTTCAAGGTACATAGCTACATTTTATATCTTTCAAAATTCTGTGAAAGTTTTAAAGATGTCACATCATAATGTGCAAGTGAAACAGAATAAACTGTATTAATGCAGCTTTATTTTGAGCTGAGGTAACTTTTTCATGTTTGTATCAATGAGAGCAATGGCAGGACACTAAAATTACAGGGCAGCAATATTATGTAATTTCTGCATGTAGTTGCTTGACAATTTAATATCATATTTATAAACAGTATAGGTTGAATTGTAAACACCACCAAATTACAGCTTTAATAAAATTACTATTTCCATCCCTGTGGAACAGATATGTTTTTCCAAAGTTAAATCAGACACTATGGCTAAGATGAATACTTTCAAACTCTAAAGTTTCTTATTGTCTCTGGCAAGAAAAGAAATATTGAAAATAATGTTTTAAATTGTCCCTTAAAGCAGGACATAAAAACTTGTATCTGTAAATGTAATCTGCTAGCACTGAATATTTTCAGTGTAATAAACCTCAACATGTCTCTGCTCTGAATGCTTTTTTTGCTTGTACAGAAATATATGGCTTTATTAAGTGGATGAATTGTGTTGGAGTAAATACAGTAGACTCCATTTCCTCTGATGCTATGTACACTTCATAGGATTTTTCACCTTTTATTAGGATTGACAAACCCTCTTGGAAAGCTTAGCACACCTAGTGAAAAAGAAAGGTAAAAGCCTTCTGAGACAGACTTCTTTTCTTCCCACTTTATTTGGTGGCCCAGGCCAGTAAAGTACCTCTCCAGTGCCATTAGCAGGAGGCTTCTCCTCCTCTCTTAAATTTAAAGCACACCCAGTTAGATACTGTTTCCTCATGCAGATCTCAGACCGATTGAATTTAGATGAGGTCTTTGTTGGAGACAAATCACTCCTTCTTGTGGGGAGACAATTGCAGGTGTCTCTAACCCTGGAGAAGGAGGGGGAGAGAGGAGGAGGGAGGGAGAGATGGAGTGAAGAAGGCAGAACGGGAGTACCCCCATTTACAGTACTGTGTGCAAAGCAGCGTGGAGTCAGGATCTGCAGGCTGTGCAGATCCAATGGCTTGAGAACATTCCTGTGAGTCCTGACAAGAGAAAAAACTCAGGAGAAAGAACTAGAAAATCTGTGGAAATGCGTTCCTCTGTCACACTAGGCTTTGTGCATGCCAGGGAGGAATCTAAGATTTTGAGAGAAGTATGTTTATTCAGATGCTGAAGATATGGTCAATAAATATCTTTGTCCTACAAATCACTATAAGGAATTTTGAATTCTGCAGCCCCAGGATACAGAGATGGATATGCAAGCTAAACCATCAATATGCAAGCAATGCAGCTCTACTCCATAAGCTTCACTGCAGCCCTTAGCTATACCACCAGCTGCTGTCACTCTAATCCTTTCTCCACAGTTACTTTTTCCCATGGCTATGGATGTTATTGGACTATTGTTCATATCAGTATCCAATCCAGGCAGTTTTTCAGCTCACACACTGATGCTGAGAGAACTGCCCTGCAAAGATTAACACATAGCACACACACAGAGATTTACACATCTTTTTAATGCTTATCTATAAGTTATCTCTGAAGCTTAAATGTAAAAGGCTCAGCTACATATATAATTGAAAGTAGTACTCACCAAACAGTCATGTACTCCATGTTCCTATAATGCTGCAAGGAGTCTATATGCACAATTGCTTTCTCTGAGATGAATCTTTTGCTCCTTCCCCTGCTTGGCTCTTCAGGGCTCACATATTATTTCAGATGCATTATTTCTTGTTCTCTGTTGGCTCAGGGTAACATAGTTACCCTGTTGTGGTAACTACACTACCTATCTCTTTACTATCATCTTCCAACTTAACAGCTGCTTCCCTTTGGCTTTTCACCTCCACTGCCTTTAGCTTTTTCAGCTTCAGCTTGTGCAGTAACCTTTGCTGGGTATAAAAGAGCCAGATAGGAAGTAGAAGATCCCAACATTACTCAGAATACTGTGTAGAAAATGAAGCTCTATCAAAGCACAATCAAAATTATGCTTTGTGTGAGCTTCTTAAGGTATTGGCTGAGGTAGAGTTAATTTTCTTCACAGTGGCGAGTATAGGACTAGATTTGTACTGGAAAAAGTGTTGACAATATAGAGAGGTTTCTGTTATTGCTAAGTGGTGTTTGCACAGCATCAAGGGCTTTTCTGCATCTTGCATCACCCCTCCAGTGAGAAGGCTGGGGGTGCACAAGAAGCTGAGAGGGAACGTATCTGGGACAGCCAATCTCAACTGACCAGACAGATATTCCAGACCACATGGCATCATGCTGAGCACATAAAGCAGGGGGAAGAAGTACAAACTGGGGGGAACTTTTGGAGAGATGGCATTTGTTCTCCCAAGTAAATGTTATGCATGGCAGAGTCCTACTTTCCTAGAGATGGCTGAACACCTGCTCAGGGGAAGCAGTGAATGATTTCCTTGTTTTGCTTTGCTTGCGTGCACAGCTCTTGTTTTCCCTATTAAACTGTCTTTATCTCAACTCATGATTTTTTTACTTTAATTCTTCCAGTTCTCTCCCCAGTCCTGACCGTGAGGGAGTGAGCAGCTGTGTGGTACTTAGTTGCTGGTTGGGGTTAAACCTTGACAAAGAGAGAGCCAGGAAAGGAAAGATGAGAAGATACAGCCAACTAATTAAGCAGATGTTTTCTAGAATAACTGTAGAACAGATTGTCTTTGGGCATCACAAGATCAAAATAATTTATAAAGAGGTCTGAAAGAAAACAGTCTACATGTGAAGCAAAATATAATGGAATGTGGCACATTAGTAAATACAAATGGAATGTTAAAACCTGGCAAAAGATATGAATAGATTTTAATGAATGCTATAGACAAGAAAAAAATCTACTGGTTTTTAAAGTTAAAAACACATGGTCTTGGTGCAGACTTATGTCTTGTTGTATGTCAGTTTCATTCTTGATTGTTATTTCTTACTTCCCTCTGACCCTGTTTAAATAATTTTACACCCATTAGCTAATGCTGAACAAATTTGATATAGCAATAATATTTCCCAAAGCTATGTTAGTCATATGTGCTTCCTGAAATAGATCTATAGATACAAATTGGATGCTTCCATTTACTCATCTAAAAGCTTTCGATGATACAAAAAATGTTACAGTGAAAATTCCTACCGTTTTAAGTACTGGAGAGTAAATGGAGGACAGCAGAAGGAGAGAACTTTTAAATACTCTAATTATGGAAAAGGCTTCAGCATGGTCTACCAAAAAACTGCAAGGCACAACTGAATAAAATCAGGATTTATTAAAAAATTCCACATTGAGACAAGATTGTCAAAAAGAGTAAAAGAGATGAAGGGTACTGTTGCATCAGTGGAAATAAGGTGAGATGATATTAAGATTCTTAGCCATCAACCACAATGGGAAAATAATTTCAAAAAGCTCAAGATATAAACCCAAAGAAATACAAAGAAAGATTCTGGCATTGCTAAAGTGATTGCATTAGAAATTAATTTTTGTGATTAATAATAATCTGCAGCCATCAAACAAAACAAAGCCATCTGAAAGATGACTAAAGATTGGAGCTATGAATTTCAGTTTTAAGATGTCACACAAATAGACCAATATAAATGGACTATAGAAGTCCTAAAGATGAGAGGCATTCCCAAGAGGCACTGGGAGAAATATTAGGACATATTCACCACAATGTGGGCATATAAACCATGGGCATAGCTATTGACCAACATGGCCCGCATTTTGTGATCTAACAAGTGTCTTCCATAATATCATTATAGAGTCTGTGAATGACATTTGAATTTCATTAAACTCCATAAAAAACAATGTTAAGGGTTTTATAAATATTTTCGACCATTATTAATTTCCAAAATTTGAAAAATAAGTTTTAATTGCGACAGTTGTTTTTCCAGTTGCCAAGTTTCACAAGCACAGAGCCACTATATAATGTAGTAAATGACGTCCCTTCACTTGGTACTGCTGAAGAGGAACTTCAAATGCATGTGAGCAGAGCACAGCCAGCTTAAAACAACACGCAGAGAGAAAGACAGCAAGGAAACGAGACCAGTCTTTGATTTACAAATGCTTCTCAGCAATGAATTCGTTTCAGGAACAGAAGGCAATCTCTTCTGGAGAAACAAATAAGCAAAAAGCAAAACAGAATAAAGAGCCAGAATGTAAACTAAACACTTGTCTGGCTCAGAGCCTCCAGTTTGATGTCTTGGGTTATAAATAATCAAGTGCACTTGTATTATCCATGTTGTAGAGCACTGGTATTCATGAATACTTAAAAATCCTCTGACAACTGGTAATGTTTCATCAACCATAAAGTACAAAAGGCGAATTAGTGTTGTTTTTTTCATCACCCTTTGTGGGCAAAAAGATCAAAGAAGAGATTTCCATATTGGCAAAGACCTTGTCATTCTTTTTCTCTGCTTATACATAAAGATGCATTTCTGCAGTATGACAATGAAGACTGGCAGATGTTAAAACGAAAGTCACCCCCTACATAAATTGATCAACTTCAGGATATAAAGTCTTTCATAAGTGTTTTATAAAAGGATTTATTCTTCTTTCATGTTTATTTAATTATTTTATACTGAGAACTGGACAAGTCAATTTTTTCTGTGAAACTTGGTTCTGGCATATCTGAATTTTCCTTTTTAACTGCAGAACAGGAAATCACTATCTCTGTCACAGAACATAACTTCCCAGAATTTTTATGTTTAACATAATTACATCACTAATTTAATGACAATATCCAGTGAGTAAAATTGCAACAGTATTGCAATGTGATGTTATGTTCTATGCTCTATATACTATTATACTGTATACTAAAATTTAAAATGTTCATTTTTCAACAGTAGAGATTCCCTTGTTGGAACAAAGATCTATGTGAAACATTTCAGAGAAATGTTTTTCACTGAAACTGCAGAACAATGTCAGCAAGGTGTGAAAATTTTCCATTTACTTTTAAATGTCCATCTTTGAATAAAATCATATCTTAAAACTGCAATTCTGCATATGATTGTACTGCATGTGTAAAGTACCACACAATATAATTTCTATCCTAAACAAATTATGTAAACACATTTCTTTAAATCAGATTCTCAGATTATTTTTAATAATTATTCTGAAAACAGGGAAATTTAAAATTTTAACAACTGTGCATTCTCTGCTGTTTTATAATAATTTTCTCTCCTGCCAGTCTGTGCACTTCCCTCAGATGTTGTCTCAAAATATGCGCATACCAATGCATTCACGCCTGAAAGAATCTAATGGAAAGAGTGACCTTCACTTTCCTTTTGTAACAGTCCAGAGGTGAATGTAGCCCAGAAGTGATACCTGTCTCCATCCCTGCTTGCATCTGTGGCTCTGGCTAAGAGCAGCTTTCTATAAAGCGATTTCTGTGGGGTACTTGTGGGGGACTGGATGTGAACAGTCTGGGGTCACAAGCTCCAAGGTCTGCAGCTTGCCTGAGGCTGTGTAGACCCCACGGTCCTGGCAGGGAGCGCTGGCAGCTTAGGAACTCATGTCATTCTCCAAAACTGAAGATTCACTCTGCCTGAAACAGAACCGTGGCAGGAACTACAAGCAGTACTTTGAACAGTGCCTTAGTGAAACTGAAAGCAGACCATCCTATAAAACTGGGTTAGATGCTGCATTAGGGTTTTTGTGAAAGCAAACAGATGAGTATCCATTACATCTTGCATTTCACATTTATCTGATGACTTTAATTAAGACTATAGCCTCTTTTTGTGGGGCAGATTTGCTCTGGATAGCATTTATTTTCATCTCTCCTACGAAGAAAAAGCATTAAAATGAAAATTCAGTCTTTTAGTGTCTGTAATTCTAAAGGAATGCAATGTATTCAAAGAGCACTGAAAGGTGCTGTGCTAAAAATCAAAATAATAACAGATACAAATTGTTTTTCATTTTAAGCCTTATAAAGAATATTCACTACTGGTGGTATGTGATCACTTATGAGCAATTTGCAAGATAATTTTTTGCCACATAATGTATTCAGAAATGCTTTTTTCTTTGATTTTGGAAGAGTGAACTGAAGAACGGGCCCTATGTTTCCCCTGCTGAAACATTCAGCATGATTTGAGGTCGTTGGAAAGCTGAGGAGAAATCAGAAAAAGTAACACCTGTATTTTTGAAAAAAAAAATTCCTGGAAGACATTTAATGCAAAAAGAGGTAGATACTAACTTTCTCTCTTTTTAAAGACAGTTTTGACACACCAGCATTCTTAATGCTAAAAGCTGATATGCCAAAGTTTATTCATTTTAGTGCCCCATGTATGATTAAGCTGGAATGCATAATAAAAAGGCTGATTTTATAGAACAGGAGCTACTTAAAAAATCTTCTTTAGGTCTGTTGTGTTGTAAGAAGGTGATACTGTTGAAAATAAAATACTTAAAGATTCACCTATAAATGGAAAAATCTGTTAAGACACCATTGATTTTGCTGTACAGCAATTTTAAAAGACATTAAAATTTTCTGGTGCATCTGAAATACTTGGCAAAATGTATGGCAATGTTTAAGGTTACAGCACCGTCCACAGGCTTGCAATGTAACCTTCAGGAAGTCTGAAAGTTTTTGATCCAAAACTTCATGAAGCCCATCCATTTCTTGACCTATTCCCTCAGCTCTATGGTTTCCTGCTGGAAGCAAATAATAGAGACTCTAGTACTTTATTCCTACTGCTATACAAAAAGATTTCCCAGTGGTTTTCATGTGTTTCCTGAAAATAATTCTAAATCATTTTCATATATTTTTTTAAAGATACGAATCTCACATATACCCAGGGAAAAGGTTTATTCACTTGCTGTCTGTTCAGTTTAAATAAGAGAATGAAAATTGTTTTTCACTCAAGTAGAATAAGAAATAAACTCTTTATAGCCAGGACAACTGGCTATATAGAGTATATAGAAAATTCAGTAATTTCAACGTAACCTTTACAGTGCTTTTTTTTTTTGTAATTTTAACCTTTCTTTCATCAGAATATTAATTTTTCTGCCAATTTATCTACATAGTCCTTGAGGGTATTACAGTCTCACAAGATTTAGTGATTTAATATATTGGATTTCTTGTATCTTCTTTTTATTTCTATTAAAATGTAGCTATTTTACTGGGAAGGGCCTAGCAAGTCCTTTACAATGTTTTGCTTAACTAAAGATCAAATACCATGAGGCTGGAGAAGAACCTTGTGTATAGGTCATCTGGGACCTACTTATCCTTTTAGTTAAGGAAGTTTAAGTCACATGCAAGGAAAACAAAAGCATGTCTTAGTAACAACAAATAAATAAAAAGCTGCCACTTGCCTTCCTGGTTTGCTTTGACTATTAACTGGAGGAAAGACTTCTTGGTTTCCCAGATGTGAGTCCTATACTGCTGAAGAACAAGCAAATGCCCCTTAAGCCTTGGGACGTGCTTCAGAAGAGTTCTTTCCTGTTTTCAGCTGCTTTAATTTTTGTTTGCACAAATGGAGACTCTTGAAAGGACATTATTTTCAAACTGCATTTTCTCAGTAATTTTGTTAAAATTCTGTTCAAAGGAAGAGTCTAGGGTTGGACATCCAGAAATGAGGCACCCACTACTTACAATGATTTTGTAATCCCTTGGCCAGGAAACTACTATCCATTCTCATTAACATCTCACTAATCTCAGCAAAAAGAAAAAAAAACTTCCTACTTTAGTAAAACAACATCTTGTTCTCAAAGAGAATGAAGAATAGATCACTTCCAAATATTACTGTTGTTTCATCCTCAGTAATTCACAATATATGTGCTGAAATTGTGCCCTTACAGTTTCATTTGATATAGTCCCAGTCATTGCTTCACTGTTGACTAAGGGTTTCCCCTTCATTCAAGCTCTGCTGTTCTCTGCCATGTAAGATTTCTTGATAGGTGTTTTTTCTTCTATTTTCTTTAAAGATTTCACATTTACAGCTTAAGCCACCACATCCACAAACACTATTGTAATTTACACAATTTCTCCAGCTCTGGAACTCCCAACCCAAGAAAAAAGTGAACCTGTTGGAGGGAGTTCAGATCAGAGGGCTGGAGCACCTCTCCTATGGGGACAGGCTGAGAGAGCTGGGCTTGTTCAGCCTGGAGTAGAGAAGGCTTCAGGCAGACCTTTCAGAACTTTCCAGTAACTAAAGGGGGCTTACAAGAAAGTTGGAGAGGGACATTTACAAGGGCATGCAATGACAGGGCAAGGGGGAATCTAAACTAAAAGAGGAAAGGTTTAGATTAGATATTAGGAAAAAATTGTTCACTGTGAGGGTGGTGAAGCATTGAAACAGTTTGCCCAGAGAAGCTGTGGATGCTCTGTCCCTGGAAGTGTTTAAGGCCAGGTTGGATGGGGCTTTGAGCAACCTGGTTTAGAGGAAGCTGTCCCTGTCCCTGGCAGGGGATTGGAACAAGATGGTGTTTAAGGTCCCTTCCAACTCATGCCGTTCTAATGATTTTCTGCCCAGGCAAGAATAGAAATTAATTTTCTCCCTTGTGACAAGTAACTGGAGATTAAGTGGTTGCTCTCACCTGCAGCTACCATGTGGTGAGAGAGAAGCATTTTTTAGGCTCTTTGTACACAGCTGGGCCCAAGAGGTGGCTGTCCAGCATCCCGATGAACAGAGCCTGTCTGCAAGGAGCTGGGCTGCTCCTCCTGTGGAGCTATGAAGTATGGAGGCAGTTCAGTGTCCTGTGGTCACTCATTTTCTCGCAGCACTGAAATCTTAACCTTTTAGGCAAGATCCTTTGCTTCAGTGTGATCTCGCTTGTTTGAGCAGGATGCATTGACACAAAACATGTGTCTGCAGAGCGCTGGAGGAAATAATAGGATACAGCCAGTTTGCTGGAAAACCGATTTCAGAAATTCTCTCAGGCAGGTAATTACTCCTTGTACTGATCTTATAGAGAAAGTCTTATCCAAGACAAGCAGAATACTAAAGCTTTCTTTATCCGTACATAAATGCATCAGAATTGTTTCAGCATCACCTGGTCTTTTAATAGTTTCTGGGTGAAGACATACATATACATATTAGGAAAAATTACACCGAAACCCCACAAATATCACTGACCAGGACTTGAGATGTATTACCACATTAATGTATGTTAATATATATGTTAATGTATGTTAATCTTTGTTAATATAAAACTCCCTGTACGAAATCATGACCTTGGTTTACTCAGAGGAAGCTTTTTAGAAATTTACAGTTTTCAAAATTATCATCCTAACTAGCTTATTTTTAGGGTTTCAGATTTAGAACTGTTGAACCTTAGCTATGACTACCAAAATGAGAATGCATAAAATAAACATTTTAACTCACAAAATAAGTGATCCTTATTACAAGAAAAAATTTATATATATGGGGTTTTTTCTGTATCTGCTATAAATAAGGATAAATAAGAAATATCTCATTGTTCAAAATGAGATTTTTATCCAAGACTAATAATTTTCCAGTCATAATTTTACTGGTAATTTTTTACCGTGTATTTCTATAATTGCATTAAAATCACCTAATGAAACGGTGCATAGAATTACATCAGTACAAATGTCATTATCATGTGTAAGAAGTGATGACATGTAACTGAAGGTTAATTGTGGAATAACACCACCATTTGTTATACAATTAGGACTTGAAAATCTGTGACAAGATTTTGAAGTCTCACGTGGCCACAGAAGAGATTCATTCAAGGGCATTCACAAAACAGACCTGAGATCAGGTCTGAAACAGTCTGGAATCAGATCAGGCACAGGGAATAAAAATGGCAGCTCCCACAGGCTGGGAAAAGCAAATAGAAGCAAGCATTAGAATTGCTAAGGAAGACAAAGTCTGGGGAAGGCAGAGAGGTAGGTGAGCTTGCCTTAGCCATCTATTGATTTTCTGATGTACCAAGTAGCACAGAGGGGAAGGGATATGGAATTGAGCCTGAGAGAATGGTGGTATTCATGCAGCAGTAATTAGAGGTGAATTATCAGGCTGCAGAGAGGGGAATACCTGTGGATAAAAGTCCCAGGCTTATAGAAATTATTATTTGTAGGGCCAGTGAAGAGCAGTCTAGCTCCTGAATGGCCCATTAAGCTTTGAGCTGTGAGGGAAATTGGCAGAGAGGCTTTGCAGATAGAGACGGAGTCTCATCAGGTTAAGGTGAGCGCAGAGCATGAAATCCACTTACACCATCACTAATGGGGAACTCTATTTCAGACAAGTCAGTCCTCAGCTCTCTGAGCAGCAGGGGGCGACAAGATTTTAAGACCTGTCCTGTTTCACTTCCTCAATTTCAAGACCAGAGGAAACTGGTTTCTTGTAAGCAGAGCTATATTCAACTGCTGGAGTCACAGTTTAATGGATTACAGTGGTACTGCTGGGAGCATGCCGCTCCTGCTTCTCTGGTGTGGGGAAGGAACCCACAAGTGAGACAAGCTGAGAAGGACTAATTTGAGAAAGATTCGAAAGAAAACTTACATGGCAATTCAGCTTTTAATATCCTAATCCTAGCACCTTTTTGCTGGATTTTGTGACTTCTAAAAAAACCCAAACCAAAATTAACGACCTAAAATTGCACATTTCATAGGCTTGCTGCATCTTATCAATATTATTCTTACCCCTTGAATAAGGTTCAAACTGTTAACCAAGGAAAAAATTCAATCCAAACTTTTACTTGGATTTAATTAAGAAAGAACTTCTCTCTGACTTCAGTGATTGCCATAGCATCTCCAAGAATCACTTTAGAAAATAAATACATAAACTCCTAGTGATCATCTGCAGCTGATTCAATTAAGTAAGTGAATTTGAATATGGAAGAATTTCTTGCAATTAAAGCTGCGTGAGATCCGTTTTTTCTCCATGAGGATTTCAGTGTTCCCTGCAAGTCATCAAACCTTCTGACCTGTGCCAATGCCATTAGGAATCAAATAGTAGATTTCTACAGGTTGGTCAGATGTAGATATAAGGTCTGCATATCTTGATCACTGGTGTCATGCTTATTCTAAAGTATTTGTGCGTAAACATCCATGAAGGATTGGGATCTTGAATTAAACTCCCATATGTCCATGGAAGAGCAACAGGGACTAAGATGAAGAAATCAGAGGAAAGAATATGAATCAAAGTCGAAGAGGGATTAGGGGGTGTCTTTATCCTGGACACCCTAGGAAGAGCGAAATGCAAGGGAAAGTGTTTTGTCTTTCTTCTGATCAATGTTGAAATAGTAACAGTGATTTTTCTGTCTTCTATAGCCGACCTGTTTGGTAATTTGTGATGGGTTGACCCTGGATGCCAAGTGCCACCAAAGCTGCTTCTATCACTCCCCTCCTTCTGTGAATGAGTGATTTTGTCCTCTTAAGGAAACACCATCAAAGGTATTAGCAAAAAGTAGGTTTGAATATGAGTTTGTGATAGTGCTACTTTTAAGAGAATTCAGCGACAAGGTTCACTCTATTACTTAGTACATCGATGAAGCATACATAGGAAGCTGTGAAGTGAGAGAAGGTGCTGTCATTGTGGGTTTCTTTTAAAGGACAGGACTCTTCCTATTTGTCTGAACACAACACTGGGAGGCAACTGCTTTTTTTGTTTTTATTTCAGACACAAAATATGATTAAGAAAGTTATTCTGCTTCTTGTTGTGGTTTAACCCCAACTGGCAGCCAGACAACCCTACCTCAGCCCAAAGCAGCACATTCCCTCTTGTGAAGACATGGTGTTTCCTCAGCTTAAAATAAAACTTAGTTCCTTGAAAACAGAACTTATCGAACTGGGGACAAAGGCAGTATAAAATGACTTTCTACAAATAGAGATGTATTTAAGAAACAGAAGTACATTTAACATATGGAATGGAAATCAAAGTGGGTTTGAATTCCTTTTTAACATCCCTAAAAATTGGCTGTATCCTGACAGTGCATTATACTGCCTGGAAAGTATGTCTTTTTTGTTTTAGATGTCGCTATTACAATACTGCATAGTTTAAAATTTTGCACTCCTGTGTTTCATTCACAGTCATTGTTGCAGTGAACTAAAAGAGTATTTTCCTTAAGACTCGTAGCCCATATTTCACGAACAACCAAATTTTGCTGCCAACATGTGGTGGGTTGACCTTGTCTGAATGCAAGATGCCTGTCACCAAGGTGCTCTGTCACTCCCCTCCTCAAGACAACAGGGAGGGGAGAATATAAGATGGAAAAAAAATCTATGGGTCAAGATAAAGGCAGTTTAAAAAAGCAAAAGCTGCCCTCACACCTTATTTTCTCTTAACTTTTATGTCTGATCAATCATTATGGATGGAATATTCCTTCGGTCAGTTTGGGTCGCCTGTCCTGGATACGTCCCTACGTCCCCTGCCAAGATTTTGCCCAACCCCAAGTCTACGGGNAGACAACAGGGAGGGGAGAATATAAGATGGAAAAAAAATCTATGGGTCAAGATAAAGGCAGTTTAAAAAAGCAAAAGCTGCCCTCACACCTTATTTTCTCTTAACTTTTATGTCTGATCAATCATTATGGATGGAATATTCCTTCGGTCAGTTTGGGTCGCCTGTCCTGGATACGTCCCTACGTCCCCTGCCAAGATTTTGCCCAACCCCAAGTCTACAAGTGTGCGTGAGAGGAATGTCAGCGAGGCAGCCCCGATGCTGTGCAAAGAGTGCTCAGCAGTAACTACAACACCAGTGTGTCCTCCACACGCTTCTAGCTGCCAGTGAACAGCACAGCAATGTGAGGACTGATATGGGGAAAATTAACTCCATCTCAGCCAGACCCAATATCCAACATTAAAGAGAATTGTGATCAGAAAGACAGAGCTGCTTTGAACCAAAATTATTCTTGTCAACCTGTCAAATGGAAAGTTGCTTGAGTAAAAATATCTCTAGAAATGCGGTGTGAAAGACATACTTCTGAAGCATAAAGGGATTTTAAAAGTATTTATTAAATCTCATGTTTCTTGGGAGAGAGAGAATTGAAATGGGATAAATCTTTTTTAGACAAATAATCAGGGACAGAGGGTTTATAAAGAGAAAACATGCAGCATATCATCCTGTTAAAACGTGTACAAACAAGATTGAAACCTATAGCAAGACAGTGAAATGCTGTGTGAAGGGACTTCTTCATATGAGTTATAAGAAGACTTGATTCTTGACTCAGAACTGTTGATGTCATTGAAGTCAGGGAAAATGAAAAGAGGGGACACTACAATCCTCTATTCCCAATAATGACCTAGAATTAGAACTATAAATGGATATCAGCCTGCAATTTAGAAAGGAAGCAATGTGAGTCTCCTTGTTGCATTGCTCTTTCAACAAGAAAAGCATCCACTTAGCAGCAGTGCTACAGCTCTAAGCTCAGCATTAAACCTTTTAAAGTGTCACTTTTTTCAGCATTAATCTAATGGTAAGAGAGAAAGGCAACTGCAAAAGTCATTCTTTATTGCAGCATTTAGCTCCTTGAAACTTCATCAAAAT
The DNA here is from genome assembly GCA_013399875.1 of Gymnorhina tibicen. Classification (NCBI taxonomy): domain Eukaryota; kingdom Metazoa; phylum Chordata; class Aves; order Passeriformes; family Artamidae; genus Gymnorhina; species Gymnorhina tibicen. The sequence goes on from VXAZ01006195.1 coordinate 330,707, forward strand.
CAGGAGGGACCCCTTTTTTGCTCTGATTGTCTGACCCAGAATCTTTAAACCCATTCATTAAAACCATGCCACTTTGTTTCCTCGTGAATTGCCTTCTGAGCTCCTGGAAATCACCAGGCACAGATGCAGAGCAGAGCTGAGGGCTGTACCAGAGCATAGCTCTGACACCTGAAGAGCAGAATTCTGCTCTGAGTAGGCAGCTGTTTGAATGTGAGACTTAAAACTGACTTCCCATTAACAAAAGATAACATTAAAAGTGCCACTATACTTAATTAAGTCATCTGCTTAGACTTCAAATCAAGGAAGCAGTTTTTCTTCAGTATTTCAATAGCCCTTATAATAACATGTCGCTGTGATTCCAAACTGATAGAAAAGGCACCTGTAAAAATGGATTTTTTTGGTATTCTCTCCTTCCCTTCAAAACATTTTTACTGGGTGTTTGGGTTTTATTAAACAGCACTAAGCTTTCATGATAATGTTTGGGAAATATTTTGCATGGTAAACATATTTTAACACTTTAAAAGTGCCTTAATGCCAAAATTGACTTAATTTCATTGTTTCCTTTCTTTCTTTTCCTACCTACAAATAAAAGGGGGATTGATATTTTACAGAACAACTGCAACAAAAGGGAATTTGTGCAGAGCTTTGTTTTTTAGGGCAGGGTTAAATGCATCAATATGGCTCTAGCTAGTAGAAAACAAATAATATAAAACTGAGTATAAGACATTAAGTGATGGTAAAATGAATGAGAAATAAGGGTTTCCCTATTTGACCAGCTATTACTTTCACATAAGCAAGACCGACAGAGGACATAGACATATTTGCCTGCAAGACTGTCCCTCAAGGAGCAGAGGTGACAGCAGGCACGGCACCCTCCATCCAGATGCCTGAGACACCAATGATCTAAAGAGGTCAGCTCCTTGCCACTGTGTATAAGGGCATATTTGCAGGCTTGAAGGACCTTGCTCTCTCATCAGTGATAATGGGTAGTTCAGCTCAGACCTGCTGGCAGGAAGCCAGCTCAAAGTGTGTATTTTGCAAGTGCTGCTGGTCATTCTGCTGGTGAACTGGTGGGCTAAAACCTATTTATGTCATAACTTGAACACTGGATGATAAGCTAATTGCACTCTGCAGTTTCACAGTCCTCCAAGTCCCAATTCCCATAGAAGCACACTGATTCAGTTTGTCTTAGAAATCAGGAGCATCTGAAGATTTGCCATCTGGAAGTGTCTAGAGCACAAAATGTCTGAGGCTCTCACTGCTGACATGGAAGGGGGTGTGTTATGTCCATTGCCAGCAGGTTTTCAACATTTGCATTCTATTTCAGAGCCAGAAGTGCTCAGAGCCACAATACTGCTGTTGCTCAAAAGCCTGCTGGAAGCTGCATAACAATGTTGGATTCAGTGGTGAAAATAAAGCAGAGCAGAGATTGTGCCAATCTATGCTGTGTAGAACATCCAGGGTCTTTATGATTTTCTCACTAAGCTGAACCCTTTATGGTATTTTTTCTCTGTGATTGTGGTCCATGGGTTTGCAGCATGCCTGATGTTTCTTCTCACTCCAAGCACTGCTCAGGATAATTTCGTATCTCCAGTGCTGGCAAAGGGCAAGGCTGCTGCCCCAGCTTTCCAAACTGTAAAGCCTGTTTGAGTTGGCAGGAGAAAACCAGGGGCTACAACTGGCTGTGATTGCTCTCTGGTTAAAGACCAGAGCAACAGAAAATGCCTCAATTTACCAGTAAAACCATATTCAGCAGAGTAAGTGATCCTATCTTATTTTTGACCAATGTTTCTCTTATAAAAACTAAAACCTAGAAAAGATTTCTAGAGTGAATAGTTGAACCAAATGCTCCTGTTTGAGGTTAAAAGTCCATTCACATCCATGCTTTGTTCATAATAAGAGACAGTATTGTTGTATCAGCTGGCTTAAGTCAGTCAGGCACAGAATCTATCACTGCTTCTTACCCAGAAAACTCAGGGTGGCTTTAGCTTGCCGCATAGATTTCAAATGCCCAGATTTACACCACCATTACTTCTGTGTAGCAGTTTGAGCAACCAGGACCTCAGTGTATACACTTTCTTAATGGTTTCCCTGTTTTTCCTTTCTTACTTCATTGGCACAGATGGAACAACGGATACTTCAGCAGTCTAAGCATGTATTGAGCAAAAGCTGGGAGGAGGATCACCTCACACCTCCTACCTTTCACGCAAAATTCAAAGTAAAGGAAATCGTGCAAGTCAAGTATGCAGCTAAATCAAGTTCTATAAGTCCAAAGAGACTGAGAATCAATAGATTCAGGAAGAAAAGAATAAAATATAATATGTTTGAGAGTAATGACTCTACTGAGAATAGCATGGCAGCACTCTTCTCAAAATAGTATTTAATATATTTTCTATCCATTATTTTACCTATGATTTTGCAGTGTAACTAACTCTTTTTATAATGCTGAACTTAAAGAAAATACTGTCTCCTTTGATTAAGATGAATGAAAATAAAAGCTATCCTGAAGTGCAGGTATTTCAGATGGCAAGATATTAACAATGATATGGAAATAGATGACACAAAAAGAATTTATGGGACAGAAAGAGTATTCCTTTATCTGTCATATAAACTAAAGGTTCAATGTATGAACACATTTTTTTATAGTTTAAAAGCACTCTGACAAACTTCTGTTGAACCTTTAACAAGAAAATCAAATCTTTATATACAATCTAACGGAAAAATAAAAGGCAACTTCAGTACTATCTCAGATCATCTTTGATGTTTTCTCACCTCCACATTACCATTAAAAAAACTCTGCCTCTGAAAAATTCTCTGTTTGTTACACTTCATGACCTATGAGAGGGAAATCACTTGCTGCATTCTTCAGGAAGGCATAAATATGATCAGGACTCGGGTCAACAAGGTCTATTCCTGAAAAGCCTTCATGTTGCCAGTCCTGTTTCTGCTATCATCATTCTCCATATAAAGTTAAAGCTGTAAATAGACGGATTTCAGAAAGCTGAAAATACTATGTGTGCTGTATAAAAGTTATAAATTAATAATTTTTAATTTATCCTCTGGTGAATGTCATGTAAAATCTTCAAACAGTAGAGGTTTATCACAGTTGCTTTTGGAGTGATTTGGGGTGATTGTCAATAGTGCAATTGTATCCTATGAATGGTGTGTGTTGTTTCCACAGACACTGGCTATGGTTTTTGTTTACTTTTATCTATGCTGCTGTGTTTCCTTGGTTTCATAAATACAAGGTAGTTTTCCTACTCTTTCTTTCCTTAAACCAGTAGTCTGCTATTATGTTTCCTCTTTAGTTTTACAGTGTTTCTTTGAGTAGTAAAACTTAAAGCTCTATAATATAGTTCTCTGTGTCACAAGACACTTTTAGTACTGTATTAACAACAGTTAATTCTTGTTTGTCAGCACCATACCCTTCTAGGAATGCATCCCAAATTGATTTTCAATTTTAATGCAAGGGTCATAAAAACTTTATTTTCCTTTGTTGTCACTAGTGTATACTAGTAGGTAATGCAGAATCTAATTGTTATGAAACTGAGAAAGTAGAACAGTTCTCAGAAGATTAACTAAAATCAATTAGCAGAGGGATTGAAGCCACCATTGGTTTTTGATGCCCGGCACCACGAATACAGCCATTCTCATTCCAGGACATAGAGGGATTATTTTAATGGAAAAGAATAGCTGGCTTCTGAGCTTTGACTGCCAACAGGAGAGTCAGTTAATTTTGAAAGCCACGAAGGATTTTCTCATTTAAACATTTTTCTCAGAGGGAGCACAGAGAAATAACTGAAATATTTAATATTTTTAAATGAAGTTGTTTACTATTAATGGGATTGTTGCTTTCATTTTTTGCACTACAGAATTTGCTTGTTCATGATTTTAGAAAAGGTGTATAGAGATGAGCATTTTGATCCACATACACTGTTTTCAATACAAGCTGAGTGCAAAGCGATTGTAAAGTCAGTATTATGTGATATTTTGCTGAGCTGGTAGCAATGAAAACCCATATTGCATTTGGTTAGTGTTCTGCTGTAAAATAAATGACTACTTAAGAGTTTATGGGAAATAGGTAATCAAATACATACATGATTTTTTTGAGCATAAATTTTTGTAGGACTTTTCCTTGGGAAGGATCCTAAGCTATGCCTGGTGTTGGCTTCCTCCAAACATGCTGCCATTTACCTTCCCCCTTTTTCATGTCCTTTTTCATAGGTATGAAAATCATATCTGGTTTTATTTATACCTTCTGAAAAATGTAAAAAGAAAAGCCTAGCAAAATATCAGTTTGCCTCATATCACAACATTCCCATTTTAGTTACTTTATATGTTTTAATTAGATTGCATTCTTGTTTTCTCTGTGGATTTAAGGTCACGTGTAGTTTTTAAGAGCATAGAGAGGGCCCAGACCTGAGAAGGCCATTAGTGTTATTTCCAATGCACTATCAGCCCACACAGCATCCTGAATATCCATATGGTACTATAAATAGCTTTTCTTGGACAGATATCACATATGTTGAGATACTGATTAAACTAATGCATCACATTCATTCCCATTTCCCCACAGGTTTCCATGCACTCATGAGAGACTAAGAACATCTTTCCACCCACTAGTTCATGTAAATTTTAAGATAAAATCTTATTTGTTTGGGTGTTTTTCTTCTTCATTGCTTCATGCATGTTTTTTTGGAACACAATATTTTTATTACATTGATTCAGATGTATATTTATAATATTATATTATAATATTATTTATATTATACTGTTTATCATATTTAACAGAAAATTCCCATTCAACTTCTTTTTACTAAGAGTGGACACTGGAAAAATGCATGCAAGGAGGATAGAAATATTTCTCTATATTCAAATATCCCTGTTTCACTCACAGTGAGACTGCCTTTCATCTCTTTCCATATTCTTTTTGTGCAGATTAATTTGGCTGCTATTTTGACTTAAATATTTGGATGCAGGGCTACTTATATTATTTCCAAGGACTAAAAAAGAGCTGTGATCAGCTGAACAGAAAGTGGCCATGTTACGAAGACATTGAGTTCATTGCCTAGGTACAACTTCTCCTAGATGCCCTCAAAACTATTTTCAGCAGCTCACAATACAAAGGAAGTTCAGCTGTAGCTGGAAACCTCAGTGCAGCTCTCTCTGGTCACTATACTCATCTGGCAGCTCCTGAACAAATATAGTTAAGAAGACAAGATGTAACAGTTTGGGGAGTTACAATGACTTTGGTAAAACCTCAAAAACTTCCTGACTCACTTTGCCATATGTAGAATTGATGCCCAACAATCACCATGTCATAAAAACAGTTTCAATATCTATGATGGCATTGTTGAATCTGTGGGGACAATCTGGAACAATGGCAGTGTTTAAAAGGAAACTCCTATCACTCCATGATATCGTAAATCCTAAGACATTGCTGATATCTTTATTTTAAGCTCTTGTAAAATCAACTTCTGGCTTTGTAGACTCAATAATGTGTGTCATAGGGACATAATACTAAATAAAATGCTACATTCACATATTCTTGTATCATATATTCTTTTATTATATACACATGTAAAATTCTTTAACAAAAAGCTCGCTTTTCATTTGTGTGTACATATTTTCCTACCCCTAGGGCTTGTTTAAAATTCTCAGTTTTATTGTATTCAGCTTGAAAAGAGCACCAAATTATGATGATAACTCCTAAACCAATACACAGAGCATGAATTTTCAGAATTCTGGATATTTTTTAATAATTTCCTGTGATTTATCAATGTTGGATAAATAGATTTACAGGAGTTAAAAATCATACCAAGGAACAACTTTTGAAGGTGTGTATTTATGAATACAGCCTTATTTAAACCCTGAAAAGACAATTAGCACATAAATTGCTACTTGAACATTTTTTCTGTGACTTTAATTATTACTTTCATCCAATCTTGCAGACTCTAAGAGAAAAGTAATAACACCACTACTTTTGTGCAACAAATGAATGGAAATTTTAGCCCAGTGTAATTAATTTCCTGTTAGAGAAAATTAAACGCACAAAATTAAAAAGAAATATCTTTGAGATTGCACAGTTTGTTTTGCCTTCTTTCTTGCATTTCTTCTGTCTGATTCTGCCTTATCAATGAAAAGCATTTCTCTCTCTCTCCTTCATACTCAGAGTAATCCTCTTCTAATTTCAACTATTACTAGAAGATGGAAATCAAAGCTGCTTTGCCATGTTTAAAATGTATTATTAATGCATACAGGTAGAGGAAAAATGTCCAGAAGATATAATCATTTTGACATCTATTTTACTATCCTCTGCCAGGCAATGAATCAAAAATGTCTCAATCATCTAGAAGAGGTAATCAGATTTCTATTACAGTTGTTGGAACTCTTTGTGTGATGTCACTAAGTGAAGAAATAAATCTATTTAAATGCATTTAAATAGCTCACAGATGCGTACCACAATCTTACGCTCCCTGGATTTGTGTTGTCAAACAAAAAATATTAAACAGGCTGATACACATACCTCAAGGTTGAAGATATGGGAAAGGACATGCTGTTACTGTAACGTGATAGAATGAAAATTGCCAGTCTCTTCAGTTGCTCTATAGAAAATAGTTCATCCCAGATTCAGTGATGGAACAGGAGCAAAATTGGCCTGTATTAGAGCAAACTGGCCTTTGTGTCTAGTTTTCAAAAATGCTCCATTTAGCCTTTCTCACAAAATTTGATATTGAATTACTGACATAAATTCCTCCCCTTCCCTCAGAATCTTAACAAGCATTCAAGTCTTTCTGGTTTAAAAAATAAAAGAGGATAAATGATTGATCTTTATTATATGATTAATCCCTATAATCAAATATATCTGTCACTAATAAATCCAGGCATATATCACAAGTTTTACTTAGCCAAAGGCATTACTGGAACAGAAAAATTTGCTGTTGCAGTTTAGCTTAGGTGCTTTTACACTTCCTCCAAAGTTATGATCTGAATATTTAAATCAACCAAATTTTTACTGTTTAGTTCGCTAATGAGGATTTTTTATGATTATAAAAAATAGTCATGTTCATTGCTCTTGCTGTTCATCTACTTTATCTTCATGCAAAAGAAAGGTGAGGGTAATCAGTGATAATCCAGTGCCTAAAATGCAGAAGCAGGAGTGGGAACTTTTGCCCTTGTTTTAACATTTCCAACAAATGTTGCCCAGCAAATACACCAGGGCAAACCACTTTTCTCTCTGCTGATACTGTTGCATGCACCCATTTCCTCACAGTTTTCTTCAGAAGGACTTTGGGGGTAGTGATTTGAGTGAAACATTTTGTGGGACAGATGCATAACATCCCTGCACAGAGATGTTCCCGGAAAGGCGCTGCCTCCATCTGTCGTGCTGCGCTTCCCGTGCCTCTCCATGGGAGCTCTGTCCACAGCCCTCAGCTTTAATGCTGAGACTCAGCAGCTCCCATAGTACTCAGAAGTATAACACTGAAAAATTACAAAAGTGACCTTTGGAAGATTTGTATTTATCCAGTGTGATTTGTAAGGGAAAGGTCCTATTTAGAATCCAGTCCACATAACTATCAAGGGCATGTGTTTCTTTAGACTCCACTCATCTTTTTAAAGATCTTTTTATTGAGGATACATAATAATGTAAATGTATGAAGAGTTATCTTATGAAGAAATATTTCAGCGAGATATTTATAGCAGATTGTGACTACAGAACTAATCAAATAGGATGAGACAGCTTGTAAGGAGGGTAGAATAAAGTACCATATGAATTGATGTAACTCTAGCTATATAAGAATGCAGTTAAGAATTTTGCCTAATTTAGTTACAAAAAGATAACAATGAACACCTTCTGAACAGCACATCAACCATTTGCATTTCGTTATGAAGGAACAGGAAATCTAAGTGTCATGTATCAAAGAGCAGCATTGTCATGTGGCAGTTGTAGATGTCAGGAAAAAGTATCTTTTTCCTGAAGGGTTGCCAAAAGTTAAGTTTAGTCTTGTCTTTTATATTTTCTAAAGGTTTTTCAAGCAAAATAAATTTCATGAGAAAAAACTGACTCTGAATCTCACTTTCTACTTAGTTTCAGAACCAAAGATGTGGTCAAAGGTTTTCAGCACGATCAACTTGAAAGACCAATTGAACACAACATTTTTGGTCAATGAGGTTCAAACTTACAAAGTACTTAAAACTTTTTTCCCCAGACTGTCTAAAAGCTGATTCTATTTACACTTCACTCCTGAATTCTGTTTCTCCCTGATGACTTCCTCAAAACTCCACAATCCAATTCAATTAAACCCAAAACTAAAGCCGTGAATCTTTGGTCTGAACTAAATACCCTGTGCTTCAAATCAGCCTCCTCTTATCCCAGACTGAAAAGTAACTGTGGAGCACTGCACAGATGTCTCAGAATGACAGATAAGAAAACAGGAGAGGAGCTATATTAAGTTGAACCTTGCCTTCAAGACAACTTCATACATATCGGTGTCATTACTGAAAAAATATTCATCTAATCTACTCCATACAAAATCTCACCAGCTAAAGCTTTTTAGCCATTGCAAACTTTATTATGGTACTTCCCAGTGTTTCAGATTTCTTTTTTTTTCCACGGGTGTCTAGCCTGAATCTTCCTTCCTGCAATTTAAGGCCACTATTTCCTGGCCTGTTCAGCAGGGACTGGAGAGCTTTGGCAGAAGGCAGCACGTATTTGAAGACTGTTACTGTGTCTCCCATACATTTCCTTTTTTGTAGGCTTAATAACCCCAGTGTGTTCTCTCCTTCTCCAAAAGTCATAAGTTTCAGATGTTTGATCAATCTTTTTGCTGTCCAAATGGTCCACTTCATTCTTGAATTGTGGTGCACAAAATGAACACAGTACATCACCTAAGGCATCACCCATACTGGAAACAGTAATTACTGCGTGTGTCTTGCAGTCTGTGGGGCTGTTTATACATCCCAGTATGATGCTTTTTCACAACAGCACGACATAGTTGACTGTAATGTGCTTGTCCTCCACAGAGATTTATTATTTGATAAATTGCTCAGTAACATGTGCATACATACATATATTTGGCACTGAAGCTTCCAGAGGGTCTTTTATTTCGTTTTTCAGTAGAAAACATATAGTGTATTGCCTATTGACTTAGCAAAAACAAATTAAAGTTTTATTAACTCCTGCAGAACAACATTACTATTCTAATTATGCAGGAGATTTGTTGATTGTCTGGTGTATTTTCTTCTAATTAATTGCACACATTTTACTTTGTAAATACATTTTGGCTTTTCTTGTAGAAGTAAAAGAATTTATGCAGCCTGAACATAGTATATATACACACATAATGGAAAACAAAATCAAGAACTCTTCTAAATTCAAGTCATATAATTTTCTGAAAAATATTACTTTCCTTTTTTTCTCTGACTACACCTAGATTGCACTCAACTCCCATGCAGTTTATCAAGAACAGAGAAGCAGCCTAAAAACTACACCTTCCCACACAGCAAAAGAAACAAAACATGTTTTCAGGACCCTGAGCAGCTTAGGCTCCACCTGCATCTTCACTCTTGCTTCTCTGAATAAACCTTTCTCTTGTGGACCTAAGTGAGAAGGTGCTGTCCTCAGCTGAGACTTTCAAAATAACCAAGGGTTTCCTAGTGCAGCTACTTAAGCCTCATTTTACTGAAGGAGTGGGTGTTAAGTGGTGTAACCAACTTTATACCTCACGGGGATCTCTGGGGCTTAGTGCACTGTCTCTCTCAGATGCAGCAAACTCTCCTGGCCAGTAAGTATTTAAACATGTACTATATGCTGGAGAACGTACTAGTTCTTCTAGAAACATAGGAAGAATTGCTGGAAATCTTCAGCAGATATTACTTCTCTTCCAAGCTCTGCAGATGATCAGATTGAGGGGAATTATGAATTTAATGGTCCAGGGTGGAGAGCACTTCATCAGTGTAGACTTCAAGTTTTTGTGTTTGATTGGAGCACAGGTAAGAAAGATACCCAAGACTGAAGTACATAGAAGAAATATACTGGTTTCCACACTGAGTTTGTTCTCTCTTAATTCCAAGCAGAAAACAGGTAGGTTCTTAATTTATATCTTGCTTATTAATCTACACCTTTCCTTAGATTCTATATGCATTAATCCATCTTCGTATTAGGCCTCTCACTCTCCCAGATGCAAAAGGTCACATAGAGCAGGGAAGAGGTAGTGAGTTTGCCTGCCAAAGCTTTTCCTCTGGAAAGAAAAGCTCTGTTCTGCAGAGATGGCTGAAGCAATGCAGTACTTCAGCCCTGACTGTGAAGAGGTTGAAGGGTATGGCGGTTGCTATCTTTCTCATTTTCTCCAGGCAACACACTGTGCTTTGCCAAAAATGTGTGGGTGCTCAGTGTTTCACTGCTTTTTGTGGAAAAATAAACCAGTAAGATATAAACCAATTTTTTAGAATAATGTAGTTATTAAAAAAATTTACTTTCCAGTTCAAGGAATCATGGGATGGGGACATAGGGATAATCACATAGTGGTGTTCACACAAGTTCTCACTAGTAGTTGCTGCTACATGGACAGGTCTGCTCACCATCTGCTCAGCCATTATTAAACTCCTGACTAAAGATATGGCTGAAGATAAAGAAAACTACCATAGTCTTTAAAGGCTTTCTTTTAAAAACTGTTCAATGGTAAATTGCTACAGGATTTCCAGGGCTCCCACCTGAGTTTTGGGGGATGAAGATGAGTTGTGAGCTCATTTAGAAACAGGCTGGGCTGTCCTTATTTGACAGGAAGTTAGAGGACTCCTGTTCTAGAAAGAAAGCAGTTTCCATCTCTAGGGAAAGCAGAAAGCTTTTTTCAAGGGACTGCCTGGAAGAGGTGACTCGGTGATGCTAGTCCATGCACCAGTTCAACATCCCATTTATTTTTCTTGGTATTGATGTGGTACTTAGGGCAGTGTATCAAGAGCTCCATTCTACATTCAGTGCTGCAGAATTGTTAATCTCAAGGTGTCGTTTACATCTCATTTTTTGTTTTCTTTTTGTTTTCATTGTAACAATCAAGTTTACAATAATGCAAGAGGTTAAACAAGTGTTCAAATAAGAGCAAAATGTTTGTTTGCTACTGCAGCATGCTGAAGATGTAGTATAAATAATAAATAATAAATCAGTTAAGAATTGCAAGCAGTCAAGAATCAGAACACGTCCCAGGGAAACAATGATATTTAAGCCATATTTCAGCAAAATACTTGAACACACATGCTTTCTAAAATTCATATTTAATCTGTTAGTTCAAGGCAGTCTTCAGTGTGGTAAGAGCACTAGAAACAGTGACCAGCCATGTGCAGAGCCAGCCATCAGGAGATGGGGAAGTAGACACAGTTGGTGACATGATGGATAAATCTGGCAGCTTCAGGGAGACTTGGGGAAGCTCTGTGTAAGGGTGCTGCTGTCCTTGAGGCTGCCTCTGCAGGCACAAGTGAGAAGGACAAGGTGTGGAGCAGTCAGTGCTGTGTACCCTGGCTCCTGCTGCATCTGCATCCCCTCTGTGGCCACAGGGCTGTGGGAATGCACAGGAGAAGGAGGTACCACCCACGCTCTACTCCTGCCAGAGCAGCACTAGGAGTTTCAGTTGCAGTCTCAATATCACTGTCAGCATATTTTTTCTTTCCACAATTAACGTCTCCAAATTTCACCTTAATAAAATTAGTAAGTTAATTAATTTTCATCAAGTCACTGGACACTTATCCCTGTTAGCATAAATAAAGATTAATCAGCCATGAAAAGATACTCTCAAACCACATGGCTTGTAAATGCAATAAATTTTTAAGGTGAAGATGAAAGAACTGTACAGAATGCTGACAATTCACCCTCTGGACCTTCTTCACTCCCTGCTTTAGTAATGATCTAAAACTCACTTTAAATCTATGCCTGGAAGTTTAGACAGCTGATGTTCTTGAAGACTTTTATTATTATCTGTCTGAATAAAAGTAATTAATTTATTTCTCCCTCAAACCTAACAACTTGTGTAGTTTTCTGCATCATTCTTCATCAAAATCCAATTTCACTCTGCTTTACAGAGGTCTGAATTTTTTCTATTGATTGATAAATTAAATGAAAAATACTTCATTTCATAGCACAGTATGGAAAATATTAGTGGGAATGATGTGCAGAATTTTATCAGTCATAGTTATTTACTTTTGTGTCTTCTATTATTTCATGTTTGTGTGGAGATTTGCCATTTTGTTTTACTCTTCTTGTAAGATTTCAGAGAGTGAACTTTATATCAGGGTAATAAACCCACACCCCAGTGAGAATATTCAGTGTGATGGTAAGAAACGCTGGAAACATTTTAAGGAGAAAAAGAATAGGAATCTTTTTCAATGATCTGAATAGTATTGCTTACATCACAGATGGGTGGCCTGTGGCTGATCAGTACAATATAAATAGCAGCAGAAGAAAATATATCTTCTGCATTTGTAATATGAAACCCATTCTCATATGAAACCCTTTTTTCTCCAAAGCTCAGAGCGCTCCAAATCACCATTTTTAATCAAGGTCATGGATGGTATTTTTGTTTTCAAAGTAAAGATGTATTTAGATTATTCTCATACAGAGCGATAGCCAAGTGTCTTTTCTACGGGCACATTTTATTCATTTAAATGAACGTGTTTGCTTGTAAGTTTATTTTATCAATTCACATGGCTAACAGCTTAGTATCTTAGCAATTAAGAAGAACAAAATTAATTGCCCCCAGTGACAAAGTCCAGTCATTGCAGCAGAACTGGTGCTAAGGCTTACATTTCTGGCTTTTTATGTAGTCAGTGAACAGTTTCTCACTCTAAGATTTAATGTTGTTAGTATTCATCTAGGCATTGCTGGTATAATTCAGCCCTTCTAACTGTAGCTGTGTAAACAGTACAAAGTTTATATTATGTCTGAAATTTTCTTTTCAGTCAATGCACGACAACAAGTATGTTCAAATGGATCTGTCCATTTTAATTATTTATTTAATATGAATAGGGTTAAGCCTGTGGAAGCACTTTTTTGCAGTGATTAGGCATAGATCAAATTAGTTCAGGTGAATCCTAACTTGTAGGTCTTTGTTGTCCCATTAGAAGGTCCACTGCATCAGATCTGGCATTAAAATCTTGTCAGCCATTCCTTTGAACCCCAGTAATTATAAACAATCAACTAAAGATTTAAACAATATATAAACAATCAGCTAAAGATAACAAGATAAGTTCATCATAATGAGAAGATCTAGACCACAAACAGGAGGCTGTTTTCCACTTAAGGAAAAAACCTATGAATTCAAAGAGGAAATGCCAGAAACATTATTAGTAGAAATATTTCATACAAGACATGGGATAAAATAGAAAACATAAGCTGTAATGGTATTTATCTTGCAGTATCTGGATTAATTAAAAGTGATTTGAGATTCTGGAAGATAGATGGGCTTCACTAACAATAGCAGTTGTAGTAGCTCTGGATGTGATTTTTGGCTGCATAAGAACTGATTTTTTTTTTTAAATGTTTAATTCTGTTCCTGAAAATGGGGTTGGAAATGATTGATATTACAGTATTAGATTCAGAGTTAATGAACCTGAGGAGGTATAATCTGGTTTTCAGAATTTTTTCCAATAGACATGGATAATTTGTCTTACAAAATATTCAAGCATTTAAATGACAAATGTTTGAAGGTAATTGTTAAATCGAAATTGTTTAATTTCATTTAGGAATAAATGTAGGCTCTCAGCCTTTTAGATAAATACAGAAGAGAATATGTATCCACTGCTACTCATTTGATTATTCCCATACTTTTGATCTGTCAAACTAGCTACTCTACTTGGACAAGGTTGGAATTTATTGAATCTTTGTTTTATCTACGTTATCTGCAACGGCTTTGACTTCTGTAACTGAGTACCTTCAAAAAGAATGAAAACTTTGCAAACACAAGGCAGGAGGCAGCTCAAGCCTGTGATCGTTTAAATGGTATTTGGGCCTTATATGCCTTCTAGGTAATGTAGGCCTTATGTTGCTTCTTTCATTCTGCAGCTTCATTTTTGATAATTTATTATTTTTGTCTTCTGGAGAAAAATCCTTCCCTGTTATTTTTGTGTCACCTGGAGGATTGAGAATTTATAAGCAGGTGAAAGATAGCCAGGGAAAATTCATGTGACTATAAAAAAAAAACCTAACAAAATCTTTCCTAAATGAGTATACACAGGAGTTTTGTTTTGTGTTGAAAAAATAACATTTCTGTTTGATGGCTGGTCTGCCAGTGTGATATGAATGGATTGCACCAGTGTATTTTCCATCAGAAAGTTATGTTTTATCATAAAATGCACCAGCAACACAGTTCCATGTCTCTGTGGTCTGTCTCCTGAATATACTGTCATGGGCAGCATGCAATACAAAAAAACTGAACTCAACTTTGATCATTAATCAGTCTCTCAGAAAGAAATCAGGATTCTGGGATAGATAGAAGAAATTTATCACAATCTATTATAGTGTATTAAGTAAAAATTTAAAGCTTTTATTTCCCTTTCTGTTAATTTGATGTTTTTCAAAATTACCAGATTCTCCTAAAGAAACTTAATTTCTCATGAATATTTTTTAAAAGCAATCTTTTGAAATGCAGACTCATACTGTATTCTTCCTAACCTTTCAATTTGAACAGATTGAAAAATCAGTCCGACCTGTCTTGATTTGACATGGACTAGCTAATCTGTTGGTAGATACAAGACTGATAAAAAAGGGTTCACAGCTCAAAGTTATGCTGAGTCATATATTAATCACTGAAAATCTCACTCTTGCATTAAAGCTGTGAGCAGTAAGTTGGAATAAAGAAAAGGAGTTTATTACAGTCCAGCATACCAGTGGGCACTGTGAGTAGCTTCAACGAGGAACCAGGTCTATCAGACAAATGCACAGCATTAGAGGCACGACCTGTCAAGCATCCTCTGTGACACATAAAGAGGGAAGCAGAGCAGTGGACTTTGCCCAAAAGACAGGGAAATACATTCTCCAAACACTGTGTATGGCCTCCAAACTTTGGTACAAAATCAAGTCTGAGAAGCAATCCCAATTTGTGATAGATCATTGCAAGAAACTTTCCACAAAGGTTCACCTGCAGAGTCACCATCCAGTACTACCAGAATATTTGCTGTTTCTCTATTTGCAGAGTTTTCTCCGAGATAAGCTACTTTGCGTGTTGTCTGCTATGTCACTGGGGTTGGGTTTCCTACTTCTTACTGCAACACTCTTTGTATATCACTTATTTTCTGTACTGCTAAATGTTTTAATATTATGGTGATATATGCTAGGCAATAAGACGGCAGGGGGAGGGGAGCAGCACATCCTTCCTTTTCATATTTATTACTGGTGCTTCATCCAGAACATATTTAATGAGGCTTCAGATAAAATGTGAGCCTCATCCCTTCAAGCATAGTTTGCAGGCAAAGAAATATAAAGAAGTAGGTTACATAGTACTGGTTGTTAAAGCATGTATAATGGCTTGTGTTTTTAATAAACAAATAAATGTGTGCATAAATTATGTTCTTTACAGTACGATATTCTGATCATTCAAGCATAATAAGAGAAACTGCTCATGTACTCATTATTCCAATGTGGAGGAAAAATCTGTATGCATTAACTGTATTTACAGTACCATCCTCAACTTTTGTTATCACAAAAAATATAAATTGCATGTATTATTGCTTACAGAAGTGTAGGTACTGTAATATATTTTTAGTATTTTATTTCATGGAAAACCAGAAGTCAGGATACAAATTGGTGATTTTTCATCTTTAAATAAGGACTGTTTTAATATGTATAGGTTTAAGGCTGAGTGCACATGGCATTTAAGGGGAACTACCACATTTTTTGGGGAGATTCTTTTTATGGTTACCCAGTATATCCATGGTTTACAAAATCATCATCTATACACTAGGTCACTGGATGCATTTGAAAATATTTTACAGAATCAGAGAATATGCTGCATTGGAAGGCACTCACAAGGATCATCAAGTTCAACTCCTGGCCTTGCATAGGACATCCCTAGGAGTCCCACCATGTGCCTGAGAACACCATTCAAACCCTTCCTGAACTCTGTCAGGCTTGGTGCTGTGACCACTTCCCTGGGGAGCTGTTCCAGTGCCCAGCCACCCTCTGGGGGAAAAATCTTTTTCTAATATCCAACCTAAACCTCCCCTGACACAGCTTCAGGTCATTCCCTTGGGTCCTGTCTCTGGTCACCAGAGAGAAGAGATCAGTGTCTGTCCCTCCTCTTCCCTTCACAAGTAAGTTGTAGAGCACTGAAGTGTCCCCTCAGTCTCCTCTTCTCCAGGCTGAACAGACTGAGCGACCTCAGCTGCTCCTCACATGGCTTCCCCTCAAGGCCCTTCACCATCCTTATTGCCTTCCTTTGGACACTCTTTAGCAGCTTACAAATGCGAAATATAGTCATCATTTAGTCTGGTAGTTTCCTGTAGTAGGCTTTTTCTGGCAGGTACTTTCTTAAGAGCTCAGCTGATTTTCCAGTAATTGTAGTTTAGTCTTACCATGGACAGAGTCATTAGACAAAAGACCGCAACATATAGACAACAGAAATTGCAAATATTTAGTATTTATAATGAAAGAGTTCAGGACGAATTATACATGCAGTGGAGCAACAATACTAGCTCTTCTCTCGATTTTCTAAAAAATTGATCTGACTAGGTAACAAATGCCTGGTCAAATACTTTAAAAACAAATCAGCCGAGTGTTATTAATCAGAGCTTTCAGTGAAGTGCATTTTATTGTAACACCACAAAGCTGTCACCATACCCCAGCGAGTAACACTAAACACCATTCAAACATGACTTGCTCCAGTGGAATTCTTCAGTTTCCAGCAGTAAAGAAAATGAAGCCCATGTGCATAGCTTGCACCAGCTGGCAGTTCTTTAAATTAGATAGGCATGAGCGGTGTATAAGATTGGACACTCCTCCAGATGCTGCCACAATTAAAAACAGAATAGTTTTCCTTATACTGGACACCCACATAATTTCTGGCTGTCAAGAGACTGGCATGTTTTGACAGTTTAACTAAAATAGATGCTTTCAGGGAAAAATAAAAAAGCTGTAAATTTTCTTGACAAGGAACTTTTTTTCCCTAAACATGTTAGATTTAAAAAGAATAATAAAGAAATCCAAAAAAATCCACAAGCACTAAGAGAAAGAAAAACTAACAAAACCTGAATTCTAGATGTTATGAGAATTTTAATAGAAATTATTAAACTTACTCAGAAACTATCAGTGATGAGTTCTTTTCCCTAGATACGCAGACATGTGAAGGCATTAAAATACCCACCATCTGCTTTAGCTTGTTCTTTGTTTAGTATGCAGAGCAGTGACAGGGAAAACTCATAAGACTCCCAGATTTTATTTCCTTTTTCATTATGGGTACAATTTGTCTGACTAAAAGTAGTAGCCCAAAATTAGGTGAGACACCATGTCCAGACTAGAGGCCTGCTTTTCATCACCATTCAGCTGCTCAAGGGCAAGCATCTTTCTCCCCTGCTTACACAGAAGGAAGCACTCAAATGTGTCAGATGGAGAAATTACATTCCTGCAAATCTTTTCAGGTCACTGCACCAGGGAAAAAAAAAGGTATTTCCAGAGCAGATATGCAGCATCATCCTTCAATCTCCTACTTATATAGCTCTACACATGTAGGCTAACCCTTTCATTACAGCTCTCACCATGTTCTTCTTCAGAAAGACCTTCAAGGCTCATACTCATATATCACCAAGACTTCTGCAAAACACAAGACAGCAGGACTACCCTGCACAGCAACAGGAGTCCCTGTGTGAGACATGATGCCCTCTTTACCACTTCTCCCGGGAAAGTAGACTTGATCCTAAACTAAATCCAGAAGAGACAGTTTGTAAGAAGTCATACAGATGTGCCAGCAATCAGGATGACACCAACCAGACTGATTGTTGTTCATATCTGAAGGGAGGCTGTCAAGAGGATGGAGCCAGGCTCTTTTCTGTAGTGCTGAGCAACAGGACAAGAGGCAATGGGCAGAAACTGATGCACAGAAGTTCCATCTGAACATGAGCAAGAACTTCTTTCCTGTGTGGGTGACCAAGCAGAGGAACAGATTGCCCACAGAGGTTGTGGAGTTTCCCTTACTGGAGATATTCAGGATCTGTCTGGATGCAATCCTGTGTAACATGCTCTAGGAAACCCTGCTTGAATAGGGAGGTGGGACCAGATGATCCCACCTGTGGCTCCTTTCCAACCTTGACCATTCTGCCATTCTGTGATCTCCAAATACCTCCCTGGCATCACAAAAGGACAGTTGTTCCCAGTCTTTGGCAAGTACATGTTCTGCGAAACATCTTTTAAAGTGCATGTCCTGTGAAACTTCTGTCAGATGTCATCTCCCTCTCAGATTTTCTAATACCAGAAGCTGAATGAAAAAACGTATTTCCCTTTAAAAGCAAAGATTGTCTTAGCAGTTTGAATTTTAAAAGTGTATATTTAGTGATATGATAGCAAAGACAAGGCTAAATATTCAGCAGACAGCTGAAGACACTAGTATAGACCATAAGCCAAAGACAGGCTGCAAGACATTGTTATTATGTGCTGTAAATAAACAGGATTTAGTACTGAGACACTGACATCTAATAAAGATGAAATAATTCTGTCCTTGTGGTTCACATTTATGTGAACATTACGTAAATGTTCATCAGTTTCTAAAACCAACAAACCAAGTGAACACTTGGCAAAGCTAGACTAACAAGTTCCTGTAGGTGAAACAAACCATTAAGATTGCCATTATTTTCTTTCAGTGTGTATTTGATTTCGAATAAAATACCATTTTATCAAAACAAACAAGCGAACAAATCAGATGCATGCTGATTGGAATTTTACAGCTTATTTTTAATCAGCATTCTAAGCTTTTTAAAAAAAGAATCTCCCCTTTTGAAAAGTGTATCTCAATTTTTGAATAATTCAACTCCTAGATAAAACTATTAATCATACTCTGACTCAGCATCTCCATTTTATGAACTTGACAAAGCTAACTCTGTGATAGCCTCAAAGTCAGTAAACTTGATTATCTCTTCATGAGTTGATGTCCTACAACTCAGAAGTGTCAGTCATTCCAGAGACTCATTTAATATGTTTCCCCATACATTCACTGCGTTTTTTAATGTTCAAAACATCTGCTGTCAACAAAGAAAAATAAAAGGAAATTAGTTTTGATTTGCATTCTTTTATGATAAGGTATTCCAGACACATATTGTCACCATTCCAGATAGAATTCAGAAGCAATCCTTTATCAACATTTCTTTGTGTTAAGATTATTTGATTTTCTCTCAAATTTTACTTCTTTATTTATTTTTTTTTTAATGGTAGATTTCTCTGTGTCATTTGAAGTGTAGTAACCGGGACAATTTAGGTGAAAAGCAAAAGCAATAAAAGCAAAAACCCAAAAAGTGAATATAAGAAATAAATGGAGAAAAATGAGTAAGATTCCAAGCTTGCAAGATAAGCACTGCTTATAGCTCTCACAGAGTGATTCCTTGCACCAAAATAAAACCGAGGTGCAATATGGGGAGGATTTTGTTTGTGTTTTAAAGGGAGCTTCCCTCAAGCAGTGAAGGCTCAGAAAAAGTTTAAAAGTATTCATTTGAAGGTTTACTGTAGTTAAATGATAAAACCACAGTACTTTTTAGCTTCTTGGTGAGTTTGCATGGAAGCTCAATGAAAATAATGTCCTGCTGAAATCCTTCATGTGAAACCAATGAAGGATTTCAGCAGGACAGGATTCTGCCTGTCCCCAGAATCTAAAGGGTGATTTGCCCATCCCAAAATATACAGCTGGCTACAGCGTCATGCCCTACTGTTAGTCCATGGACTAACTACCCCAATGCTTCTCCAGTAAGGAAAAAATCTTTAAGCTATAATTAGATTGCTGAACAAATGGGAATAGTGACAGGCACATAAAGTCATATAAGGTGAGCCCATTGTTCGAGAAAGGAATTTGAATAATTGGTTTCCAAGATCTTTTGGAAGTTTTACAACCCAAGTTCTATGTCATTTGTCACATAGTTTGGTTTTCTCATAATGTGAACAAAGGTTTTCTATTGTCACTTGGTTGTCACGATTTGTCCATTCAGTTATGAAGTGTTCAGTGTCATTTATGTCTTTCCAAGTTCATTCTGTATGTCTGTAAATTATAATCCTTTATTAGTGTTGGCAATGAGCTGGAATTTCACTACTGTTTCAAAAATTATATGTCTGCACTTCCAACCTCTTCATATCAGTGCCAAATTTCGAAAATTAATTCTTCTTCTTTACACCAGCTGTGTCAGGAGACAATTTAACAAGTGGAAATGTGGGGAGAAGATAACAGAAAACAGGAAAATGGAGAACTGGGATTGAAATTAATTTGTCAGTCTTAGAAGGGTGCACTTTTACAATGTCTACTGCATGCCAAGAATCATTAAAGATAATTCCAATTAAAGGTCTTAAACCAAGACAGAAAGCAGAAGTATACACCACTGTTTGTCGCCTAAGACTAAATCTAAGAGGAAACTGAAATTCAAGACCATTTTTTCTACTAGATTGAGCAGAATGTGTAGGATGTCAAGTGGCACCCATGAAAAATTACATCTTTAATGAAAAGACAATAGAAAGCTGCCTCCAAGGAGTCAGAAAGACCAGTTTAAACACTTAGTACTAGATCTGCACACATTGTGTAACAGCAAGGCAGATAGTGCTCTTTCTGGGGCGAGTCAAACAGAACTCAGGGATCTTTCCTCCTGACAAACAATACGCCCTCCCCTATTTATCTTTACTTATTTTACCATTTCACTTAATTCTTCTGTATGAAATCAATCAAATCCCCATAACATCTCAAGAACTCTTTTTTCAGCGTTCAACTTTACTGTTGGAAGCCAGAAACGTGGATGATGAGAGAAGCATCTTTGTAAGGACAATATGCCTTGCATGCAAACTGTTGGTTCATATTCAGGCAATGCACGAAGCCAGTTAAATGGGAGAAATTCTCAATTCATATCAGACAATATTAAATCCCTACTGATATGAAGTTACACTTCCTCGTTTCTGAACAGTATGAAACCTTAGCTATAGCTCATACCTATAACCCTTTTTGTCTTTCACTGGCAGGGATACCCTTTGTTGTTCTGAGAGCACTGGATGGAGTGCTGCATAGATTAGACAGAAGGCAGAATCAAAATTAAAGTATAAATTCTAGCTTTTATGCCTATTTTCCCCTCTTTTTTTTTTCACTTCTCTCTGCCCCTACTTCCCACAGGTTTAAACACTCAATGTATACTTAATGAGCATGTTTAAGATACGCTTAATGAACAAGCTTCCAGGGTGCAGGAATAAATTTTCTTTATGAGTAGACTTGTATTTTTTTACCTCCTATTTATACATCTGGCTGTTCACTATGGAAAGTTTCCAACCAAGCTAAAGTGATCTATGATGGTATATTGTATGCTCTCATTATTTATTAGTCTAAGACCATCACCAGTAAAAAATTTATCAGTTTAATAGAAATATTTACTGTTACTCTTGGTTATAATAATTAGATAATCCCACTCCTCATCACTTGCCTGAACTTTTCAAAATGAAGTCTGAACAAGCACATGACTGTTTCAGTTAATTTTATGTGAGGAAGGTTTGGAGAATAAGCGTAGGAGGATCACAGTGTAATCCCTTCAGTTGTCAATCTTTATTCCTTTCTGAATTAAAATAATTTTTTAGACTATCTTAAATATTTTAATATTGGTTTGACTGACTCATACTTTCTTCAGTATCTATTTTCATTAATTTTAATGAAGGGGTTACATTTTTCAAGTTTGAACACTCAAGGCTAGCCTGATAAATAGCTCTGGAAAGTTCATTTATCAGATTCATAACTGAAAATAGAACTAATTTGGAAGAACATTTTAGCTGAGCACCTTATAGGGACTAAATGTTTTTGTGGTTGGGTTGGTTTGCTCAGTTTTTTTAAGTCTTAAAAAAGTGCATCTTATTTGATGCACATTCCATCTGAGAATTTTAAGTGGCCTTGTGGATGTGCATTACGCAAATGCTTGAGTACGCATTGCTGGCTCTCATTTACAGCAGATAACCTGCAGAATTGTAACAAAAATTGGGACAGCAGCAAGAGGCTAAATCTCCCCACAAATTAAACACTAGAAAATGTGAGGAAAAAAGTAAAGGTAATTGCCAAAAAACTCAAGACTTGAATAAGAATCCTGGAGATAGTCCACTCCAAAAACTCGGAGGAGATTCTTAGGCTTTAAGATTTGGAAACATGGTTTTATAATTATTTTATCCCACTACAGAGGTCAAGTATGGTAAATAAGGGTAAACGGTCATAGATAGATCCAAACCTCAGAAAAATGGTGGAATCAATTTTTAATATTAATGCATTTTATATGCTTAATAGACTTTTATGGACTGTAAAAATCATCAGCCCTTTAGATGTAGATTTTACTCAATGAATTTGAAGGAATGAGTTAATGCATGACATGACAGGATCAGCCTGGGAGCATTATAATCAACATAACAATTTTTTAAAAAGAGTTTAAGTGGATTTAATAATCCAAACAGCCCTGAAATTACAAAACCTTCACAAAATGTAATACAGGTCCCAACAAAATTCATCCTCTGCCACTGAGTGCTCCCTTCCCCTCTGCCTCAAGTCATAAAAGAATTTAACCAGAGCATTTTATAGAAGAACCAAAAATGCAGGTTTCCTTGGGTGATACCAGACCAATTTTGAAGACTATTTCTTGGTCAGTGCTATAACAAAAAACCATATGACACCATAAGTTCATTCGTAAGCTCTTTCTTCTTGTAATTATGCTAGTCATACTGTATTTCATATTCCTCTCATAAGCACCTGCCTCAAAAACCACCCTAATGAAACCAAGTGGAATATGATCTATTATTCAGACAAAAAAAAAAAAAGAGCCTCTAGCCCATAGACACTTCTCTTTGTTCTTTGCAGTCCTTGGCAAAATAAAATTGGATGCTTCTGATGAGCTAACAAGACAGAAGTAACACTGTTAATGACCACTGATGAATGAAATGGGACTCTGATTGTGATTACATGTTCCTACAGCTGGTGTATAAGTTAGATTGTGATTCTTTCCTTAACAGAAGGAAAAAGACTGTGTTGTCTACAGCTGCTATTTCACTGGGTGTACTAGAAGTTTTGTACACGTTTTCCATTTCAGTGGCTTGAATACTGGTGTTCTTGCATCATTTTTGATCTTGCTTTTGCTTGTACATATCTACTCATCTGTCTGTCTCTCAGTATTTTTTCCTTTGAAGTACTTAATTGTCTATAGCTGCCGTGTTTGCTGTTCCTTTGTCACTTACCTATAGCCTTGGCAATTTTAATAGCTCTCCATTTCTCTGGTGTGTCCACTATTTTTAACAGGCTTCACTCTGCTTTCTCTCTTAGCTAAGAAACAAGCCTTGGGACATGGCATGTTTGCCGCGTTAGAGGAAGGAGTATAGGTTTTCCTATGGCTTTGGTTTTCCCAAATGTTTATAAACTCTGGCTAAATGTAGATAAAGCTGTGCAGCTCACAGCTACGATCACGTTTCCCTTTTACTTCCCTTTCTTTTAGATATTTCTCATAATTACTATGCTAACTGTTATTAGTTAAAACAATGATCTTGTATGCTTTGCATTTAATAAAGTTGTCTTAATTCCAAATAGGCTTCATTATAGCAATGTGGCACAAAGATCTACTTCTTTTTACCATATATCAGCTTTTGAAATGTCCCTTCTGTTCAAGCTTCATAAACACTGCATCTTGACAGAAATCACTTTGGAACATATGGAACTCACATCCCTAAAAAAGTCTGAGAAAGTGACGGCAGTTCCCCGGGGTTAAATAAACAAGGTTACATCTTGACAATAAGGCATTTTCCCCCACAGTGTTTGGGCTCTATAAAAATATGTGAGATCTCATCCAATTCCTCTATCCTAACACTAATCACTTAACTTGTTTCCATTTGTAGTTTAGGTTTTGTTTTTTCTGTCATCAGTTTCAGTGAACACAATGTCAGAATGTTTATCATAACCTCATTTAGGGGGAGAATCAGAAAGTCCCTAAAAAAACAGCTTCTGGAAATCAAAAATCTGTAGAAGGAAAAGGAAGACTTTCAGCGTGCTCTGAGTTTGTAAAATTTTCCTTCCATACATCCCTGATAATTCTCTTTGCCATTACTGGAAACCTACTGGCTTTGCAGATTACAGTACCTTTGATGATCTTTTGGTCTGATCTAGGCTCCTAAGTTAGTTTTCCATCCTCAAAGCTATCAAAGATCAGTCTAACAGGAGCCGGTGTAGGCATTTGTCCTAGGTTAAAATATAGATGTATTCAAGTATTCTATTACCACCAGCTGTGGGCCATTAGCTGTTATCGCCTGCTAATGACCCACCCCTGATAACAGACAATGGGCCATCAAGAAACCCCCACATGACTCATGGACTTATCTCATCCTACTGTGAGATGCTCCACCCAGGAGGGAGGAGCCAAGCATTCCCACCTGGATATAACTTGCCCTCAGAACTGCCTAATTTAGCCCTGTCTACTGAATTACCAGCGGACAAAGCTACCACTGGACTTTCATCTGGAGACCTTCCGTAGGATCATCACTCCAACTGAGCTACTTCATCTGGACTGCTACCACCACTCTAACAGGGTGTCAGGTTGTATCTGACTTTGTCAGTGCTTCTCCTTATATTATTTCACTTGTTTCTAATTTTATTTTCCCATTAATTTAGATCCTGACTTGTGATCTCCCACTGGTTTGTTTTCAAACCAACACAGCATTATAGATAAAAATGCTTTCACATGATAAACAAGTGTGTTCTTATAGCAGGTGGTGAGTTCTTTAGGACTGGTGTTTAATTTGGCACAAATTGGCAATAATCACCATTGTAAATTTCTTTGGTGTTTTGAGGTGTGTGCTTGTTACAATAATCTTATCATCAAAAAGAATGAATTTTCAACTTAAGTGAAGTTGAATTTCTGAAGTTTTTCATCTGAAAACAGCGAAACAGATATAAAGTTTATCACTAGCCTTGTAGAAAAATCTTATTCACTTTCCATTATTGTTTGTTATTTGATAAAGTAGCTACTCAGCATTTGAGGGTCTTAAAATTTATCACCTCCACGAATCTTTGCTATCAATTCTACAGCTCTTACACAAGCCTGTAAATGTTGATTTCTTCTACCACAGATGATTCATTACTGTGTTTCTGAGTTCAGTCTTTCCTCTGTTCAAAATTTAAACCATTCCAGAAGTTTGTTTGTTACTGCATGGAAGCCAGACAAAAGTCTGAGAAAAACAGAACACATGTGTAATATCTGGTTTTCATGCTTCATCTTCTAGTTACTTTAACTCATCTTCCCTCTGTTTTTCTTCTGTTCACTGTATTTTGAGGACAGTGAAAAACAAAGTAACATCCATACACTTGCATTTGTTGCCTTTTACTAACATGTTAACACAATATCTTCATGAATTTCTACTCTGAACACCAGTAGGGGAAAGAATGTGTTTCTGCGTTCACCAGCAAAAGTTAATGAGACTCATTAGTTAATTCCTTTATGGTTTAGATATGGGGATAAATGCTAATTGGCTTCCTCATCCTCAATAACTTCATAGTAGCATGTATGCTTAGAATTAATGTTTTTGGAATTTGTAAACATCTTAAACACAAAAGCAAAAATAATTTCCAATATATTGTAGGAGGCATTGACCTTTTAATACTGCCTTTTCATAAAACTAATGTACAGAAAGAATTTTTCATTGACTGACACAAGGCTCTGTGAATGATATTAAAGTTCCAGTGACAAGTCTAATATGAACATCATAATACAAGGTATGTGGCAAGGGAACAAAGAAATTGTCCCTGAAAGTGAAACTTAACTTTCTCAGGAGAAGTATACAATTTTATTACGAGTGATGTCCAAATGGCCCATTTACTTAGATTGCTTTTTCTGTTTACAGAATAGTTAATTCCTTCTTGGTGAGTAGGGCTGTTACGTGCTCACCAGCACAATTAGTATCTATGCAGCAGATTATTTCTTTTTTAATCTTCTAATTGATATGCCTCTGTGAATTGGGGTATTCTGGAAGAAGGCATTTTGAGGTTTTCAATCTAGCCTTCTTCTATTGTCTTCTTGAATACTTCCCTTTCTTAAACAAAACTGCTTGTTCCATGAATATAGAAGTAAGTCTCTTCATAGAATTTCTTTGTAACTACATATTTATGAATATTCTTTTTAGAAAATGTTAAAGGGAAAAAAAAGGTTGTAATTTTCCATGCATCACATGACAATTCAATAAATTCTATAGTAATTTAAATTCTTTTACTTCTAGGAATAAAGAAATGTTTATAAGAGCATTAAAGAACACTCTAATGTTTTAAGAAAGATTAAAGAACTCTGATGTAAAATACAACCTGCCTTTCAATAGAGAAATAAACATTATAAAACTCTCCAGCTTTTTCTCCTTTATTGAAAATTAATATGAAAATTATATTCTTCTGGAAAAAAAAACCCCATACAGCAGAGCAATTAACAGAGAGCTTTTGATTGTGAGCATAGAATGTACTTAGCATGATCCAAGCACTTATTTGCTCTCATTCATTAAGTGCATAGAACCATAGAACTGAGAAGGATGGAAAGTGGCTCAATGACTGCTTCCGCCAACTCCCTCAGTACCCTTGGGCAGATTCCATCTGGCCCCATAGGCCTGTGAGTGTCTAAGTTGTGTAGCAGATTTCTAACCCTTTCCTCCTGTTTCATGGGGGCTTTATTCTGCTCCCTGGCTCTGTTTTCCACCTCAGAGGCCTGGGTACCTGGAGAAAAGTGGTCTTGCTATTAAAGATTGAGGTCAAGAAGGCATGTGCATTTTCCTCATCCTTTGTCATTATGTTTTCCCCCACACTCAGTCAAGGATGCAGATTCCCCTTAGCTCTCCTTTTATTGCAGATGAGTTTGTATAAACACTTTTTGTTTTTGTTGACAGCAGTAGCCAGAAAAAGTTCTAGTTGGGCTTTGACATTTCTAATTTTCTCCTTGTATAATCTCATGACATCCTTGTAGTCCTGCCAAGTTGTCAGTCCCTTCTTCCAGAGATTATGCAGCCCCTTTTTTCACTCTGAGTTTGAGACAAAACTCTCTGTTCAGCCAGGCTAGTCTTCTTTCCCAATGACACATCTTTTTGCACAAGGGGACAGACTGCTCCTATAGCTTTAAGTTTCCTTTTTGAAGAATGTTCAGCCTTCAGGACTCCTTTGCCCTTCAGGATTATCTCCTGAGACTGTTTTAAAATAATTAATTATCTACTGGTCATTTCTCTTATTTGTTTAGTGCTCTACATTTTTATGAAAAGCTGTTTCTGACAAACAAAAGTAAAGCCTGACATTCACTAACTTATTTTAGTTTTGAATCAGAAAAATCTGCAACAAATTATTGGATCACTTTTTGGAAATTGAAGAATGGCAAAAGTTGAAACAGGGATTCTAAAACTTAGTATTTTTATCTCTCTCCTTTATTAGTGATTTTTTTCTTTCCGATTCATTCCACATCCTGTCATTGACATCTGATGACACATCATCTCCAGTTTTATCTTGTTCCTGAAAGTGACTAAATTTCCTTTTAGCTTTTTCTAATGAATGAAGTTTTGACCACTTAAGACAGAGATTAATTTGCTGATCTTAAATCTCGTGCTGTTTAGAAAACCTTACATTATAAACACTAAACATGAGGTAATGTTCTCTTACTGGATGAGAAAAAGTTGCTAGCATTTGCCTTGCTTTCTGTGGCAAACACAGGACAAAAAATAAGCTGTGATTTTACCTATTTCTTTCCTTGCAGACACACAGAACACATCTGTGTTACTAATAAACATGCTTAAGATAAGAAAGCTGATGCTATTAAAGTTTAAGTCATTCTATGGAGTGACAGGCAGTGAAGAGAAAATTTCAGTTTCAACTATCACTCTTCATCTCCTTCCTAACTAAAAATAATCAGACTGTTGTGAGCATTCTTGTCCTGAAAGTTAATTCATATTAACTCTCCTGTCTGTCTTGCATGCCCAGTGCCATCTGCACTGACTCTTTCAACTTCTGCTATCTTGCAATTAAGGAAAGCCACTCATCCAAGCAGTATGTCTCTGAGAAACAAACAGGAAGTCTGAAAAATACAGATTTTAGAAGAAACTAAAAGAGGGGGGAGGAAGGTGGGAAAAAAAAGCAGATTAGGAACTTACTTTACTCTTCTTATTTTTTCAGTGCAACTTCTTCTACACACCGGCAAAATCTCACAATTTGTACACCAATTTTGGTATTTATGAATTGTTCTTATTACTAGAGAAGAATGGTATTCCTCACTGAGACAAATAAGATGCAATTGAGCCTAATTAGATTAACAGAATTAAACAGATTGAGATAGAAAAGAAAGGCCTTTCACTCTTTATAGGCAAAGCGATATTAGAGTTAAGGCCTGTTTGTCTTCATTACTTTGGGCTTAGAGTACAGGGCTATGGGGGTTTTTTGCAGTTAAGAAATTAATTAGATAGAAAGACTTATATTTTGTTTGTGGTACATTATTCTGCAGGCAGGCTAGTTTATTACCAAAAATAGCTGAAACATATTGTGATAGCTCAATCAAAGAAGCATCATAGGATCATAGAATATGCTGAGTTGGAAGGGATCCATCAGAATCCTTAAGTTCAACTCCTGGCCTTACACAGGACACCCCAAAAATCACACCATTTGCCTGAAAGCATTGTCCAAATGCTTCTTGTATTCAAACAGGTTTGGTTCTGTGAGTGCTTCTCTGGGGAGCCTGTTCCTGTGTTCAACCACGTTCTGGATGAAAAACTTTCTCCTGATATCTAACCTGAGCAAGCTTTGGTCTAATAAAGCTACAGTAACAACATTATTTTTCTAGAAATAATTTTCATCTGAGATTATAACCTTGACTAATCATTTTCCTATTTAAAATTAGTTTAGGAGGAAATAAGATAAGAAGCAAGTTGATTTTTTGTTTTTTAAATATGCATTATGAAGAGCAAGTTAGACATACTTAAATCAGATGTGTTCTCCAGTAACCTAATGAAATCTAACCTCTAGCATCATTAGCAGTTATATTTCTGAATTTAAAAATACTAGTTGAGAACTATTTCAAGTGACTGGGATGAAAGGAAATGTACCTGGATTGCAAAAGATCTGAGAAATTCCAATCTAACTGTTTTAGTTTAACTTCCCAGAAGGAAAGAGAAAATAATCAATTTGTAGAAGTACTCAGGAAACAAACAATTGTCACCATATATTTGACCAAAATGTACTGAGTCAATAGCAGCTTTTACCAAACACACGTGCAATTGCTGTAGGTGAGAGTAAGAATAACCTGGAGTTCTGTAAGGCTTTGATATTGCCTCAACATAGTGTTCTTATGAGCAAACTAAGCACCTACAACCTAGTAAATATCAGTACGAGAGAGTTTTCCCAACAGTTGCTCTGTTATCATCAAGCAATTATCAGTGGATCTTTGTCTGACTGGAAGGAGATATAAAGTTGATTTCTACCAGCACTGTTTTGAGTCTGATGGTACCTATTCACCATCTAAGCCTTAGGATGAATATGGTCCCTCTTATGATATAATGAGGTAAACAGAAAAGAAAGTCAGCCAGGCTGGACATGGCCTGGGGCCTGTGGGAGCTCTGTACATGCTGTGGCTACTATAATCCTTCTCCACCTGTAATGGCAGGGCAGTAAAACACAGCACCTCATCTGCTGAGGAGACAAGGCTGTTGCGTGCTTTCTAAGAGTTCACAGGTAGGCTAAACAGCCGGGGAGCTTGACTTTTATTGAGGGATTGGACCAAATCCTCCTGAAGATACTTGTTTAGGAGGGAAGGGACAGGTTAGAATGACAAGGGATGGAGATAACTGGGAGGACTGAGAACATGACTAGTAGCAGTAGAAGAAGATGCATTGGCAAGCAGGTACAGGGATCTGTGACAGAAAATGAGGTGTGGTGTAATCAAAACAGAAAAGGGCAGTTTAAGCCAAAAAAAAAAAAAAAAAAAAAAAAAAAAAAACCCCAAGAACTTCCAGGAGGAAGAACAGGGTTATTAACCTTGCAAATTACACTAAGCAGGCAAAACTGCAAACACTCAGCAGGACAGAATTAATACACAATACAGTCTTGATAAACTGAAGAAAAGGTCTGAAAAACTTAAATAGGAAAGCACTGTGTGTGAACAAGAAAAATTAATAACTTAAGCACAAATGATCTAGAGAAGGGCCATGATGATGATCAGGGGGTTGGAGTCTATACAGCCTGGGTTATTTACCCTAGGGAATAGAAGGCTCCAGGGAAACCTTATGGCAGCCTCCCAGTGCTTAAAAGGGGACTACAGAAAAGATGGAGAGAAGCATTATCAGGGAGTGTAGTGAAAGGACAAGTGAAAACAGATTTAAACTGAAAGAGGGTAGGTTTAGAATAGATATTAGGAAGATATTAATTTGGTGAGACACAGGAACAGGTTGCCCAGAGAAGTTGTGGATGCCCCATCCCTGGAAGTATTCAAGGCCAGGCTGGATAGGGCTTTGAGTAATTTTTCTAGAGAAAGGAGCTAGATGATGTTTTCTTTTTCTTTCTAAGCATTCTATGATTCTAATACAGAATTACAAGACATAGCGGTTCTGCATTTATAATTAGGTTTCTTTATTATTAATGTGATATAAATATTCTGCTTCATTAAAAGTAGTGTGCTCATTTTAACCACAAAATGTCTATGCATTTACAGGCCCGCCTCCATTTTTGATCAGAAAAAACATCAGATATGGTTAGTTTAGAAAAAAAAGAAGATTGTAGAAAGACAGGAGTCCTCAAATATATGAAAAGTTGCCTTAAAAAAGAAGGAAATTAAGTTGTTCTATGTTCACTGATTGTAGAACAAGGAAGGATGTATTTAAACTGCAGCATGATTCTGCTAAATATGAGTAAGACATTTTTTATTATGAAAGCAAACGAGAATCAGAGTTGACTGTTAGAAGGATCAAATATTCTATTTGGAGATTTTCAGCTATAGATTAAACTGGCATCTTCCAGAAATGCTTTTGTTACCTGTTTTAGGATTTTGCCTTGACAGTGACTTCTGAAAACCACTGTCAGACCTCCAGCCTTTGATTTCCTAATGATGTATCTAAAATAACTTTACAAACTAAACCTTATAAAGAAGCAGTTGTATGTTAAATGATTGGCTTGGCTGAGCAGCCTGTATACAGTGTTTGCTGTGGATGTTATCACTATGAGGTTAATTTTCATAGTAGTCTGTTCTACATTACCAAGTTTTCCCTCACAAGCGTTTTCTATTGTTTGGCCTATGGGGGCTGTAACATACAATTAGCTTTTACAATTTTTTTCCAGTCTAATTGGACTGCAAAAACATTCCCTCAAGAAACGGAGAAGATGAACAAACTGCACATGAAATGTTCCTCTACAGTCAAAACTGATCTAGATTGTCTTATATTCAATCATCAATACACAGTTTATTAGTTACACTCAGTTTCATCACCTTAAGGCTTAGTTTTTTTCTTTAGTCAGTATTTGGAACAGATTTCTTTTTCTGCTGATCTTTTGATGATGGCAATATTAACAAACAATAGCTGAGACAAGGAGGGACATCATGCATGATCTCTGTGAATAGATGTGTCTTCAGAACAAACACAGAACTGAACTTGCACTGCTTACTGGAGGAATTAATGTGATTCATTAGGCAGGCTGGTGTCTGATTCCATCTACCATTATTTGATGCTAAGTGTTTTTATAGTCCTGTTTTCACTTCCAGTTCACTTGAACAGGTTCAAGTGAGTACACAAACACCACTCCATTTGTGCATACAGGGTCTCTGAGTTCAGTCTGTTCATTCGACATACACAGGTTTAAAACCAAACATGGATGCAATACTTCTGCAGCTGCATGTTATGAATATTTTAACACCTATGTCATCACAATAGTGTTGATGTTTATTTTTTTGCTTGCGTCTCCTAAGACTGCACCACGTCCTTTCGATTACGGATCAAACAGAGGATTTTGTTGCTTACATTTATGAAATCTAGGAAAAAAGTGCCTACCATCTCCTAATACCTGTTTCTTCATCCAGAGCCAGTTAAATATTCTGACAAAAATTATATCTTCTAAACATTGAAGCCATCTAATAGGAAGGATGTTGAACCTTGTTCCAGAATAGTTGCTATTCTCAGAAATGCATAAATCAAATTATACATTTTTAATGTTATTATAGAAATGCAGTTATTAATCATATCTTTGCTAACTGTGCAAAAAGAATGGGATCAGTTTTATTCATTAATGTTAATCAAATGAAAAGAAATATACAGGTGAATATACAGGTGAAAAGCAGAAAACTTAGGTAGAGATAGTGTTTTTTGAAATCAAGAGCTCATAGAGTTTTAAAATTAAATAGCTATAGCTGACAGCTATGACTTTTAACAAATAACCCTCTTTTGTATCTTTCCAGGATATGTAATCTGAAAAAAATTCCCTATCTACTGAATCCTCAATCACAGTAAGACTGAAGTTTGCCTATAGCACTACTTAGTCAAAAACCTATGACAGCACTCAGCTTTATGAAGAGAGTCACAATGCAATTTTTAACTTTGTTCTATTTCTATTAAACAGGAATGTTAAATGTCTAAAGAAAAAGAAACACCAGCCTGTATCAGGATCTTATTGTGGGCCCAGTTCACTTGAAAAAGACAAGCATCATCCCAGCACTACAGACTAAAGCATCATACTTGGACATTCTTGAAGACTTTAGCTCAGAATGAGAGAAGAAAATTAAAAGGTCTTTGGTTACACTGCAAAATTTTTATGAGATCCCAGCTGCATAATTCTAGCTTGTTAATAACATTATACAGCTTTAAGAAAGCAAAATCAGTTTTGTACCTCACGGCTTAGTATCATGTATAAGATTTGATTGCGAGCTACCAAGATATAATTTAGATTAAGTAGAAATTGTTCCTGTTAGCTAAAATAATTCATTTCCTCTAAATGCAGAGCAAAGACAACCACTGTCACCGCATATTGCTAGAAGCAATTCTAGGGGAAAAAAAAATCTTTAACCACCTTTTCAAGAAAATCTGTTAGAATAGGGCAGTTGTTAAAAAGAAAAGTAAACCAGAGAATGACTCAGTAAATTCTATGCAAAATGGGATATTAAGTATAAACTGTCCACGTATCATTGTTGAAATAAAGAACCAATATAGCTGTAGTGGTAACAGAGGTTTTTATTTCCCAAAAAATGCCCTGGGCTAGTCTGTACAAGGAATAGTTTTGCTCCAAACTCGAGTACTCTCTGTAGGCCTCACTGCATATCTGCAACTTGGAGGGGCAAATACTGATGCTTAAATACAGTGATCATCATCTCTAACTTCATACCTCCATAACCAGAGAAATTTTCAGTAATTCTCATGTCCCCAACACACAGAGAATTTCTGCTTAATGAGTTAATGTTTCCAGGATGTGAAACTGTTTGACATGAGGATTTAAAGAATCGCCATCTCTGCTATTGCAAATGTATTGCTTGTAACCACTACTGCCTCTTGACATCTGCTGTTTACTATCACGTTTTGTGAGAAAACAATCTCCTCTGCCTCTTCCTAATTTAAGATGAAGTACAAAAGAAATAGAAGCCCTTGGTACCTCTTTTGGATTCCTCCTCTTTAACAGGTGAAACTCCACAGAACAAAAATACAACTGCCACGAATGATGATGTATGTTATAAATGTCTCCATAAACATGAATATCAATAGCTGATTTAGAGATTGCTGTGATGAGAGAGTTTAGAAGACTGATTAAACCAGATTTAAACTTTAAACAGCAGTGGTCTAGACTGATATTCATTAACATACTTTGGGCTAATGCCTAGTTCTTACCCAGTAAGATCTTAACAGCTAACTAAAAATTTTATGACTATACGGTAGCACAGAGGCCATGCAGTGCTGGTGGATGAGGCATTTAGAGCATCTCAGTTCCTGAGGTCGACGTGACCAGGCTTCACAGCTATTCCAAAAAGAATGTTAGAGTTGAACATCTTTTTTTAATGCATCTCTCCTTGCTCACGTCTGGTGTTTTTCCTGGTTGCTTTACCCCCTCCAAAGGGAGGATCTCATGTGCTCCTGGTGCTGCTCATCTCATTTCTGGTTTTGTGAGCTGTCCTTGTGTGTTCAGCAAAATGCCCTCCTCACTTTCAGGCCCTTGTGCTTATTTCGTACTCTATTCTTGATCTTGAAAATTGTGCTTCTTGCAGTAACACAATGTTTTCCTGTGCCATCTGAGTGCAACTGCACAAGTCTTTGCCTTCTTTGGAGATCATATCGCCCACACATTTATGCAAAATGCTTGTACATTGTGCCTGGTCATGCAATCTCAATATTACAAAATATGTTAGTATTATTGTATGCTTATGTTTGAGTTCAAGACAAGCTAATATTGATTCTGCCCAGATTAATGCACTTCTCAGGTGTAGCAGTTACAGGCCTCTGTTTTGACTACACAGCTGTAAAAATAGGTTGTTTATTGGACAGAGGTGTATTTGCTGCTTAATGAAAAAGTTATTCTGCGTGGGGATCTGCGTTTATACTGTTTGTGAACAGCTGCAGAGCTCCTTTAGCAACTTAGAACCCAAGTATTTTATCCATAATAAATGAATTGAATAACAGTACAGTGCAGAAAGCAATACTGGAACATCAGTCTGCAGTCCTTAATGCCACTGAGTTCATAAAATTCCAGTTCATAAAGACTGATGATACTGAGTAAAATAATGATCTGGAAGTATATGGTGAACAGAATACTTTGTGTCTTCACAGAGTAACAGTATAGTTGGCACAAAATACACCATAGGCTCAACCCCACATGCAACACTTGCATCAGAAATAGAAACTGAGGCCTACTAAATCCATAATAAAATTCTTCTAATTCACAGGGTTTTATCTACCAAAATGGTTTCTGTATCCAACAGGTCTAACCAATACCCTCTTGGTTTTGGTGAAGTGTTCAGAGAGATCTTTTTAAGAAGACTCTACAGGACTAATCTCAAAACTACCAGAAATATTAGGATTACATTTTTGACAGGGAGAATTTCTTTGAATAATGTCATATACAGCCTGGTAACTTTCCTGAAGTACTCTCCTGATGATGTGAGAATAGGATGCACTTTTAGATTCAGTTTCTGGGTCATCTATGAAACATTTCTCCTACCTTCTCTGAGAGTGTTTTCCTTGGCTCATTTGGCCACATTTGTTCCAAGGAAATTCTCCCTAACTTGACAAATTTTGTGGTTCACTTCTCAGTTGATGGAATCTATCTAGGTAGGGAAAAAAGACACATTTCCCATCATTGAGAAACACTTGGGGTTTTTGCCACAAAGTTTAATTACATGGTCATGAGGGTTAAAATACAGAACCAAGTTTATTATTTCATTATGAGATTTAAGATTCTCAAGGAACCTGTATCAGTGTTTTCTAAGTAGATGATGGCTCCCACATCCCTTCTGCAAGAAACCTCCAAAGGGAGATAGATATTTATGTTCCCATAATAACAGTGCAGAACTCATGGAAATATCTGAGATCTAATATCTTATTTCAGATGTGTTCAGATTACCTAGCCTGAATATCCATCTGTGGGATTCTGTCTCCAACAGGACATAGTCCTGACATGGCACAGCAAGTCACCTCACCTCCACTTATAAAGTCAACGTAGTCCTGACTCCACATCTGATTTTGAAAATGACCTTCAATCTACTCTTGTCAGACAGAGCTGCCTTATGCAGAATGGTTCACTAACAGCCCAGACAGAGACAAAATTTTATTCACTAGAATGGTTTTCATCTTTCGGTTTTGCTGCATGGTCTTAGCACACACAGGTGCACATTTCAGGGAAACAAAAAATAATTAAGAGAGTCTGTGCAGCAAACATAGGTTTATTAGCCTGGAGCCATTTCTGATATTTTCCCACATGCACTAAAACTATTTAACTGTGCATTGATTATCAAGGGCAAAGTTAGAGGACGTCTATATTTAAAATACTACCAACACTTTGATCTCTGTCTTTCTGTTTCATGTTGATTAGACTGCTAGGGCAGGCTGCAGCTTTTTATTAAATCTAGAGGATGTCTATCAAATAAAAGGTGTTTTATCAGCTTCCTGTGTAAAAAGAACATAAATGGGAACCCTAGATTTAAGTAGCAAAAAAAAGAGACAACAAGAAACTGCTCATATCTAACCCTTTGCTATCACCTTCTGTCTAGGAATATATATATATTCCAGATACAAAGAGTACCTTTTATTGCCTTTACCACAAGACATGGAACAAATTTTGAGTCCTTACATAGAAATAGTTAGGCTGTCTCCAGCAGTGCTTTGATGTGTAAGGTGATATGAATATAGCTAACCTTGAATCTGAATTAGTATGTTTGGCTATTCAGTAAAATATTTGTGATAACACCATTGGCTGAAAGGTTGATCCTGAGAAGATATCATCTTTTAGATTCCCATCAAGGACATTTTCAATAATTTTTGATAAGAGATTCCATGCCAATATTGCTTGATTATTTGCTGATATTCCAACAAAATTAGGTATTTCTGAAGTAATATTAGATATGCCCAATTAACAGGAGATTGTTTTTGTCGTCATGGTCTTATGGCTATATCAGCAAGTAGAAGGGGAAAAAATAAGGGGAAAAGCTGTAGTGTTATTAAGGAGAATTGGATATGTTATGAAGGGAGAAGGCAGTCTGCTTTGGACTAGTTTTTCTCTGGTCCCAAGGTCCAAACATGGATTAATTACCAGTGTGCATCAGGTGTGTATTGTGTGCACATTTTTCAGTGTAGTTTCACCCAAAAGAAATGCAGTTCATATGCTCTGAGGCTATTCTGTAGCTGGGTTCAATCAGGTTTGTTTCAAAACTGCACCCTTGATTCTCACTAAAACACTAATGTACACATTGCACTGTTTTAGTTTATCAAAGATTCAGTTTCAGTCGTCCCTGAACACAGCATACAGGCAATTTATCCAAACAAAGACTCCCCTTGCTTATCTTGCTGAGTGCCGTAAGCTGAATTGGAGAGATCATCTTTGTAGCTGATAAACCAGTATAATCTGGGAGCAATATCCATAGCTATGATGACAGGCTGGAAAGCTCTTCAATTTCAATCTTCTGCTGCAGCTTCTACTTACTCTGGAAGAAACTTGCCGTAGTAGCACTTGATCTCTTTTTTTACTCAATGGTTAAAAAACTAAAGAGGGTAAGCAATTACTTACACAATTACTAGCTTCTTGGTGCTGGCTGATTTGGCAATAATAAGTTGTTTTCAACATTACGAGTCTTCATCAGGCAAGATCTTTCAGATTAACCTACTAGCATTCATAAGAATTGATTTTACTTGCTCAGATTTGTGGATACTGAAAAGCTGCTAGCAGAAGGTTTTTCTAGCTTCCTGCAATATCCTGTGAGAATCTTTCCCTTCTCACGCAAGCTATGAAAACAGCAAGATGGTTTTTTGTATAACTATCTGAACACCTGGTGTTTGTCTAAGTTCTGTTTATGATACATTGAGAAATGTTATTGAAATGGGTGTTGTAAGATTTTAGCCAATCACCCTAGGGGGTGGGTGATCACTGACCAATCACTTTATGGAACTAGAATATATAAGCGGGGTTGTAAATTAATAAATAATTCCATTTCTTGCTGGATCTGTGTGTGGCTGCATCTCTCCGTCCCTAGTACAACAGAAACACAGATTCTCTCTGGAAAATTCAGGACTATTTCTTGCACTCCTAGAAAATTAAAAAGAAAGGGATAAATATTATTAAATATGAACTTTGTGTTCCATTTCCTGCCAACCAGGCTGATGAAAAGTATTGGAATAGAGGAAGCCTAAAGGCTCATTTAGTTACTTATTAAGGGTTTGTTTTTCAATGTATGTGACTAAGCTAACCCCACCTCTTTTCACTTTAAATCTTTGTTTAATATAACAATTACACGAAGATTGATTTATACTTTGGACTCGTAGTTTAGCTTCATAAATACTGGACTTTTTACAAGGACAGGTACGGACCAGGTAGAATGGCTTCAGAGTGAAAAAGGACAGGTTTAGTTTAGATATTAGGAGGAAATTTTTTACTCTGAGGGTCATGAGGCACTGGAGCAGGTTTTCCAGAGAAGTTGTGGATGCCTCGTCCGTGGAAGTGTTAAGGACAGGTTGGATGAGGCTTTAAGCAGCCTGGTATAATGGGAGGTGTCCCTGCATATGGCAGGGGGATTGGAACTACATAATCTTTAGGGTCTTTTCCAACTCAAACCATTCCATGATTTTATGATTTGTTTAAAGAAACAAGGTGGGGTTTAAAAATTAATATTTAATATTTATACTGTTAATGACAGTGCAATTGTGTCTTGCTGATCTGGAGCTCTGAGCAGGAGTGACATTATGCCGAGTAATTACACATTTTTAAACAGTTATCCATCTCACTCTCTAAGAACTAGTAATGTGACTCCTGCAGTTCTGAATCATTTGTGTAAAAGTGAAAGTAAAATTGATGTAAAGTGTTTCAGGGGGAGTCCACTTGGATTTCAGCAGTGGTAAAAGGAGAAATTTCAGAGTAAAATGCTAGTTGCCATTAAGAACAGAGCTTCACCGCAGATTATGGTGAAAAAAATCTCTTCAAAATAATACCTGATTCTATTTTTCTTTATAATTTGAAATCAAAGTAACTGGCCACAGTAGTTATATCAACTGGTTTAAATTTATTTTTTTATGTATTTTATAAAGGATGAATTGTGAGGCAACCTTTCCTTTATCTACTATGGAAGGGTAGACCGAGTCTGACACTTTCAGTGTTAATGAAACAATAACACCATAGTGAGTGCAGATGAAGTCAGAAATAGAAAGAACTTCAGAGTAACTTCTATATCTTACCTATAAAAGTGCATTTAACTTAAAATAACTCATTGGGAAATGAGAAATATATATTAAGTATAGAGAAAACTAACATGGGATGATGTGACTCAGCTCTGGACTTGATTATTAGTGTCACTGTCATCAAATACTCTCTTTCACAATCAAGAGAGGTTACTCTTAAGCTCTGTAATGTGTTTATCTGGTTGATCACAAGAATGAAAATAGAACCTCAGAAGGTCCAGAATGATTACTCATTCCAATTCCTTGGTCTGCTCTGACAAATATATTCATGATTTTAAGGAAAACGTTTTTTCTACTTATCAACTTTTGATCAAGATCCATAGAATTTATAATTTTGTCTTGAACACATTCAACATCATATGATTTTTTTTCATTTTCCCACAAATGTATCTGTTGATACACTGTTTCCCAGCTGAAGCCATCA
Source organism: Gymnorhina tibicen (assembly GCA_013399875.1). Classification (NCBI taxonomy): domain Eukaryota; kingdom Metazoa; phylum Chordata; class Aves; order Passeriformes; family Artamidae; genus Gymnorhina; species Gymnorhina tibicen. The sequence goes on from VXAZ01006195.1 coordinate 370,201, forward strand.
AAACTGCGAGTGGGTTATCTCTGCCATTACTCAAGGCTTAGGTATATGTCACTGATCCAGCTGGCAAAAAACCCGCTCTACCTTGGCAATGCCATTTATCACTAAATATCACTGAAATAGAGAATAATCATGGGGTTTGGGTTGTAGGTATTTCATCTGCTCCAACTGAGCAATTTTGCCAATAACCATGAGGATATTTTGTGCCACCTGAGATTGTGCCTGGTTGTTTCTCTGTGTTACCACTGCCTATTGAAGAACTTCATTTTGTCTGTCAGAAGTTACAGAACTTTTTAGAAACTTAGAAAGCATTTTGTCGGTGTTTTTAAAAAAATCTATAGAGTTATGAGTCTAACTTTCAAGGGGAAATGGACTCCTCTATTCACTTGATGTCTTAGAAAATACTGCAAATATATTTTAGGGTTTTTTAATGTGTGTGAAACTTTGCTTTTATTGCTAAATACATTTTCACGAAGACAGGATTTATGTTGCATCTTTCTTTCACTCCTGCTACCGTTTTTTCTCTGGAAGTTGTAATCCACTGAATGTAAATCCCAGACTTCTCCACTGCTAATTGTGATATGGCAGAGAGGGGATTATGACTCTGAAGGAGAAATAAGCAGCTGGAACAGATGAACACTTACAAAACAAAAGTCATCTTTGCATGAAACGTATCACACATTTGCTTTTCCATTTGCATTTTTAAAGCAAGGTGGGGGGAATGCAAATAGGGGAAAATGTGCGTTTCCTCATGGAGAGAGGATATGATCATAAACTGAAGGGTCTTACAGGCTTTAAAAAAAAGGATGTTTTGGTCCCGATGGGACCAATCCTGATGAGAAGGGTCAGAGAATGTCCAGCACTTGAATGATATCTCAGCTGGGTTCAGGACACCAGCTTCTATAGCCTAAGGCTTCAGACACAGTTCATCAGTCAGAATTGACTGAAATGTATTTCTTAAGTAATGTTCCAAGCTGTATTTGATAGCTGCAGCCATTTCATCATTCTGCTTTCATATACACAGAACACAACTATAGGTCAAAGGAACATGAACAGGAATACAAGATTTAAAAAACATCCACCTTCATATCTGCCAATCCATTACACAGTCCATGAAGAAGTGTTTCAAGGCTGTGACATGCCTGAATTTCATTTCATTTTGTGCAACAAGGAAAATTGTTTTTCATGTACTTTCTCACTGCATGCATTTCTCTGTTGTACAGAGAAAACAAAGGAAACTGAATCAAGGTGTCTTTCAGGCACCTATTTCAATAGAGAGTTCATCTGTAAATTTTTGACTCAGGTCAAAGCCAGGAGGTAAAATGAAACCACAGTTATCTCTTTCTGCTTAAAAACAATTACTATCTTCTTGTCTAGGGAGTTGCTTTACCCTTCATAGAATTTCAAGATATATGCTGTCATAAAATGAATTTCATTCATATGAATTGCAACTAACACTACCTTCTACAGGGAACTGCAGCTGATGTCCCTAGACATATCATCTTTATTGTTCTTTTTAATGAAGCTTAGGATAAGTTTTACTCTTTGATTCCCAGAGCTGATCAAATCAGGAGCTTGTATATCTGGATATACCTGGATGAAGTCTACTTTTTTTTCCAAAAAGGAGGGGATTTTCAAGTCAGCAACCAAGTCTTGCAATGCCTTTTAGAGAAGGGAAATGGGAAGAGAGCAGGTGTTTGCTGCACAGAATAGCTTAGACCTCCTCCCTTTCTGCTCTCCCTTTTCTGTAAAAGTAGTGCAAAATGTTTTCTTCCTCTTCAAATGCAGGAATCTGGAGGGCCCCTTCCTTCCTCTTTGAGAAGAGGGCTGTAAACAGGAATGACACAAAACCTTATTTGAGAAGTCTTTCTACTAGCGATAAATGACTGCCTTCCACTGCAGAGAAGTGTAATACAAAATAAGGAGACAGAATGGATGAAACACAAAACATGCAAAGCAGAATTTGGAGTTGTCTGACAGAAGTGTCAGCAAATTGGTGTAAGTTATAGTATTGTGCTTTCACTTACAGGCTCAGAGCCGGATTCACCTCTTGCCAGTGATGAGTTTGGCAAAAGGTCAAAGAAATTCTGCACAATGGATGCTTTTGGCTGTCAACAGCCTGTTTTAGGAGTCAGAAAGATACGGAACATGAAAAATGACCCAACAGGACAGTGACCAAGAATCTGCCTGGCATGCCCCTTACGCATAAACCTTCCAAAGTGTTGATGAGCCATGCTGGCCATTCTAAAGCTACATTTTGTGAGGGTTTTAGGAGATTCAATATGGATAAAGCCCGGAGGACCCAGTTCTCTTTTACTTACTTTGGTTTATAATCCTTGTTATGTCTATTGTAATCTTTTAGGTACAAAAAAGTGTGGAGGAGCTGTGGTGTTGTATTCTCCACTTTGTCAGCCCTCATTGCACGCACTCACTGTTAGTTCCTGAGTGCTGTACTTACCCAGGAGTGACCTAACCTGATTTGTGAACTCAGCCTGCAAACTAAAACCTGTCAGCTCTTAAATTTTATTAACTAGAGTTTGACATCATTCAAAAATGTTTACAAATCACTATAGTGTATCCTTGCAACAAGACACAGAATTCTGTTTGCATTCTTAAAATCCCTAAAGAATGGGGCTCTTGTCCAACAATATGGTGCTCATGACTGCTGGAAAACAAATAATAAATATCAGAAAAACATGCAAAACACAGATAAAGTAAAAAAAAATCTTCTTTTTCCCCTGTTTTGCAGACGGGAAGGCACTAGGCCCTCCAGTGCTACCTCTGGCCTTTCCCAAACTCAAGCAAGATGCTGTTTTAGTTAACATTCCGGTATGGTTTATCCCTTGTTTATTTTTCCCCATCATTTCGCAACAATGCTTTTTGGCAGATGGAAATGACTCCAACAAAAAGCCAGGTGCATGCTCTGGCAGTTTCCCTGCTGAAAGGGATTTAGTCAGATGTTTCTTCCACCTGTGAATTGGCTGCCCAGTCTCAGCCAGCTCCTATGAATGTAATTATTATGCTCTATTTCAAAAAGCTGAAAAAAGTTCAAGTTGGTTCTGTCAAAAAAAAGAGTCTGATACCATCACAATTTCTCTCTATTTTCAGAACCTGATTGTCAATGAAATAATTTCTGTGACAACCACTTTCATTTTCAGTTTGAGGGCACATCCTGACCCGTATTTCCACAAATCTGTGTCAGATTTACGCCAAAGCAATAATAATCACTCTTTAAATGATAAACAGGTATTCACATCTTTAACTGTTCCCAAATAGTTCCCTATTTTTTCTGTGAACAGGTGAGTCATATTCAGGCAGTAATGAGAGACTCTGTGTGCATGACTTCACGGGGAGCTCTGCTACCTGGAGGGAAGGCTACCAGTATGTGGCTTCCATGTGATTTTTAGATTCTTGGGCTTTTCTTTATGAGGAGCAAATCCATTTTCTCGAAAGGACAAATCAAAGCAAGGTTTGTTCCATTCCCTGCATTTTTTAGCCTGACATGAAGAAGCCCATTAAGCAGCATGAAAAGTTCAAAATGAACTAAAGTTCTATACTAAAATATTTTTTAAAAACCTGAGATAAATATGAGGCAGGTTCCATATTAATGGACTGAGGCATAAAACTTCACACATAACAACACAAACACAGCCCTCTTTATCACTTTAGCACTTGGGTAAAACCATCAGTCTTCACATAGGTGTACTCCAAGACAGATTTGTGGGAGCTGCAAATTGAAAGCAGAGAAAAGCAGCAGCCCAGCATGAGTGAAGAAAATTCAGAGGCAAATAACTAGTCAGACTGCCTAGGGCAAGGCTGTTTGGATGACTGGCTACCCAGTCCTGTGCAGAGAGAGAGGGAGTCCTGATACAGATTCCCAAGATGAAAAGCCCAATATGACCACAGTGTTCACTGAATTGTGTGATACAGAATGTAGATTTTCCTTGAATTAAATCCTATTCAAGCTACTGTGTAATAGTTAGAAAAAATGGCCAAAGTTGTTCTTAAACTCTGTAGCCATAATAGAAAAACTACCACAATGTTTCATGTGTTCCAGTACCAGTTTTCTACAATCTAGGTAATACACACCTTATCCAGTTTACTGCAGCCTCATTTTGTGTCATTTTTTTGGGGGGGTAGAGTTGGAGTAATTTTGGGGGGGAGTGGTGAGGGGGCATTGTTTGGGGGTTTTGTTCAGTTTCTTCTTGTTGTTGTTGTTTTAGTTTTGGGGTTTTTTTGAGTGGAGGATAAATTAAATGCATTTATGTCTCTGTATTTTATGAAAATTCATGGTTTCCAGTTCTTTAATCATTCCCATGGTGATACCTTGAATCTTTCTGTGCTTAAATATCAGTGCCTATTCTCTTTTACCTCCAAATTTCACCATATTTTACATTTGCTGAACAGTCATTTTTAAAGTGTAAGGTCATGACCACACTATCAACTTACAAAATATTTTGGGGATTTTGCACTGTATTTTCATGTCATTAATCTATTTATCATTAATATTGTGTCTTATTCTAATCAAAGTACTGTTGAATTGTGTTTTATTCTATTCAAAGTATAGTTGAATTTGAACCAACAACTTTTTCAAGAACTCAATGTTTACTATGCATCAAGAATTTTAAAATTATTTTTTATTATTTATATTTGTAGTATTGTTTAAAGTATTAAATACTTTTTAAAATTAGGGGCATATTGTTCACAAGCCCATGTTGATCATATAGACTGATTACACAGAGATATAATGGAAGTATCTAACCCAGAGAAAAGCAATGAGGGTTTATTTTTCTTCTTTTGATTTTTTTAAATCTTTGGTTGTTATTAGTGTAGAGGATGGTCCTGAGGTAATAGTGCAATAGTAATGTGATGAAAAAATTGTCACTCCAGATATGATATCTATGCCCAGTGGAAAAGGAACACAGACATATTTCCACCATATAAGAGTCTGTGTTGTGCCCTGTGTAATTCAGGCCAATGGATCAGCAATATCAGAATTAGCAAATTGGGAATAGAGCTTTTGTGGTACTCACTGGTCAACACAGATCTATGATCTGACTCAGATTTCTGTTAATATATTTGTTAATCATAAGTTTTCTTCAAGGAGTTTGCATGAACAAACGTCATTTTGTGGGATATTTGTGAACTGTTCACTTTGACCATTTGATATGTGATTGACTAATTTGCCTGTCTGGCTGGATGAAACATTTCAAACAGGTGATTTGAAGAGCAAACAGCAAACACTGCACTTCCCACTGTAAACATACAGCTGAAATAATAACTACATTAAAATACAATAAATGTTTGGAAAATAGTGACATTTCTGTGAGTACATGGTACCCCACCATCATCCTTTCATGCTTTGAACAGTGCAACACAGTAACATGGAGCCCAATTTGTTTATTTTATTTGATAGAATAACAGGTACCCGGTTTTCTATGAAACTGCAATCAGTAACATCCTGAAATTCTGTGTGAAAAGTAATGGGAAACCTCCCACCCATTGTAAAAGGAATCAGGGTTTTATTTTGTGAAGTACTTAGCCATAATAGCCAGAATGTGGCAGAACCTCTTGGACTGTACTGTGCTTCTGTTCAGCACTCTTTTCCTTTCCAGAGGGTATAAGCAAAACAACATCACCAATTTTTTTTGTTTTATATTACATCTAGATTGATGATGTTTACATTGATGGTATGTTCTCATAAGAAGATTTTAGAAGGTAAAAAATACAATATTATTTGGAACATAAAAATAACACCAGCTTTTCCCATCAAAGTATCATATCTGTTTTATGCTGTATATTACATGTGCCTACTTCTCAAAGGTGACAGAAGTAATCCAAGCTTAAATTCTTTGCAGTGTACAGTTTTCTCCTCTGTGGGTTTCCATATGTACAGAAAGTAACTTACACTATATTATTATAAATTCTAGTTGGTCTGTCTAACTAATATAGCCAGATTTTTTTTAACAAGAAAAGAAAAGGGAAAAAAAAATTTGGCAATATTGATCATTTTTATTAGTTAGTAAAGCAGATCCTGAACTTCAGCTGAATTTCTGTCAGGTTGTCACACTGCAGTTACAGTGATGTAGCTGAGCTAATAATCTGGTAGGTGCTGGCAGGAACCACTAGCAAAAACAGGGGTTTAGCTCTTAAAGTTTGTTTTGAAGATGTCTACAAGCTGTCAGCGATACTCCATAAAACATAGGCCTTTAAACATTATATCAACCCTAATCTGATATAAACCCACTAACAACTTTCTGTTTGTTATAAATGTGCATACAGACCAGGTTATTATGGACTGATACTTTTTTTCTGTTTGAACAACTTGAACTAACACCAGTGTATTTTCTTTAAGACCCATAAAATGTAAGAGGGCATTTTTTAGATTTGTTTTAAAAGCCGCACAGCTTTTTTTTAGGAAGAGGTAGTATTTTTTCTTAGACCAGCTGACACAGTGTACCTATCTACAAATCTTTGAACTTCATGGTTACAACAACACACACAACTGTAGGGCATATATCTCATCTCAAGGTTCTGGACTCTGTTAGAGAAGTGGAAGTATGGACAGTTATAGTTTGTATCTCTCCGTATGTACAGGCTTGTAAAATACTTAAAGTCTTCTAGCAGTTATATTGGTTTTTAAAAAAAAAGCCTCTCAAGGAATAGATAGGTGTTACTAATTTCATGCTGTATATACAAATTCAAAGTGACTAAACTTATGACTCTACAAAACCAGCAATAGCACAGATTCTCTAATGTTGTCTGGACTTGGATTTGAGAGATAGATAAAGCTGCTTTAAAACTTTACTGTTAAAGGAAATATGTAGAGTCGTGTATCTACTCCTTCCAGGTACCACAGCACAGGCCCTTTGGAGCAGTTTTTCAAGGAGCAGCTTTCTCAAATGAGAAGACAAAATGTAGCCATTTGAAACTCTGCCTCCCATGAGGAAATGCGGATTGATTTCTTGGCTCAGCCTAGCTCAGAGAGATTATTGCATTTGTTCAAGATCCAGAGACTCAAAAAAAGTTGTCTCCTACATTTTATTTAGGATCTCCTACTAGACTGCCTACCAGTGCTGAGCAATTTCACCCTTAACCTCTCACAAAATCACCAGATCATTCTTCCTTAATCTGTTTGCTGCCAGTGTGTATGCTACAACTCCTCACTTTTCAGGAAGGTAGACAGTAGCAGGAGGCAGGGGACACCAGTCTTTTCCAAGCAAGCCATCATAGCACCAGTACAAAACCCTCACTGTCTTACAGTGTGGTAGCAGAAGCTTCCATTTGTTCTGCTAATATGAAAAATGAACAAATTATAATTGCTCAGAACAGTTTCTTGTGTTACATACACCTAGGAGAAATCCACACTCAGTCTAAATTAATTCTCACAACAGCCAAAGAATATTAGCACAAGTATATCTGTATGGATAAAATCTGATTTTTAGTCCCATAAACAGAATACCCTCCAAAGGAAGCCGCAAGAAACTTGTCAGTAGAAGATGTTGATCACAGGAAAAAAAACACTAGCAAGCATGTTTGGTTTTGACTTTCAGCACTTTGTATCTGCCTGGCATTTCTCAACAAATAGAGAATGACTTCCTTCTGTTTAGAATTTATTGAAAAAATAATTTATATACATAATTCTTGGTACCTTTTTAGGGAGATAATTCAAACATTTTGACATTTGAAATTGAAGTAGAGTTCATTAGACCTGTACCAGAAGGCCACAACAAGTGTTTCTGTTTGCAGTTTGAATGTGTATAATTACTGGAACTAAGTTTCTGGAACAAACATTTGTAACGGTTATATACTGAATTTCCCTTAAAGCTTATAAAAACTTCACAGTGTTTGCATTAAATTGTTTCAATATTCATAGCAAAAGGGTACATATTCCTTAGTGTATTCATAAATAAAGGATATAACAGTTGGAGGCAGACTATACTCATTAACTTTTACAAATAGACATGTCAGCTAAGTTACTTAACAGTATTCAATCAATTCTGGTAAGTGTAGGTCTCACATCTCAATATCACTTGAATTAGTTGGATTCAAATAGATCATTTTTACTGGTTGTCTAAAATACAATCGGCTCTTTCTGCTTTGACCGAAAATCATCCTGATTTCCTGCATATGATGTTGATTCTGCAAGATCAAGCAAGCACCACCAGTCCACTCCTGCAGGTCTCCCCTGATGTTCTCTGTGTCATTCAGGGCACCAAGGGGCTGCTTTGACCTCTCCCCAGTTATGATTAGTGCCCAATTTCTGTCAGTAAATGAGACCCAACATTTTCCAGAGTGAACACAGATACTTATATTTGTTCATGGTTCATTTGATGGTATATAAAGATGAGCTATATCATATGGGGAAAGAAAAACTGAAACATGTCTCTGAGGGTATTTATCTGGCATGTGGCATGAAAAAAAAGTAGGGGAAAAAAAAGCTGACAGACTGAAAGGAGCATACTTCAGTTGATTATTACCACAATAATAAGAATCCCAACTGCCTCAGATTATAATGTAAATATTGTGTGTGCTTTAGGATTTTTTTTCTTTTTATTTTCTTTTTTTTTTTAATTACTCGTGGCATGTTCCACAAAAATGAAAAAATAAAGGATTTTGGCAGCTGGTGCTTTAGGTGATGAATTTTGAAACAAAAGACATTAACTGGAGCTTGCTATTTAATTGGCAAGAGACTGAGAATGAGGGAATTTGGAGCAGTTCTGATAACCAGCCACCTTCAGGGAGAATGTTACATGAAAGTTAATAAATGCTGGTGAGGTACCATTACTGTTGTTATTCATGCTTGCTACATCAATTTCAAGAACTATATATTTGCAAATGTTTTACCATTGCTACTTATACTTGAGCAATAAATCTAATGATAGTAGGTTATCTATCATAAACTACAGCTCAGCAGTGTAGCATACATAGCTCTCAAGAAAATAATCCACTAAAACCAAAACCTCTGAATGTCATTTTGCTGATGATTTCAAGGCTGTCCAAAACTTTACAGTGCTGGATCATTACTTGTACTTTGTAACTCATAGTCCCTGATTTGCTTGCTTTGGACTTGGCTCAGAGATTGTCATCTGTTAATTTTGTTACTTTGTTTCTTGGGTAAGACCACAGTAACATGCTAGTGTTTGTATTACATGAACAGCATTTGGAATGGCATATTACTTAGAATTTTCTTCCTGTATTGCACTGCATCTCTGGGATTTACTTATGATAGATTTGATCTGGGATTTGCTGATGGATAGTTTCCATGAGGATGGCCTTCATCTTGAATATTTGTAGGCTTGCTTTTCCCTGCTGAAAAATGTTAGAATGAAATAATGAGTGGAAATGAAGCATTTTTACCTGTGGGTTTTTTCCAAGTTACTTATCTTTTCAGATTTTAATTTGTCTACCAAGGGTATAGCCATCAGTAACCACATACACAATGCTTCGTGCTTCACGCTGGTGCTACCCAGAGATGCTGAGCCAAATACTACTTCCAGTAATAGCAACATAAATCAAGGTACTTTGGGATCATTCTGTCCAAAATGTGACATGGATTTCAGCATCTTTATTCTAAATATACTCCAATAAAGTTTTGAACAGAATTTGTGCTTTATAGCTTAAATATTGTCATGGTACAAAAAGTAACAAAACTTATGTGTTATGTGTGATTCAGTCATAAAGTAGAATTATAAAATATTTGCTCTGGTTAAAAACCACACAGTAGTATAATTATATGGGAGCATAAATGAATATGGCAGATTACTCAGTAAAAAAGAGGCCAGGTCAGTGGCTTATCAGTGGAAGCCTGATACAGTGATGCAAACTCTGAAAACATGCCTGGTGAACAGCACCAGCAAAACTCCGCCTTCCTGGGCATAGGCATAATTCATGTTCAGCCTTATTAACTGTGTTTCATGTGGCTGTTACTCCATGCCTTCTTTGGAAAAACACAAATATATTGATACAGCAAATATTTCTATCGCCTAACAGAGGAAACTGAATGCCTGTAGTTTATCTGAGTCACTGCAGTGTGCCAGCACCTCAGCAATGTACCTGGAGTATTCTGTGGGACACTACTCATTAGCAGTGACCAGCTTTTTTCCATGCAAATGAAAGTTTGAAGCTGGTTTTAAAATGTTACTTTCCCTCTTCATTACTCAGCATTCAAATCTTCTGCCACAAATATTGTATTCTGTGAGTCATTTTTCCCCCAGTTAGATCATATTTTAGCTATCTCATTACCACAAGTTCAACATTTACCTTGTCTCTCTATTTTTCATAGAATTCCAATCATTAAACCTGAAAAGCAACAACACTTGCATGGAGAGCATACGCCTTTCTGAACATATGGTTTCCTGGAATATAGTTGGCTTTTGGCCTTCACTTTTACTGCTATTCAAGCACCAAGCCACGGTTCTCATTGGAATTACCTTTAAAAATGAAAGAGCAGGGAAGATTGTGCAGAAAGTATTGGATGACATGTGAGCGAGCCAAACAGGGAAGCAAAACCAGTTTGCATTTATGTGATTCCCTTCAGTAGGAAAGAAGTTGACTACTCTGTAATAACAAAGATTGAAGTGATTGTGCTTTGTGGCTGTTGGCACTAACTTTTATAATTACCATGACTGAGAGTGAAAATACCAGAATGGTCTTTCCCTGCACACAATTTTTAACCTCTGTCATATTGTGCATCTCTAGATTTCAATTTGGGTCCACAATCTAGGGAAAAAATTTGATAGATCCTAGGTGTTACCAAAGTGAAACAAATCACTCTTGTCTCTCCTCAAATGTTGGACCCCTTACCAAATGCCTCACCAAGTGCTTGCAAGGTCAGGTAGCCACCATGGCTGCTTCCCTTTCCCTTCCTCCATTCTTCCTTTGCTGTTTGTCCTGAACTTCACTCATGATAAGTTTGCATAACTACACTTCTGTTATCCATGCTTTTCTTAATTTTGTTTGGAGTTCTTTGGAAAGAGAAAAAGTCACCCTAAATAATCAGTTTAAAATACATGCCAGGAGTTTGGGAAAGCTGAGGAATATTCCATTGGTCCTATGCCCTTTAATTTGGGTTGTAAGTTTTAGTAGGCAGCGACAGAAAATTTTGATTTTGTTCTGCCTTGTGCTTACCAGGTCTGTGCAGTATGCTGGATGAATAGTCTAAAACAAACAGAGGTGCACATTTTGAGTGTTCTTCAATCTTGTGCTTGGGTGGAGGTATGGGCAATCATGCAAAATCTGTTTGCTCCTTGCAAATTATAATCTCTGCAGTGTACATAATGTTTTGCAAACTGTAAAGCCAAGCTGAATGATTGAGACATTTCTCAATATCATCATGAGATACCAATGATAATTTGATGAGTTTTCTGTTTCACTAAACATGAGAAATCATCTTTTCATTACATTGTCTCAAATTTCATTAGAATGATAGCCATGAGTAGGCGGTTGTCAAACTTTTCCTTGGAGTGTTAGAACCAGAAGACAACTTTGTGTTTGACAAGAACATTGGCAATTTATATATGAAAATTACCATGATAAAGAAAGTAAAGTATTTAAGATGGGATGAAAATTGGGCTTTTTTTTTTTTTGGTGGGGTTGATTAACAGATATTTTACACTATTTCTTCAGATTAAATTTTTTATTTAAGCTACTCATGAGTTCTTGTTTAAGAAAAGAGGATACTAATTGAATTGCTCTAGTTTTAATTATTTCATCCAATGGAAAGAGAGAGATAGCCTGTAGACCTTTCTATTTTCTTACACGAATATCCTCTGAATTAATCTTTCTATTATATTTATTAGCTGGTCATTTCCCTTTGTAAGAATAGAGTGTGGAATACTAAATAGGAAGAAGGTATTTTTAACAGCAGACGTCAACATTCATATTAGCTGTTAGATCTCTCAAAGACCTGATTTTCAGATTGTTCTTAAGAACAGTCTTCTGAGAAATGTAAGTTTTAGAGTCTTAGTACAAAATACAGGGCATGCTCACAACCTTACATATGTTTTTTGAAGGTGTCAGTCCTGATCTGTGTATATGCAGGGAAACAGCTGAAAGTGTGCTGTTACAAGAGTCAAATACAGAAAAAATAATATGCGAGCAAGTTCATGAGTGAGAATAGTTGATATAGAATGGTTCTCCACTTGAGCCATCACCTGAAACTTTTAAAACTAGAGGGAACATAACACTAAAAACTTAATCAAAGAAGCCAGACTTTACTGGAAACAGAAAAAAGTCATTAATACATTTTCCGTATGTCTTACTCCCATAACTGATACCACTCCTAGAGAAATGAGCAGTCTTTACCATCTAGATCACCACTCTGCATCCTGGCCATCCCAGTTATTATGCTTTTACATATTGCCCTTACATTCCCACCTCCTAGAGCTGTTATGTGTCTCTGTATTTTTCTATGTTTTAAAATATTTTTGCCAGAGCTTTTAGCAGCAGAGAAACACACTTTAAATGGAACTGAAGTCTCAAAAGGCCAATAAAATGGGATTATATTAAAGCAACCCATGATTTGATATCAGCCTTGCTTTTGTGGGGTTGTCTTTTGATTTTTGAATGGTTGGATTTAGCATGACCAAAGTGTCTCTTTACTTTCTGCTGGTCACATTAAAATACAAATTTGGAAGTGTACTTCTTATGAGAACTGCTCTGTCAGTCCTTTGTATAATGCTGCACTTAGATCCTCATCTGTCTCTCTTCTGTTCTTCCTCTCACTCCGGTGGAATCAATGTGGATTTGTGGTCAATGTGAATGATTTCTCCAAAACAGTCTGAACCTGCTTTTTTTGTTCCTCATCTTGAAAAGGTTAGATTAAGGGTAGCACAAAGGAAAACTTCCAGAGTTATTTCTTACACAAAAATATATACATTTCAGGCAGGCAGCAGGAAGCAATTATTATAGAGTTATTTGAATGAAAGCTACCTTCTAATCATGAAATCATCAATAAGAAAAAGGTTATGAATTGATGTTGTAGACCTCTGTTAAAGGTGAGAATATCTTTTCCATTAGGCAGTGTTTTCATGCTCCAGAGGGAAAAGTGAAAGGTGCCAATCACATAGAAGTAAAGGACATTTATATTATGTAAATATTAATCTTCTTTAGTGATGAAAAGAGAGCTTAAAATATTTACAACCAAGAACATTATAGAGAATGGGGGTGGGGACAGAAGTAAAAACCCCTCTATAAGTATTTAAATTTGGGGAGTTTTAATGTACTAGAATAAATGTGAAGCATTTGGTTAATAAACAATTGATATTATTGACTGCTTCTGATAAATATGGGTACTTTCTGCCTATTACCAGTTCTTAACACTTTAATACTTGAAAGGGTTTTTAAAAAAATTTTAAACATGACTAGAGGCTTATAAAATAGGCTTAGGAGCGATGTAGATATAATAATCATATTAACCATAATAATAAACATCTATAATACTACATTTCAGAGCTGATCTAAACAGAATACAGCTTTTGCCACAGTAGTAGCACCAAGTCAAATACAGTCACATACTGTAATGATCAGTAAAATCTTTTTCTACAGCACAAACTCATTTTTGGCCCACCCAACTCGGGACTCACCAGTGTTTACCATTATGAACAATAATTATGGTAACATGAGTAATTCTTCAATAGGAATAATAAATACCCTTTAGGAAAACAATCTTTTATTTTCTAGCTTTATTGCTAGATATATTTAATTTCATCAGGATTATAAATAGAGAACCATTTCTACTCTTAATAGTGATCAAATGCAAGTTGGCATCAATTCTTGGCAGGGATTTTGGGCAAAAATCATGTACAAATCATATATACAAATAAAGAGTGATTCACTTGATTAATTTACATTTTTAAATACAAGTTCCTTTGTTTTCAATGATGCAAATGCATGAACTTTACATTTATAGGGTATTTGAAATACTGAAATAGAAAAAGGAGTCAGGACCTACCAGTAAGAATCAGGATTTGCAGGATCTGGATGTCACTCTTTTTTACACTAGGAAATAGTATTACACCATATGTCAGTTCCATTTATTTGCTTACCCATATGAGAATTTCTTTTTTACATCCTTGTTAGCTTGTCATGACACTGTTTATGCTAAACATGCCTGCATGCTTGCTTCCTACCTTCTGCAACAAGAAGTAACTGTACTAGATCCATCCCCACCAGTTAAACTTCACGGGTTTCCCAGAGTTTGCTGTAGCCTTATGTGTGCAGTTGTACCCTATGCAAGGACTTGTGGGAGAAACCTGTTCCTTGGGAGGATTCAGACATCATTCTTGTTTAACTTGCATTCAGAGAGGCAGCACAGAGGTCAAGAAAGTCCTGCTAGCAAAGAGCCAGTGTCAAGGCAACCTCGGGCTCTGCATGGCTGACTGCAGCCCAGGCTGTCAGATTAGTCCCCAGGCTGGCACTGGACTTAGGGAAAGCTTTGAGGGGAAAGACAAAAACTCACTTTATCCTGTCAAAGCCATACCAAGATCTGTTCTGTTTTCCCTTCTGCAAAATCTTTAAAAAGTGATTTTTCTATTCATGTAGGAAAGCTATCCCCATGCCCACTACACATCTGAACACCATCAGTGCCTGAGAGCTGTCTAATGTCCCATTGTCAGGGGGTCACAGGGCTCGTTTGAACTTCCACAATGCCTTCAGTCTTCCCACTTTCACCTTGACATAAAGCCTTCTCAGCAGGACTTTGTGGCTTGAAGGCAAAAAATAACTGTGAGGTTTCAGTACCATGAGGCTGTGCATTTTGTACAACTCTCCTGTCATTACAAATTTCTTATAAATGCAAGATTAAATCAATTTCAGAGAGTTAACTGGGCATATCTCCCTACTGCTCTGATGACAAACACTCTGCAAATAAAGACCCCTTTGCTTGAACTGTTGGTAATCTTTACTTTCTGCTAGTGTGGTGTTAAGCTGTGACGACAGCTGGTAAATACAATCTGGCCTTACAAGTAATTGCAAGGGTTAAAAAACTGCAGCAACTATGAAAAAAGGAGAGGAAATCCAAATTAGAGGTTGCTGCAGTTCTATTGTGAAAAACACTATTTTACTCCAAAAGAACTCCCAATGATATTTCCATTGGTGTTACAATGTTTTGTAATCTCTAGACAAGAATTTCACTTGACTACGTGATTTCTTGCAGTAAATGGCAAGAATCATGGTATGATCATTTACTCACTAAACTTTCTAACAAACTTGTTTGCTTACTTATTAAACTTTTCACAATTTGAACATAAGTAAGCATTGTAAGAAAACAAAATGAAAAACCTTAATACTAAAAACTGTGAATACTTTAAATTAATTTAAAATTGCTAAAGCTTATGTATCTCATTTCATTAGGTACAAGAAAATCTAGAAGCTACATTCATGTGTTTTCAGACAGGATTTTCATCAGAATCTCCTTGAGCATGGCAGACACTCTGTATCGGTCCTAGATCAAACTCATCACCATAAGTATCTTCCTTCACGTACAGGAATTCATCCATCTAGTGACAGTAACAATTTCACAGATAAACAGGTTATCCGGGCCTTTATAAAGGTCTGTAAAATGTAATGGGAATCTTCCTGATTTCCAGCATCAGCTTTTTTATCACCAACCAGCTGTTTCTAGTGCTGGAAATAAGCACAGGAGTTGTATTTAAATCATCCAAAGTTTCTCCCATACTGCTAACCAAAAGAGTACCATGGAAAAACCCTGTTGCTGAAGCCAAATGACTGAAACTGTTGCACAGCCACAGTGCATCTGAAACAGGCTTCCACATCCATACGTACATAGCACTTAGTGGTCCGTCTATACCACACAGGAAGCATATACCTATACACAGGAAGTGCTCTGCTAATCCTAAAATAATATTTCCTGGACTTTCTCAAAATCAAATACCTGCAATAAAGTGGACACTTTGTTGCACATCATCAGAGTGGTATTTTTATAGCATGAGAATGGATAGAAATACAGCTGAACATTTAATGAACTGGCCATGTAGATCCATCTGGGCTGGCATGGGAACCCTAAGTTTTCTATGGTCATCACCAAGTATCCAAATGGCTTGGAAAAAGCACACTGAATCATATATCTCTGGAGAGTAGGCCTTATACAGAATTTTCCTCATCCAAGGATCTACATTTTGAAAAGAACAAAAATCTTGCCCATTACCTTAAGCAAAGTGTGTTCAGTCTTACGAGTCTGAATTAAATCAGTAGTGCATAGATTCAGAGTCAAAGGGATGGTTGACTACCCTCTAATGATAGCAAATGCAAAAAAATTCTAAAGTCTGTAAACAAGTTGGCTACCCAAACAGATAGTGTCCGTCACTGCTATTTCTGTCCTTAAAAATTAAATTTATAAATGGCTGGTAATGAATAAACCAAAAATATGCATACAGAAGACTAAAATCAGCTTACATGAGCAGACCGTAAAGAGAATAAGCTGAAAAAAACAGAATTAGAGGAATTAGTCCAGAGAGTCTCTTACTTTGTTATTTAGCTAACACATTTCTTTCAGGGGTGATGGTGTGAAATTACTCAAAGAAAGAGGTATCAACATTTTTCAGTATTTGTATCTGTTTTCTTGCTGTCCTTAACCTTGCGTGGTAAAGGTTGTGTAAAGCAGCAACAAAATATTATATCAGAAGTTTTTTCTGTTAATATAACACTTTTCTCTCTCTAAGTAGAAGGAAGCAGATTTTCAAAGGCAATGCATTTTGTACATGGAAAGTACAGCTGCATTGCTCTTGTGAAATGGAACAGCATTAATCCATTCCTTGGCAACAATCGCAGTGAGAAAGAGAAATGATGCAGTAAACATACGTAACCTATTCCTCTTACAAACCAAATAATGTCTCCTCAGAGTCCTCCTCGGATGCTGCAATACAGAGGGGTTTCAGTAATCCTGTCCCTTACAAAATACTGCAGGAGAAGGAAGATAAATCAAAGGACTTCTATATCTAACTTTTAAATACATTGGTTATTCTAACACTGTACTCGTTCCAAATCATTTGAGTAGCTTGAGGACAATGAAGCATTGTTGGAATATATGGCTTTGAAATAGCACTCATTACATACACTGTAGCTCATCAAAAATGAAAAACATTTTCCAGACCTGGCCTTGATTATTTGTTCTTTTCAATCTGGACGTAAAATTTTATGGCAGTGAAATGGGAGAGGAAAAAATAGGGATTCCACTTCAACATCTACCCTGTCCCCCTGGGTTGCCCTGTTTGTTCCAAGCACAGCAGTTATGGTGGATAAGTCAGACTAGTCTCTCTTGCAGAAGCAGCCCCTAAGCTGTCCTCAAAACCAAATTTACTGCCCTTTACCATCAGTGACCATGGACGTAGAAGCCAAGACATTGAGACTAATGTAGGATGCACTTTATCCCTTGTGGAGAACAGCATCCCTGTAAATTGACATGGGTATTGTTACACCACGCCCAGGCTCACCAAATAAGGCAGGCAAAGAGCAGCAGAGGAGATGGGGAAGACAGAAAGTACCTGTTCTCCGCTGCCCCAGACACAGACCTTCAACTCAAATACAAATACAGCTCATTAACAAAAACCGGAAGCAAAAAAACCCAAAAAACCCTAATCCCTTTGCTTCCATGCAGACAGGATTCTGTCTTCAAAACTGATTTAAAAATATATAAATGTAAACAGATCTACCAGTCTTCAGCTGTTTTGATATTGCAGGTAATTGAACTAATGCTCAAACATCATGTGTTATGAATAACACAAGACAATAAGAAAATCCAGGAGAATTTAAATGAAACCATTTGTATACCCTTATGTTTCCCAGAAGAAAAATACCTGAAATGAAAAATCAATTCTAGAATGACGTACAATGCATGTCATAGCTTTTCCTTTTATGTGGACATCATTCCTGTGATTTCACTGGATCACTCTGTACTTGTAATTAAACATATATTTAAGCTTGTTCAGGACCAAAATGTCTTGAGGACTTTAATATATTTTATCGTTAAAACCAAAATTATTGCATTTATTTATTATTCCTAAATTCAAGAAGCATACTCAACAATGTTCCTTGCAGTAATAGAAATTGATTATATAACCATATTACAATAACTTCATTTTTCAAGTTAATGCAAATGAATGCTTTAGAAAAATTATAATAATGGCAACTCATTTTCAAACCAGCATTGTGAATAAGAAGTTCTGTCCCAAATTAGACAATAAAAAAGTTAGCTATACTAACTTTAATTTTTTTCTTAATTTAAGGCAAATTGAAGTACTATGGATAGTAAAACAAAGTTCAAGTTTGGAGATGTAAATTTGAAATTCAATAGATTATATTGAGCCATATTTTTTGCTCATTATATGAACAGGAACTTTTAAATTGCTAATTCTGTGGCAGCATTCTCATTTGACAGAATCCAGAATCAAACCTGGACAAACATGAAGAAACCTGCCTTCATTAGCAGACATCCAATTAAACCACGCAGTTTCTTAGGATCCCAAGTGATGGTAGCACATTAAGGCAGAAATTACTCACTGCAAGAGATCCTGGCTAATACCATCCCTGGGAAAACGCCTCTCCCCCACCTCTCTGTATGAGTAGCATCTGTTGTTGCTCAGGGGTGTTGTCACCCTTCCAAGCTCCCACCTTATCACAGGAAGCGTATCTTGACAGCTGCCCAGGCATTGCTTCTTGGATGTGTCCCTACCTTTCCCTGGTGCAGCCTGGCAATTCCTCTTACTGGACAGTATTAAATATAGATTTCTGGTCACACCTCCTGAGAACATGAAGTGAATATGCAGCTCAGAAGGTTCCAGATATTTACGTACTATACTGTGTTATGGAAACACTTGAGGTCAGTTGCAGAGGCTTGAGTTAAATAGCTTTTTCTGGAAGTAACTGTAAAAATAAAATGAGGCAAAAATTCGTGTTGTAAACTCACGGGAACCTAAGGGAAATTGGGACAGAGTGAGAGACTGTTTTAGCCAGGAAATAGGATAGCATGGCATTCAGGTGGGAACAGGGTAGGCAGCAAAAGAAATTGGGAATCTTGCCTAATACTTCAGCCCCACTGGGCCAAAACTAACGCTTACCTATAATAAGAAGAGAATATATTCCTTAAAATCCAATTTAAGCATATTGCTGGTGTGATCCTTCCAAAACAAGTTAAGTGTTTTAGGAGCATGAGCTCCATTGGAAATCACAACTAAGCCTGCTCATGGTCTTTTAGATCGAAAGCCCTTTTATTTCAAGCAAAATGTAGTTACAGTACTGCAAGAATTGCAAGAGATAAGAATCAGCTTGTAACATATTGCCATGAACACAGACGTGGTTCCTTGTATATGCAGCTATCTACCTGGTAATTATCTTCATTCTCTTTTCATTAGATGTATCCATCCACGTGCCAATCAAACCCTTTCCACTTACCATCTCACATTTTCTTCAGAAGCATTAATGTGGGAAAAAATAATCAGGTTTAAAACTAGGTTTTGTATTCATCCAATGGGCATTGCAGTAAATTCTGTGGCTGAAGTTGAATAAGTGACCACGCTAAATGATTGCAGTGGTCACTTTGATGCAGTCACCCAGGTGAGAACCCAGTGCAGGGGTGGTGTTAACTCCATTGTTGCACCAGAAGATGTGTTCATATGACACGAGAACAGAAATCTAATGCTGAGTGGCCAGCAAGATCTTTTAGCCTCCTGGCTTTTCTTCACAGTTTTTGAAAGTAGAATCTCTGTGAACTGATGTATAAAGAGGTACGCCTTGTGTGGGAGAAGCTTTTAAAATTGTTTTAGGGTAAGAGGCTGATTGAAGAAAAGCCACCTTCTGTTTGTCGAGGCCATTGTGGATTTTGTCTGCAAGGTTATGTCTTGAGGCAAAAGCAAGCAGCTGGCAGGAGCTGGCATACAGCATCTTTTTATTTTTCTGAGACTGCTAGGAAAACATAGGGGAATTCTTACGGTAGGGAGAGTGTTCACAGAGCAGTGCAATGGGAGACCATCAGCACATCCCAGCACACACAAAAGAAGATGGCTTAGCATCTGTTCTGGAGCTCCAGAGTGTGCACGCCAAGAGTTCTGGGTACTGGCAGTCATGCATGGAGATGGAGCACAGTGTGCATGCCAAGGGTTTTGGATACTGGTAATCAAGCACAGAGATGGATATTTTAGTTGGAGGGCACAGAAAAATAGCAGTAAAATTAAGTGTGATTCTTTCCAGTGCCTTATATGTGAGCAGACTAAAGAATCTATTTACATTCTCATTAGCTTGAATATTTCTCATAGTAGAAATGAGGCAGAAATACAATAGAAATTTTAAATAATAGGAATATATTTTTTGAAATAATGCTCCACTCAACTCATTTAATCTATCTGTGCCTTGATTCTTCATAATTACTTTAAAATCAAATATGTGTGATAGTGGCTTAAATCTTATATATTTGGATAGAAATATATGCTTACACATTGAAGACAACAAACTCAAAATTATGTAAAAAATAAATTAATCACATTCTCCTGAATCCAAAGGTATTTTAGACTCCAGAGCAAGACTTTCCTACACGACATGCATTTCTATTGTCATTGTAAAAAGAGAAATGTTTTTTTTTTAAGGAGAAGCAGGTGTGAATGTTAAGGTCTGACTTCAGCACCTGTATTACCTCTCCTTTTGAGCTATCCCGAATCGTTTGCGTTGGACTCCACAGGGTGGCACCAGTGCGAGCGAAATTACGGACAACGAATTTTTGCCCTGCGGCATTCAGATGGCGGATTCGGGCAGGGGAGAGAGCGGATGCCATCCATTCTTCAGCGTGTAGGGGTTGGCCACCAAGTGCCCTTAGCAGTCTGAGGTACACAACAATGATTCAGCCATACTTGTTAGAAAGGCAGCTTCCATGGATTTTGAAAACTGATGGAGGAATGGTCCCTTTTCCTGCGACAGTTTGATTCATAGGCATTAAAGGGTAATTGCACTTAAGTAATTCAATAATGTATTTTCAGTGAGTCAAATGCTGGAGTAAGAGGAACAAGGTAGAAACCAAGCAAAGGTGTTGTCGAACACTTGTTGGGCTGTGAATATTTCTAACAGCATGTACTGTATGTTCAAACATTTTTTTTTAATGAGGATAATCCACCCTTATGTTGGAATAATGAAGAGATATAGAGATGGCCAGTGCACACCAAGACCTCAGTGCTGGCAGGAGTGATCTGCTGTCAGAAGGCACTTGCGTATTTCACATTGCAGCTGCAGGACTTCACAGCACACAATTTTTATTATTATGCAGCTGATTAATTGTTTCTGTAATTATGTTACCACCTGAAAATACTGCTGCCGTATAAAGTGCCAGCCCCGTGCAACTGAAGTGTGTTGGTGTCGACTAATAGATGTCTGGGTTAAAAAAGTCATTTTACAGCAAATAAAATTCATCTGCATATAGCTGCATACCCACTACTCTTGGTCAGTGGAAGAGTGATGGCAGCTCCATCTGTGTCGCTCTCAGGTCTGTTAGTACTCAACAGAACCCTCTGCCTCCTGCCAGGAGTCTTTGAGGAGTCAGAGATGTACCAATGTTCCTGCATCAGCTTTTGGATGACAGACAGATTGAGAAACTAGTTGGCAGTGTCAGCAAATAAAGCAAATGGAAGAAAGGAAGGGATTAGCACAGTAGCTAAAGATCAAGGGACTTCAAAACAGGTTTGGAGATTTTATCTAATCTACAGTTGGTCAGAAAATCATCAGATAATTGGGCAAATTAGCAGAGTAATCCTGTTTCTTCCCTGCATCAGATTAAAAATTTCAATTCTCAAAATCCAAATTCTCAAAACAAATAAGTTTTAGCATTTAGAGACAATTATAAAATTTTTTTTATGCCATTCATAGTTGTATGTGGTTGTATGCAGAATGATAAACTTCAGTAGACACCTGTGGTGCCTGTTGTGCATTAATTTACCATCTCCTGCCATAGCTGTTTCCTTCTGAGCTTCCTCACAGTCTCCGTGCAGCCTTGTGTTTCACCTTTGAAATACAGCAGGAGCTGTGATTTTTTAATTGTACATTTAACTCTGCTGTAGAATTGCCCAGAGACTTGATCCAATCATTCGTTCTCTTGTTCCTTCAGTTGCCTAAGCTACAAAATTCATGTGATACTTATTATTTTCTAAACTGCTTTGATGTTCTTACATGAAAAGCAACTAAGTGCAAAATACTACTGCAGAATGCCATCTAGGAGCCATCAATAAACACCAGACGAAAAGCTACCAATGTTTGTGCCAGAGTTAAAAAACTTCCCTGAGATAGCAGAACATTTCTAAAATTGTTCATTTAAATTAGGGCTTCACTTATTTGTGCCTTCAGTAGTACCAATCCCCAGCGGTACCCTTGTTTTCATGCCTTATCTGATATTTTAAAAGATCAGAGCAAACAAACAAAAAGCCATGCCAAGATCTTGAAGGGAGAGGAAAAAGGATAGAACAGATTTGTGCCACTTTTTGTACTTACAGAGAAAGTCCTGAATAATCCAATGACAGGGACAGAAAAGAAAAGAAAGCCCATTTCAAGACAGTGAAATTTATCACCCTCCTGGAAAAATGCTGAAGATTGGGTAATACAGCAACAATTTTCCGGCCACAAAGGCACAATAACTATCATGTTAGATAAAGACTACCGTGATTCAGAACAGTTTGGTCACATCAACAGTGGAGCACAGAAATATTCAGAGAAAACACATCTATCCTAAACTGCTTACAATCACAGACAATAGCAAGTGCTACAAATACACAAGGCACAATAATCAGTCGGAAGAAAATCCTCACAGTCTCAATGTTCCTCTGACACAGCAACATCTTTTCACCTGTGGACAAATCCTTCTGTCTTTCTGAGGATCATCATTTCTGAGCCCCAGAGCAGTTGTGAGCTGGACCTTCACAACAGTGACATGTTTCCATCACAAATTACATCCCAGAAACTATAGGGTAATTCATATTTTGTGGACCTTGTCAGAAATCTCCTGAAAATCGAGGTGTGTACAATTTTGTGGAAATGGTTACAATTCAGAGATTGACTGGAAGAACGGGAAGGTTGTAAAGAATTCTTGACCGCTCTTCCTAGTTTATATTTTGCATAACCCGTTATTGCATTTTTTTTTCAAATCTGTGAAATATCCGGGAAGTCTTACTTGTTCTAATAGGGCATTGAAATTACTTTCTTTTCATAACGCCTTATTTGACATTGTTCTACGCTTTTTGCTGATTTTCTTCAAGCTTTTAGTGTGAAAAATAAAAAAAATACCAAGGCAATCTAATGGGGGCACTATTAATGAGAATAAAAGTAGAGTCATTTTCATTGAGAAAACACAGGTTTGAACCAAAATATCAAAAGAAGAACTCGTGAGATTCCAAGCCCGTGAACTTCATGAAAGAGTTATAATCCAGTGAAGCCATATTTTAGACATCTAAACTTGATATAAACATCTTCTAAGTCATTTATATTTTGGAGTGTGTCATTTACAGGAATCACAATAGCGAGGAATTTCAAAAGAAAAAAAATTCAAAATACCCAGCTGAAAGAGTTATAATCTGACTTATTTTTACTTATGTCCCAGTTCTCCCCCTCGAGCCCACACAGATACATGCCTAATTGTTTGCAGTGCTTCATATTCTATTCCACAGTTTCTAAAATAATCACCTTTCCCATTTTATCAATCTCTCACCTTAAAAGAACAATAATTAGGCCTGATTTTCAAAAATATTAGGTAGCCAGACCTCTAATTTCCTGTAGCAAGGGTGACAGGAATTCAGTGTCAAGCATCTTATGGCACGAATCCAAAATTAAAGAATGAAAAACAAGAGATATTAATGAAAATGTGCCTCAATTCAATATATATTTTTCTAAATTTGAGATTTTTTACACTGATAATCCATAAAACAGAAGTCTCTGAATAAATATGCACTTATAAATTCTGTTTAGGGTTACTTAAAGTTTATTAAGCTTATGTAATTCTTTTGTGTAGGAGTTGTTGTACACTAGCAGCTATGCTACTTGTCTCTTCGATCAAAGACAATTAAAAAGCAATTAATACTGCTAGTGTATTGCTGAAGAGCATTCTCTAGCTAAAAACAGTGCTCTCCAACTTTTCTGTGGAGGTTAGAAAATGCCTGAGCAAGCAAATCCAATAAAAGAAAAAGCAAACCCACTAAATATTAACACTTAGCCTTAAAACCTACCAAACCTAGGGGACTTGAATTTGAAATAAAGCATAGGCAAGGGATGGCTGGGCAAGCAAAAGTGTCACAGCATCTATTTTACAGAAGGGCAGGTGAGCCTGTTTTGCCAGACTGGCTCCCTCATTTCTTGGATGCCCAGCTGTTGGTGGTGGCCTCAGGTGCTCCCATGTCCCTGGGATGTCCCATGCTCAGTGTTAAACTCACTGACCACACTCTAGGTCTAGGCTTCAAATAAATTTAAGGGAAGATAAAATGGAGCTTGTCTGCCACTCCTAGTAATTTGATGAACAGAGTACACTGTAGGTATTCAGCAGATAAGGAAAAAGAAAAAAAGTTTCAAGTATTTTAGTATTATTTGCGTATTTTAAATTAACAACCAGCAGTAGACAATATACAAGTGAATGAAGGACAAAATGTTCCTGTTCTAGACTGAGACAGTTAAATATTTTCTAACAAGCATAGTTTCAAGGTGATAATTCACAGTACAATTCAGAAAGAAATATTGTATGCAGTTTCGCATTATAAACCTTTGCCCATGTCTTATGAAAATCTCAGAGAAAAATCTTTCATATTTCATATTAATATTGTTCACATGAATTTAAAACAAATGTAATGGCCCATTACACTTTTGTGCCCCTCAACATGCTCTGCATACAAATGGAAAATAACATCTTACTGCCTCATTTTTATTGAAATCAAAGCAAAAGAATGCATCCAGTCTAAGCATTTGAATATGCTCAGTTTATTTAAAAACATTTAACTAGTTCTATCAGCACCCTGCTTTGATCTTCCAAACCCTCAAACTTCCCCATGTCAGAAACCCTCACTTTAAGTATATTAAATAGCAATATCTGTCTACCTTACTGCAAAGTAAAGCTGCAGAACTTACATTTTCCCTATGCTGAAGACCTTCTATCTAACTTCATTTATTTTTGGTTACAATCTTACATAAAAGGAAAGGATCCCTATTAAATTTAATTAGAGATTTTTATTTGGTATAAATCAGATCAAGATACTGGGCACAACATTCAGCTGGCAGGTGTTATTGTAGCTACAGCTGCTTGATAATCTGGCCCAATATGTATCTTGTATGAATTGTATCTTGCATTTTTTGTTCAATAAGCCATGATACCATTGGCCAAAACTATTCCCAGCAAAACAGACATTTTTGATGCCATTCATCATTTAACATTATGCCAGGTAAAGAAAGGAAATAGCAGAAATTATAAACTACATCTTTCTTTTCTTTGTTTATTAACTCCAGAAAGTGGAATGGTAGGGAATGTTTTGCCTCCTTACTGCTTTGTTCACAAAGTTGGTTTTTACATATATGTAAAAAGATTCATCAGGACAGAAATCAACCTGAAAATAATGGGATTTAGAAAAAAGTACTTCTGATGGAACAGTCATATGATACTCTAAAATCTGATTTTAGAAGGAGGCTATTAAATTAAGATAGTTAATGGATTTGTTTGGGGAAATAGCTACACTCTTTCTTAAAGAAAACCCACAGAAGACACTTTTCAGTCAGCTGAGAGCATGTTTTAAAGAAGGTACATATAACAACAAAATGCCCTTTTTAAAAATTAGAGTCCCCTTATGAGCTGAAGTCTCACCAAAGCTGATGAAAGAACCTGTACGGTCCGGTCTGGGACTTCAGCCCTGTTCCTTACAATTCTTCAGGGGACCTCCAAGAGTTGTTTGTTTAATTGTAGCAGGTTTGTGCCATTGTCCATGATGGCAGCTTCTCCTGTGCTCCTAAAACTCCCTTTGTGGCAAATTATGTCGCCTTTAATTCCAGAGAGAAAAGAACTCCACTTCTGCTGAAACTGGATGAGGTCTACCACCTTTTTAGAGACATCACTGGTTGTATGAAATATTTCTTTGAGCATATCTTCACCACTAGCCTGCAGCTTGGCAGTCTCTCCCTTTCAGCATGATCTTTTTTTCCTTTCTGTGCAGTTTAGTAGACTATTACTATCCTAAATATTTTGTTTACCATTAGCTGTAATAATGAAATTGCAGTTAGAAATCATGCACCAGTGCCTTAGTATTGGATGGCTAGGTTTACTTTTTACACCCTAAGCAATTACATGTCAGGTGAGAGGCTGTTTTCTGTTTTTCCTGTGCTTTCTAAACTGTATAAATCTACAGAGTTTCTACCAGCATTCAAAAACAGACAGGTATTTGCAGAATGCCTGCAAAAATATTTGCGGGGATTCCAAACAGATTAAAATTGTGACTGGCCTGGTAAAAAAATTACAAGTTTTTTACTCAAGCAGTGTTTGTACTGTATGCTTCAGTTAATTACGAGTCATCCAAAAGACTAAAAATACAGTAGTTATGAAACTCTTCTTAATCCCTTGGAACTATGCTGAACAATGCAGTGCTGACTCCCTTGCTAGATTACTGGAAGGCAAATATTAAATTCCAGCAAAGAAGCAATTACTAAATCCATGTTTGTAATTAATTCACTACTGATTAGTTCTGACATGCGAGCGGTCTGACTGGGTCTTAAAAGGCAGTTAAAGTAAAAGAGAGGAAAAAATGCTTGTTGCTAGTGTTAAATAACATTTGATTCTGTAATGAGCAAAAACAGTACCATTAAATGAATGCTGATTATTTTTTGAGATGTCAAGGTTTGCAATTTTGCCCTTCTCCCACCCTAAGCACCTCACATTACTCTCAATAATTTTATTATACACTATACTGTATGTCAGGAGTAGCCTGGTGGAAATCATTACAGATCTATTGAAGGTTATAGTTTTCTTCATATTATTGCAGGCATAGGTGTGATTTTGGTTTATTGGCCTTATTCACTATGAGTCATCACGTAAAAATATGTTCTGTTGTCCAGCATTGTTTCTCAGCAACAGTACTAATTAAAATATTTAAGTAATCCAGATGTACAGCTTGTGTTTTTAAGTGACTGCCAAAACATCTGTAAGTGCTAGCATTGGAAGAGAACAGCTGTAAATGTTCTCTGCATTAGCATAAATTACCTGGTGAATATCAATAAATGCATCTGCAGAAATAAGACTGCTGCAGAGATATTTTAGTAGCTCACACTAATCAACTGAAATAAAATGTAAACAGCTCCAGAATTAGACTCAGTAAATCATAGCACCTTGGTGGGAAATAAACTATGAGCTCCAGTTTTTCATTCAGAGGGACTGAAAAAATACATTTAAATTTCTTTTAACATTGTCACTCCTCTTTCTACCCCTTCTGAAAACTTCCTTCTCATGAAAACCACTTATTGATCTTTACATATGAACAAAATGCTCCTGAGGCAGAGTGGGAGTATAAGCATAGGTGTGTGGATTTACATATCCTGTTTGCTTTCATTGGCAGTTCGAAAGGCATTCAGCAGCCAGGTATACTTGCTTTCTTTCCCACTGGCTCATGTCTCATCATGACCCCAGTTTGACCCTGGATCTGCAGCATTCAAAGCTAAAGAAATGGTACAGCAACACAGAGAGAATTAGAAAGAATATCACTGATTAAACTATTGATCAGCCACTCTGATAAAGCTAAGGTACTCCTCCATTTGGAATTAAGCTACTGAACATGCATCACAACAAGGTGAGAGACCTGACCCAAACACAGAAAAGTTACAGAAATGCTGAGATAAAGATGTACAAGAGAGGTGGAAGGAATCTTGAGATCGGTTAGGAAAAACAGTCATATGAAACACGCTCCACATGGAAAGGGGAGTTTGCACAAAAGGTCTGCAGCCCTGTTTCTAATGGTTGTTGTCTGTATCACCATTGTGCCTGCCATCCAAACCCTGAGCAGGACTCAAGAAATGGAGCTCTGTTTTTAAAACTTAATTGAAAGAGTGGTGCCTCATTTCAATGCTGAAGTGAGCGCACGTCTTAGGTGGGGAAGATACTGATAAGTATTCATGTTCAAGGCACTGGAGAAAGGAAAACTGGAGGGGAAATTATGAAAGGAGGTAAGGTGTTGCCAAAGGGACTAAAGAGCAGAATAACTCAGAGCATCAGCACTCTGAAAATTAATAGTGTAAAACTGTGTTTGTCAGACAAAATATAATGCAGTAGCCAGAAGCTGAAGCACAGACAAAGGGGCAAGGCTGGATCTTTGGGCAGCTGCGGACAATGAACACAAGTTTTAGATAAAGATGTTTGCCTGCTGCAAATGAGAATTAATCAAGTCATAGCCAAGAACATTTTATAAGCTTCAGCTGTTCAGTGAACACCAGGGACAGACCAAGGGAAGGCTTAGGAGCTGAATTGACAGAGGACACAGAGATTTTCCATGTACTTTGTCACATCAAATGCCCATTTGTTGATAAGCTCATGTCTTTGGACAGTAATATGCGTGCCAACTATGGAAGTCATCAATCTTCTCCGGACTATGTAGTGAGTTCATGTTCATTTTTTAGAAATGGTAATTGCAACTTCTGTGTCTTCTGAGTATATTAAACTCTAAGCTCCTTAAACTAATATTTCCCTTATTTTGAGCAATGTAAAGGACAAATATTGTCATATATGTTGTCAATTAAATAACAAAATTTAGTAGTCTATTTCTTCTTCCAGGAACACACAAAAAAAAAAATGTTGCAGTGAACACCTCACCTGCAATAATTTTTCTTGTAGATATTGCTTCTCTATAGCCAGCTCAAATAAAAACGTCTTTTCTTCTGTCAGTGGTCAAATAGAATTATGTGAATGGGCAGCATTAGGAATGCATTGAGTATAACTTAGTTATCTGTAAAAACCAGGAGCAACAACATCTTACTGCTCAGTCCAACCCAGCTTGCCTATGTCTGGTCTATGTGCTGCACCTAAAATTATTTTGTGATTTGATCTGAGACAGTAATAACATATCTAGTCTATAGATTGTTTCTTACTGTGCATTCATATAAACAGAAAAACTGAATATAGTAAGTACCACTGTTGGAATCACTGCATTCATGTGTGAACCTTAAACTTTTAGAATATTCAAGTAGGAAGTCATTTGAATTGAAATGTCAGGAAGAAGTACTTTCTGTGAATATGAACCTAACCTTATTGAAAGACAGTCCTAATTAATATTTCATCAGCTGCCTGATGGTGACTTCTAAGCTAAATTAGCTGAACTGGGTGAAATTAAACATTTGTAAATGGAATGTGCCTGTTCACTTATGACTGTCTCCACGAGAAGTCTCTACAGCAATACACAGGTAAACATCATTCTCACTCATGTGTTCTCTCAGGTGGATAATGTTTCTGAGTAGTGGATATTTAACATAAAATAATGATTACTTTATATCTTACGTGTATAGAGTCTGTTCATTAGGATGACACTAGAATGTTCTGAATGAGCATAAAAATTTACTAAGACTGACCAAAAAATTTGGGAAAAATAATAATAATAATTTTAAAAAGTCAAGGCTATTTTCCATTAAGAAGTAAAGAGACTAGTACCTTTCTCAGTTCTACACAGGTATGCTATACTATCACCTCAAACAATGAAAGAACACTTTTCTTTTATGAGAGCATACCATACTTTTCTACTTAAAATTATATATTTTTTTCTTTCCTGACAGCTTTGTGAATCTGAGTGACCTGATGAGGAAAAATTACTTCCTTTTGGTTGTAGTTCCAACCATCAGTTATTCATCCCCACTCAGCTGGGTAGATGGCTCATTTTTCAGGCTACTAATCCACTGCACATTACAGCAGATAAGACGGTGCAAATTATATGTTGAGGAAAACAGGTAGATGCTGTGTTACTAAAATCAGTCAGTGCGTAGCTTGTAAAGGGTCTGCTGGCCTCTATAAAGAGTGAAATTATCCCTGCAGCAGCCACAGTGACCTCTAAGAGGGATTTCTTGACGACTATGGTGATAACAACTACAATTAAGCTGAGATCTATGCATGTCAATCATAGCTTTTATTCTCCTACTGATGGATGTTTTAAAAAAATCCGACATTTTACAAGAGCAGGATTCATAGCAGAGAGCGCAAACTGGGGTCACTGTTGCATATTAGCTTAATTAATCCCTCTGACCGTGTTTTACAGTTTTATACAGCTTCACTACAATTATGCAGAAACAGGCTGCTTTTATGCCTTGTACATCTATTTAATATCAGCTGCAGTTCAGAACAAAAAAGAGTCTTGGGTTTTGTCATGAACTCTCCATACTGACCATAAATTAAAGAGTGTGGTAGAGAAACAAAGGGAAACACCCAAACTCCAGTAAACTGAGCAATTCGGATTGAATTTGATGGGCTTTTATTAATTGCTGAAAACCAGTATTAGGCAATACTGCTATTTTTCAATACTATTTTTTTCTGTGAACTTTGTCTTAATTTTTGCCCTTTCTTTTGCCATTAGTTTTCCTTTAGGGTTATTTTTTTCCAATTTGACAGCTGATGAAGTTACTATGGCAAGTGCAACCAGGAAGAGGAAAGAAGACATTGAAGGATATTTTCAGAAACTTCATTTTGAAATCAGTATTAGTGTGACCATTTTGCATACGAAACTCAATTCTCAAAGATTGTACCAGTGAGTTACGTGAATCTTGTGCCCAGTGACACTTGCTCACATTTTGCATATCAAACATTCGCATTCAGCTGACTGGAAACAATCTGTAAACTGACATGATTTTGCAGAATCTATTTACAAAACAGTAAATGTCTTCATATAGTTTTCAAACAGAAAAGAGCAGATATTTTTAGCCACCTTGTTTTACTCAGGAAGAAGTGCACATGATCTGTTCCTATGAAGTACTGCAAGGAGATTCTTCATGCTCTCCAGTCGTGAGAATTCAGGGCTTGTAGGTACCAATCTGTCAAAAATGCTTAAAGAGCATAATTTCCCTGGCCATGCAGTTATCATTTCACCAGTATGGTCTCAGCTTCACAGTTTATTGCATGTGCCACATACAGAGTTACAGAGAGGGTTATTTTCTGTCCTCCTGCTGATGGATAAGGAAGAGTGACAGGAAAATCAATGAGTAATCAATTCAGTGGGTAATAGATACAGCCCTTTGGGGTGGTCGGGAATGGGGCAACTGTACTTCACGGACTGTTAAACTCAGAGGGCAAGAAGTCATGAATGTGTAATTTGTCTTTGTTACCATAAACACTACCAGAAATGGCAAGCTGCAAGAAAGGAAACATTCAGGAAAGAAATGGCTCATGAGGTCAATGGACCAGCTACCACTGACCTTCAAAACTCTGAATCAGACCTGTAACTAGGAGCTGTAATGAAGGGCAGTGTGTAAAATAATATTTCTTCTTTAACCACTATTCTGTGATTCAGTAGTTTCAAAAATATTGAGTCATTCTCAGCATAGAAAATAGAAAACTATATCATCTCTGTGAGAAAATAAACTATGGTCTTTAGCATACCAGCATAGTCATTAAGTACCAGCAAAAGTGATTTTTTTTCAGTTTTGGATGTTTTTTCAGATACCATCATAGGGATCATTTACATAATGTGAATGTAGTTTATTTTAAGTATTAAGACTAGTTTATAAACGTGAAGTTTATGACCATGCTACCAGAAGAAATGTTCATTCTGATAAAAGTAAAGGAAATTAATTGAAAGTATTTATTCCACCTGCTAAATAATTATTCTGGTTACAGATACTTTGGTATGAGTCTGAACAAACAAGTGAGATTTGAAGTGCATTACTTCATT
The DNA here is from genome assembly GCA_013399875.1 of Gymnorhina tibicen. NCBI lineage: Eukaryota > Metazoa > Chordata > Aves > Passeriformes > Artamidae > Gymnorhina > Gymnorhina tibicen. The sequence goes on from VXAZ01006195.1 coordinate 402,060, forward strand.
CAATAAAAGTCAGTTAAAAATATGTATAACTTATTTTTATAAGCATAAGAACTGTTACAGTTATGAGCAAATATTATATCCATATTACCCTCTGTTTGCTTCCTCAACATTCCTGCATTTTACTCTAGAATCCTTATTAATTCTGATAGGGCTTTTTAAATATATTGGTATGTTTATCCTTATTTACTATTTTTCCCGCCTCTCCTTCTCTATCAGATCTGTTTCTTTGTATGTTAAAAGCTATCAAATTATCAGTTTTAGTTCTGTAATGAAGAACAACTTTGGCTTCTCCAATTCTTTCTTAAAGGATTAGGAGGGTTTCCAAAGCATTCACTGATAACCAAGAAGATAAAATTATGCATGAATGCTCAATTTGCAGTTTCTTTCTGAAGCTGAATATATAGTCAGTGATTTGCCAGTATGCTTGATCAGAGAAAGTTTAAGTTATTCATTGAAAACAGAGAGAGTAAAGTTTAAAAGTTAATTCCATTTATATGAATAAACACATATATATTTATATATAAAATACATATATATAGATACTTAAAATTACATATATTTCTGAGACTCTAGTATTAATTTGATAACCAACAGAAACTTATGGAGAGCAACCATTCTACAAATTAGCTGATGGGTTTCATCCTTTTCTGTCTGGTCATAAAGTAACTGTATTTTTGCACTGGATAAATAATTTTTGGTTTGCAAGGTTCCTGTAGTTCATCATTAGAATTAGCAGACTGGCCATTAACTCACAAAATAACATTTTTGGTCTGTGTTCAAATAAACAGAACTTCTGAAAAGAGAGGATAAGGAACAAATAATGAGAAATATAAATAGTTAATATTAAACCACAGATATCCCTTATGAATGAAAGTCCTTCTGAACGTATTTAAAATATTCTTGCCTCAGATGACTGTAGGAAGATGTATAGTTTTTCTAGGAAGTTCTTGATGATGGATAAAATTAACATCTAACTATTCCACTACAGTTCATTCATCTGAAATGGCTTGGAGAAACAAATACATTTTTAATTATGAACAGTTTCATAAGGCAAGAAAGGTCTGTTTCTCTTCTGTTTATGAGGCAGTTTTCTCATTTTTTAGGGCTTGCTACATCACAATCATCCATTATAGTTAGTTTGGTTCTTTATATTAGCAATAATTACTAGTTTCAGCAAATGCTTTTCTTCTAGGTGCAAAAAGGGAGCTTAAATACTGTCATTATTAGCTGATGAGTAATATCACCATGTTCTCCTAGAAAAATTAGGAACAGTTTCTTATTTCATTGTGTCTGTTACTAAAAGCTGATCTGGTCCTTAAGCTGCGAGAACAGAGGCCAGTAGTTCCCTTGCAGGAAAAGCTGAGCTCCATCCATGCAATTGGATTTGTAATGCTCACACAGCAACAAGCAATTATCCTGAGACAGGGGTCACCGCTGGCGATAAGGGTTCACACAGCACAACACACCCGTGCCTTTTAAAAGTGAGATAAGGAAGAGTTCCAGGGAGCAGATTAGGAAGCCAGTCTGTTGGCTTTCATGATTTGAACAAGGGAAAAAGAGCACAGTGCATTCGCAGCTGTCTGCCTTCTACAAATCACTGATAGATACCTGAAAACGTGCACCGTACCTGCATCACGGCCGGTACTTTACACACGCACCGCAAGCCCTGGTGGTGGAGTCTGGGGACAGGGCAAGGTGCTTCACAGGAATTAGGATTTAAGAGCTACAGTTCTCTCATATGAGAGAACTGCTTGCTGAAAAATTACAAATGTGTTTCCATTTTTGCTTTTCTTTTTTTCTATAAGCAAGTTGTCTAACCAGCTGTGATTTCTGTGGTTAACATCTGCTGAGAAAATCAGTAGAGACTTGCCACTTGTAAATGACAGGTAACTGCATCAAGAACACTGCCTAGGCCAAGCTGAGCTGTCAAAACCAAAATTCCCACAGTGAATTGTAAAACTAAAACTGATGTATTTCTTAGGGATCTATCCAAAACAAAATATTCCAAACTGTTACTATTTTCTCCTATTGAACAGACTTGGGTTTGCATTGGAAAACACAACAAAGAGATTTTGCTGGCATTTTCGTTCTCTACAGCTTGGTTTCTAGGATATAGGTCACATAAACAGAACTGGACCATGTCTGTGGAAATGGACCTAAAACTTATCTTTGCAATCTGTTTTTTCTAAATGATGATCTACTGTCCTCCCTCCATGCTCTGAGTTTTAGCTGATGAATTCTACAAAGAGCCACAAGAAATCAAAGTACACTGGATGATCAGAAGATCATCCATGAAGTCTTTTAAAAAACTTTACCCTAGAAATTCTGAGAGTGAAAACCTGATCATTTTATAGCATTGAAGGAATCTGGGACAAAAAGAAGTACCAAAACCAAAATTCAAATGTTCTGGGTCAAGTCTTCTTAATAAAGTGGTTTGGTTTTTGGTTTTGGTTTTTTTTTTTTTTTTGAGGAAGTATGAAAGAGAGGTTAGGTTTTAAAAGAGGTTTAAAATAATAATGTTCCTATGACTCCCTTTTGGAGTCTTGAAGTCTGCTTGGGGTAAAAGTTCTTTCAGGATCAGTTTCTGCAACCACAATGAGAAGAAAATAAAAAGATAAAAGGAAAAAGACATAAGAGTCTCAAATAATCATTGTACTTGGACACTAAATATTGTGAGGTTATTTACCAAGTAACAAATGCTGATAACATTTTTCTTTCTTTTCCAGATAAACTACCATTAAAGTCCGCTGAGCCACTGCAAAAATAAGTCCTCTCTGAATGGGTTACTCAGCTATCCTGCTGACATTTTCACAATTAACCTCAAATACCTGAAAAATCCTTAATGGAAACCTTCCTTGATACAATAGTAACTTGACTATCTTGGAGAGAGGTGGACTGTACAGCCAAGCACTGATATTATTGGAGCAACAGCTTAATTTTTCAGCTTGCAGATACAGACCCAAGTCTTTCGGAGTTACTCTATTGGGCCCATCATTTTTAAGAGTAAATAGCTTATCTTTCTTCCTTCAGACTTCGTATGTTTAAAGGATTTTGGATGTGCAGTTCTCTGGGGAAGCTGTCTAGGAAGTGTGGAGTTTGTTATGTTAGCGAGTAAGCAAGCTGTGACGATCTGATGAAAATTCTCCCTTGTGCTCACCGTGTTCGCTTGTCCAACTGGTTTCATGCACTGTTTAACAAGGCATCAGCCAACCTCAGCAAGACAGCAGGTACCTGAGAAACACTCACGAAGTCTCTGGTGCAAGAACTGAGATTTCCTGCTAGACATGACATCTTTATGAAAGTAAAAAGGTAATTTTTAGCACAAGGAATCTGGTTCAGTAAACTGTGACAGACATTCAGATCCTCTGCTCATCTAATTCAGTTTGACTCCATTAGAGTCAATGAGATTACATCAACGTACACCAACTGAGCATTTAACCCAGAAGGCTGGAATCATGAAAAGCCACTTCAGAGACAATACTGGCAACTTCTGAGAATAGATTTGCTTTGCCATTCATACTTGAGTCTGCATTTAGATGTCCACTCTGACTAGTGCATCTTTTGTGATCAAATTATGGCTGCTAATAAAGAAGTGGAAAAGAAGGGAATTAAAAGATGAGAGTAAGAAGACTGACATCTTTTAAATTCCTTCTTTTCCATTTCTCAATACCTCTTCAAGTCAAGTGCCTGCCTTTTGCCTCTTTCCTTCGGATGCAAAATCAAAATAGCATGAAAAGAATTGATACATGATTCAAAAGATCTTCCAGCGTCCAGATTTAAGTGTGGTTTTGGAGAAAGCATCTCTGGGTGTTTGAGGCATCCCCAAATCTAGTAAAACACAATTTTAGGCTTGCTTAGTAGCAAGGAAATGATTTAACTTTATGAAAAAGTGCTTAAGACACATTGACACGTTTCGTATCTCTAGGAAGTAATGGAAGGTGATTATTTAAAGTTAAAGAAGGCAAAAAGGGTAATAAACATATGTTCAATTACCAGCTGCTGCTTTAAATGATTAGCTGGAGAGGGGGAAAAAATCAAATTAATACAATAACCGTCTATAGCTATACAGTATTTGCGCAGTGTCCATGGAACAGCGTGGAATTGAGACGGCCAAACACACTAGCTGGAGCTCAACTGTATGAAAAGCAGGAATAAAGAGCTTTTATGGGATTCTTGGTTGAGTTGCTCTGTTAATTTAACAGCCAACTCTGGCTTTATTATAGTAAATAACATACTCATTCCCATGTTTAAGCTCTCAAGAAGGGATAAAGAAGACATTAATAGGTGGCAAAGTGCTTACAGTAAGCCAGGAGTGTGTACTGAACTGGCAATTTTGGTACATTCCTGCACTGTGTACAGAGCGTGAAGTGTCTAAGCAACCATTAAAGAGTGTCATCTATGTAGTACAGGACAGGAGGGAGTGAGGCCCATTTATAAAGTCAGACAGAAATTCTGATTCTGCTATAACTTTGCAAGAAGTACAACATATATACCTGTGTGGCAGGATGGGCCACAATTTGGATGTTCTTCACTGATGTAACTATAGCCCATTGGTTTCCCCTGCTGTATTTTCATTTATGACTTCTTTTCATCACTGGTTGGTTGACCTACATTTCTAGATCCATGTCCCAGATAAAATCAAAGACAGGATCATCTGTTCCTCAGGACCTCTTGAAAGCCACCTGCTGACAGAACCTTCCTCAGAGAAGAAATCCTCAGATAACTGAAAGATACCAAAGCTGCTTATATCTTAACAACATATATATTTACGTCACAGAATCCTAAAGGTTGGAAGAGACCTTCAAGATCATCTAGTCTGACCATCAACCCAGCACTGCCAGAATCACCCCTAAACCTTATAATATCCTCAAGTGCCACATTCAGACACCTCTTGAACACTTCTGGAGATAGTGACTCCACCAACTCCCTGAACAACTTATTCCAGTGCCTAACCACTCTTTTAGTGATGTTTTTTTTCTTTTTCCTGATATCTAATCTGAGTCTTCCCTGGTGCAATATGAGGCCATTTCCTCTTACCCTTTTCCTTGAGACATGGTAGAAGAGGCTGACCCCCACCTCACTACAAACTTCATTCAGGCAGTTGTTAAGAGTGATAAGGTCCTCCCTGAGCATCCTTTTCTCCAGGCTAAACAACCCCAGACTAAACAATGCCACTTCCCAGACTGTGTTATGTATGGTCACATATGTACATATCACATACGTATATTGCAGCACCCAAAGAATCCAAGAAAAAATCTAAAGAGATATATTTTCCTGTGCCCCACTACTTCAAGACTCTCAGAATAATTGATGGGTGCTGTGAAAGAGCATGTAGTATAGCTCAGACTCGGTACAATTTTGTTGACTGCAATTAAACCCACTGGTCTCGAACAGTCAAAGAAGTGGTCTGAAATCACAGTGACTTTTCTAAAGTTATCCGATAAGATAATACGGAATCTCTTCAGGCCTTGGCTTGTGTTCCTGTGCCCCCACTAATTCCCATGCAGGCTACTGGATATGATGGCTGAGGTGAACAACTTGTCTCAGCAGAGTGGGTAATAACAAAAAGCGTTTTTCTTTTTCCCGCAAGTGTTAAGCAGGAGATTGTGTAAAGTACCATTAGATCTTCTCCCCTGTGATCAGGGTTACAAACATGCATTACTGGGTCCCCAGCACAAGAAAGACATGGACCTGTTACAGTATCTAGAGAGGAAACCCACAAAAATTATCAGAGGGCTGTAACATCCCTTTCATGAAGAAAGGATGAGACAGTTTGGATTGTTTGACCTGGAGAAGAGAGGTTTCTGGTAAAACCGCACTGTGGACTTTCAATATAAAAAGGAGGCTTACTAGGAAGATGAAGAAAAACATTTTACCAAGGCCTGCAGTGACAGCGCAAGGGGCAATGGTTTTAAACTGAAAGAGAGCGTATTTCTATTGGATACAAGGAGAAATTTCTTTTGATGATGAGGGTGGTGAGACACTGGAATAGGTTTCCCAGAGAAGTACTGTGTGCCCCATCAATGGAACTGTTCAAAATCAGGCTGGAGGGCACTTGAACAAACAGATCCAGAAGATGTCCCTGCTCATTGCAGGGTGGTTGGACCTGATGATTTTTAAAGGTCCTTTCCAAGTCAAATCATTACATAAATCCATGATTAGACTATCTCCCCTGTTTAGAATTCAGGACACGCAGATCTCTTTGCAATAAGGGAAAAAGAGAATGTTGTACACAAGACTATTCTGTAAACTTTGACATGTAATAAAAACATCGTGTCCCTGCCTCAGTGTTAATTCTCTATTTTCCATTATTCTAATTTTATTTTCTGGGACAGAAATCAAATAAACAAGGGTTGTTTTACATCCCACTGATCACTGATACATGCAGGTAACCATACGTGTGTGCTACTGCACGTTGGAAGCAGGATCCCCATTGAGCTATTTACAAGTGTGAATTTTAAGTGTGTCCGTATATGTAAATTGTATTATCACTTATGTGAATATGTTATACAACCTAGTTTTAATTTTTTTCTAACTTTATTTTGCTTAGGTGTATTGCTCCCCATACACTGAAATTTAATTAGAGTCTGCATCCTGATTACCATAATTATTGTGTGGCTCATTCACACTAAGTGTGTGGTAGGGTTTCATTCCTCAGTTGCCCTACTATAGGGGCTTTAGCCATTCAGAATCTGTCCTAGCAGATATTTAATAACCAAGGACTCAATTCTGTTTCATAGGTCATTCTCTTTCCTTCAGATGAATATCAATTTCAAGAAATACAGGATGAAAGCTATATATATCAACATGAAACTGATTTTCTTTCTTTCAGGTTTGAAGGAGCTTTGTATTTTTCTTTGCTTTATCCTATTTTATGAGAGGAAGGTCTTTTTTCTTTTTCAGGCTGCAAGTAAAATAGATGTTAAGATGTTTTTCTGCATCACTCTGGAGGGGAAAGCAAGTAGTGATTAATTCAAAGCATAACAGCAATAGCTTATATTTCTGTACTACCTTTCATCTTGAAGGATACCTTTCCCAAAGCACTTTACAACCTAAATAAAGTAGGAATCATTAAAATTCTACATTTGGCATTCCACAGGGATTATTGTACTGTACCTTTAGTGTTATGTGTAGATCGGTACCATGGTTACTGCAGCTACCTAGAGCAGATAATAGTGAGCTTTTAATGATAGCTTTTTTTTCTGTGGGTGTTTAACAGGTCAATTTTCTGTAGCTGAAATATACCCGTGTCAAGTAGACCACATTACTTATTCCATAGAATGCAGAAACTCTAGTCATCAGCTTAGAGAATACTTGAAAAAGCACCAGAACTACTGGGAAATATATTAAAATTGAAGAGAATGGAATGTGATTGCCTATGTTGGAAAAAGACCACCATATCTAGAGTCACCACTGCCTTGTTTATGAAAAGTGATAACTCATCTTTCATACTGACAAGTGGTCAAGGCTTTTGCTTCAAAAGTCTTTTGGCAAATGTCAATGGCAAAAGCACAAATACTCAGTTTTCTGCTTATTAAAATACTGACTAATCTGAATATACTGCAGTAACCTTAAAGAATCACACACACTGCTCACCCCAAAGTTTTCCTTCCGAGCAGAGACAGGTCAACTCCTACACAGAACAGGATCTTATCTATTACCATATCATTGCCATCATAGCCTGTCTGTCAAACTAGAACCATCATATTTTTCCCACTAAAAGAAAGGAGTTTGCTAATATGAAAGAAGTTTCCTAAAAGGTAGCTCAAGGTCTTGTCAGGAAAAAAATATTGGACTCTGTAAAAAAACGCTTAATGTATATTTACACAATGAACTGCATACAGGAATTTCGGGAAAAATAATTGTCCTGAGAAGAGTCCTTAAAAATGTCATAAAATGCATAATATTATTAGAGAGAATAAAGAACATTTTAAAAATCCACTGGAGAAAAGTCTCAGAAGCATCCTGAGGTCAGATTTGTTTATATTGTTTCAGAGGTCAGTCTGTCGGACTGACCAGCTGTTGTCCCTTGTGAATGATGGAAAACAACTGTCAGAACTTTATGATCAAAGATTATTCAAACTATAGGAACAGGATCACATAATGGAACTTTGACATCATGAAAATAATGCTAACACTTTTCCCCCCAAGTTATATCACAGTGAAGGAAGGATCTATAGTGTCACCTGCTTTTCAGGTAGTCTCACAGTCCAGTAAGACAAACAAAGTGATCTGGAAAAATTCAAAGTCTGTAGTTTCACTTCCAACAAAAAACAAAACAAATCAAAAAACCAAACAAACCAAAGCAAAACCAAAAACCCAAACACACAAACCAGCTTGGATGTTCCATTAGATCTCAATGGAATACGAAGAAAAACATCTTGTCAATATTCAACACATTTACAGTAAAAGGCATTGAAAGATAAAATTCAGAGGGCACTGACCAGCCTTATACAACCAATATAATTTCTAAGGGAGAGAAATACACCTACCACTCCAGAAGTATAATACTAATGTCTCTTGTGATTTAGGTGATTCTAAGACTCTAAACCTTCTGTTAATTCATGGAAAAAGTTAATCCAAGATGTGTAGCACTTGGCTTTCTGATTAATTTACAGCTATATTAAGCTTGTGATGTTCAGATGTATTGGTTTCAGACAACTGAAATTAATTGTTGCTGTCTGGTAGATTGCATAGTCTTAACTGTAAAGATTACTCCTTGTCATTTAGCCTGGTTATGACCCTTCTACAGTACTCATCATTTTCATTAATTTTTTCATTTGTATTGACATTATTTGAGTCTCTACCAGAAATTTCCACTTGCACAAACTAAGTTGACGTACTCAGTTTTAGATTTAAATAATACTCTGGAACATGTGACATGCTTTGCCCAGATCTGACTGTAATTATCACTTTCTCATGGATTTCTAATAAGCATTTTGGGGGGACAAATAAATCAGGGCTTCAGAAGCATACAATACAAGTTAAACAAAACACTCTCTTTAAATACAAAAGGACATTTATGGAGAGGGAAAAATAGCAATTAGCCATCCTGCTGTTAATCATAACTACATTAATTAGCATTCCAACTAGAGAAAGCAAGAAATTAGGAAGTCAATTATGGTTTGCACATATGAACTGTTTTGCTAACATCTGGTTTGGTTCAGTTTGAAGCTTAGGCCCTAATTCCACCAGCATTGCCAAATTCTAATACTCAATAGCATGGTGAGCAGCTCTGCTGATTGGCTGTTTTAATCCTTGTGGATGTTTAGTATTCTGGGATGACGCATTTTAATAAAGGACAGTAATTTGCCAAAAAATTTTGTGGCAATGGATTTTAAAAGAAATCTGAATCAATAAAGACTTACTTAAAAACTATTGTTGAAATGAAATCCTGTACTTTCCTGGAAGAAAAATGCTTTTGCTCACACCTTGACTTACTGACAACAGCCCCAGAATTTGGAAAAAAATATGTTTATTTGACTTTCTTGCATTGACTTTTTGCATTGCCGCCAGTTTTCAGAAATCAGGTTGCAGAGAACAAAGATTAATACTCTTGGATGATCTGTGGTAGCTCTGGTTTTAGACAGCTCAAAGCAAATAAATCTTTGCTATTTATAAAGAAAACAAAAGATTAGAGGTAAGCTGATTACTGTGGCTGCAAATGAGATACACTTTTGTTTCAGCAAATCCTTAAAGGAGCACAGATAAACCTCTGCCACTGCTGAAAAGTGAATATGACTAGTTACCTTGTTTATCTCATAGAGTGGCTGAAACTACTCCTTAGCTACAGCAATTTGTCTTGACAAACATCATACGCACTAAGATTTAAAACATAATTCAGAATTTTAATAATGCAGCAAGAACTGACTCGTCTCTCCTCTTTAAAGAACTCCAGTGCATCTGAATATTATGAGACTAAAAGGAAAACTTGCTACATTTTAATGATGCCCCTGCTTGTCTAATTACTCCTTGATCCTTCAGTCTGCAAAATTGGCACTGATATGGGTCATGCCTCCAGGCAAACATGTTACACTCCATCAACTATTCTTCACAAGAGTGTAGCTATCTGAGTAGATACATCATGCTGGGCATCCCTCTGAGTCCTGTGAAATTGTACAGAGGTTTCTAATTTGGCTTCTCTGGATTTCATTGGGAAACAGCCTGTGTCAGTCCCATGTTGTATTGTGAAGCACTTCACAATGTTGCTTCCTTTCACATGAAGAGAAAAAGAGATTTATTTTCCAAGAATGTTAACACAAGAACTTTCCTAGATTTTACATAGCATTTCATTAAATTTTTAGACAGTTTACGCCACCTTTCAGAAATCATCCCAGAAAGTTGTTGTCTTGTATCATCAGGTCTTAATCCCGATCTGTTCAGCACATAAAAATTATGTGGTATGAAATAGAGGGTAAAGGCAGGTTGCAAATGATCGAATTATTACACGTCGCATTCTACAGATAATTTTTATAAATGCATTGTTTAAATTTAGTGCTATGTGACTTTTCTCTTCTGAATATTAGCCATCTAGGAAGGCAACTAGGAGTAGAAGATTTGCAATTCTTGGTTCATTTTTGGTTCCTTTCTTTCCAAGCAGAGAAGGGTAGAGAGAAAAAGTGCAACTGAGAGGGAGATGTCATATGTGTTTCCAGCACTCCTGATTCCCACAAGTCATTCTTCTGGCTCCAGGAGGCAAGATGAGATGCTTCTCCAGAGAGCATTCAAAATTCCAGAAAAGGCTAGGACTGATGATTTCATTTTGTAGTTAAAATATTTAGAAGAGATGTCGACAGTGGCTGTGTTTCAGAGCTTTGAGGTCCAGAAGGGACACAGGGATAGTCTTCTTAGAGTGCTTAAAGTGGTCCCACAGGTGATGAGAAACATCGGTTTTATTGGGTGTAACAGTCTCTCGTTGTAGCTTCAGACAATAATAGTGCCTATAGGAGTGAACTATATTCATATATAAATTTAGGAAAAGAGCTCACATGAAAATAAATGCTGCTATTCTAGGTCAAATAAATTCTTACTATTCACAAACCATTCATAAAGATCACACGTTCACATAATCTTTTAATATTCCTGTAGATGCTCTACCTCTTTCTCAAGATCTATTCAAAGAAGGTCCACCCACAGATCTTAAAGAACTTTCACAATTAACTAATCTCTGTGAAAATGCATATATACATAGGTATAGATATCTGTAAGTACAGGTGATATTATGTATATATATATATCTCTTTTGTATTACTGTTGAGGAATTTCAGAAATAACCAGATTCAGTTTGTGGAGGAGCCAGATACAAATATCCATTATTTCTGTCTCCTAGACTGATGTTCTGGCCAGTGGAAAATGCCTCCTAATATTTAGGTCAGCATTTGAAAAATATATTGTTTACCTCTGAGGTTATCACATTCATGGCAAGTTAATGATACTCAGTAGTGCTTGTAATGCACCTAAAAGGAATGGGCATTCTGCTAACTAATTGGCTTTACTGATGATGAGCAGAAAGAACAAACACAGGAGATTTCATTCCCACTTGGTATCATGTAACTTCTCAAAGTGATGCGTTTAGCATCTTTGCTGGTTTATCAAGTAAATTTTTTCTCCTCTTTAATATGACAACAGAAGAGGTTTCAGGCTTTTGAAACAGCTACTTACTTTGACTTCCCAGATGATTTTGAGGTGAATACATTACAAATGCAACTTATTAAAACACACATACATTAATGGCAACCGCTGTGCAAACTGCAAAGCAGCTATTATCACATAGTACAATTAAGTTTCTATTTAATTCATTTAGATCTTCCTCATTTTGCACACCAAGCATTTCTGGAAGTTAATTGGCATGAAAGACAGGGTAAACTATGCACAACAAATTGACTGTGAAATAAAGTTAATTTAGATAAAATCCATTGTGAAAGCAGCTGTTTCAGCAATATTTGCAAAGGAGAGGAGTCACCAATGCTACGTTAATGTCATTGACTCTGCACTGTTTCAGAGCTGAGATTTCATGCAGCGTTGCATTTATATTAGCCCTAGTTTGAATGCAATACTCTCTTGTGTGCTCATTATATAAAAAACTATAGAAACTACTTAATGGAATGCTACTGACATTAATGAAAAAAATTAATGGATCTTAGCTATAGGAGGAGTTATTATTTAATAGACAGTTTGTATGAGTGATTTAGTACTGTCAAATCCTGACAGCCTCCTGAAGTCAGTGTTTAACTTTTTTATTTTCAACCTATGTATTTTCATATTAATTAGCATAAAGGTAATTCACTAATGCATTTTAATACATCTAAGTAATGACATAATTCCCCTAGAAGAGACACTCCAGACAACTGAGAGAGGGAGGAGGAAAGAAGGAAAAAGTCTGAGATTTTGATTCAGGCTTGAAACAAATTAAAGAAAGCCTTCCATGCATTCATAGTTAGAAGTGCGAGTTCAAGGCAAGGAGCACTGCAAATAACTTGGCAAGTGGAAGTGCAACCATTCATGTTGATACTCATATAGTGTAAGGTCCTGCACATGGGTCGGGGCAACCCCCAATATCGATATGAGCTGGGGGATGAATGGATAGAGAGCAGCTCTGCTGAGAAGGACTTGGGGGTGCTGGTGGGTGAGAGGCTGGATGAGCCAGCAATGTGAGTTTGCAGCCTAGAAAACTAATCATATCCTGGGCTGCATGAAAACGAGGTTCTCCCCCTCTACTTTTCTCTCGTGAAACCCCACATGGAGTACTGACTTAAGGTCTGGGTTCCCCAGCACAGGAAGGACATCAACCTGTTAGAGAGAGTCCAGAGGAGGGCAATGAAGATGATTAGAGGCATGGAGTACCTTTCCTGTGAGGAAAGACTGAGATAATTGGGATTGTTCTTACTGGAAAAGAGAAGGCTCTGAAGTGATATTGTTGCAGCTTTCCAGTACCTGAAGGAGACCTACAAGGAAGCTGGACAAGGATTTTTTTACAAGCTCATGTAGTGATAGGACAAGGGGTAATGGCTTCAATCTGAAAGAGAATAGGTTTAGATTAGATATTAGGAGGAATTTTTTCACTGTGAGGGTGGTGAGGCACTGGAACAGGTTGCCCACAGAAGCTGTGGATGATCCATTCCTGGAAGTGTTCAAGGCCAGGTTGGATGGGGCTTTGAGCAAGCTGGTCTAGAGGAAGGTGTCCCTGCCCATGGCATAGGCTTTGGAACTAGATAATCATTAAGGTCCCTTCCAACCCCAGCCATTTGGCGATATACTATCACAGAGCATGAAAACTCGTTCTGTAACAGCAAATGTACTTAAGCCTATTTTTTAAATATAAATGTTAAAAGATACAAGTTTGCTTTCACAAAGATAAAGGCAAGCAATGAAGGATTACATACAACTAGATATTTAGATGGATTTCTTAACCACTTTTTTTTTTTTTTATGGTATAGAAATCTGTTAGTGGTAGTACAGTGTTATGATTTGGCTCCTCACCTGAAATCTGTATACATACTTCTACTCTTTAAGTAATTATGTCCTGCCGTATCTTTCATCTGCATTTTTCATTTTCATGCCATTCTCAGTAGCAGAATGAAAACTGGTTTCCCAGTTTTTTTTTCCTGAAAAGAGAAACATCACCAAAGTACTTGATTTCAAATAAAACAGGTCTTATAACAGATGAAATATTTGATATTGTCCTTGCAAAGGATTTGAAGATCTGCCTATTAGGAATGACAATGGATAAGAAGATTAGTGAGATTAGTCTGAAATACCTTATGTATGTATTAGTCATGGAGAAAAATGTATTTTAAAGTGCTGGACTACATAAGCTAAATATGCATCCATTGTGTGTCCCACCACTACAAAGTATATTCTACATATGAACATTTTACTATATAGATATATATATATATATAGTGGACTTCATAAGGGAGAGAAATACTGGAAGATAACTCAGTGAAAGTAATAAGTCCATAACTGTTATAGAGAAACAAAACACATGTATATTATATGCTATTTTGTATGTTTATTACACAGAAATTTATGGGGCCAGATTAGCTGATATGATTTCTTTTTTTTGTGGTTCTTTTTCCAACTGGGAAATTAATCATAACTGAAGTGCAGCATTTTTGTAAAATGTTTATGCTGATTCAGATGGTCTTTCTCAGGCTTGCCTATCTGATGGGAAAAATTGTATTTCCTTCTATATAAAACTGGTTCCATGTAATTTTTCCCAGTTATATAGAGTTCAGCATGAATCATGGCCTAATAAAGATGCAGACCCTGGGAGATGCTAAGCACTTTCAGAACAAGACTGGGGACCACATCCATGAAAAAGGAGTATCAAAATCCATCTGAAGTATCCCTATAAATCTATTATTATTTGAGCATATAATACTACTAATGCACAAACTACTGCTTGCAGATTTGCATCTGGTAATCAGGCAGAAGTTATTTTGATTGCTTTGGTTGCTGGAAACACTTTATATGTCTGTATGCAAGACCTTTTTCAGTAGTCATAAAACTCTGAGGAATTCAGCCCGTAGTTGGTAGAAATTAAATTCCTCTCATCCATCACTGAAAGATTGTTTATCAAGATGCTGTGGATGAATTAGTGTAATCCTTATCACTTAATATAGTCTGGCTTGATACCTTTACTGGAATTGGTTCTCAGAATTAATCAGCTTAGAAAATGCTAGGAAAGAAAAATGTCAGCTATTAATTTGCAATTTCAAAAAAAAACCCCAAACTTGCCCATCTAATACAAGAAGAGCTGCTCTCTACAAGTACAATCTTGTGATTTTTATCTGTACTGCATACATCAAATGTCACCTATTTAAATACCACGCAAATGTATATGAACTCTCTTAGGCTGCTTTTATTTTGCTGTAGGCAGCATCCTTCTTAAGAGGGGGTGGATGTGTACAGGGTTTGGCCTATACCGTGTAGCACCTTTTTCTGAAACACTGATATTATTTTTTGTAGACAAGTAGTCTATCCAGAAAGATATTAATTTCAAATGTTAGGCTTTCATTAAACTTTAAGACAAAGTACGAAGTAGCAGTATCTGGTTTCCAGTCAGGTTTTAAACTGATGCCTCAGATTTTAGCTTTTATATTTTGCAAATTCTGTACTCTCTGTATTCCTAGTGTGTAACTTTGAACTGTCTTGAAGCCTGTTAACTGTTGTTCTCTCATGCTAAGATAGACATAACAACAAAGCCTCTCCAGGCTTGCTCTTCAAGGACACTCAGACTGTCCTAGGCCCAAAAGGTGTAAACCAGCATCTTGAAAAGGGCGGCAAGTTGGGGGGGTGGTTACCTTTTTAGCTAAAGTTTAATTGGCGAATTTGTGCTGATATGTAAATGGACCAAACCCATAACAGGGGGAAGAACTCGTGACCTGTCATCCATCTTGGGGTCCATTCTCCCCAGGGTGTACCTTTGAAGACCCTTCGAATAAATACCTGCCTTTATTCCCTTACTCTTTGTCTAGTCTCTGTTTTTTAGGTAGCCACTTCAAGGCATCATCACTATGCCTTGTATCATCTGCAGGAGATACAGGTTTATGTGTCATACTCATGTGTACCTTCAAAGGATTTTACTAATGTGCTTTGGAAAAGATTATTTTCCCATTCAGCAGTGTGCTAGGATGTTAGGAACAGCCGCATCCCTCAGGTAAGGAAAAATTCTGTAAACGGTTGTTTATAAAAACTTTCCTTTTTTGGCTCACTGCTAAAATTGTGCAGCCAGTTTACATCCTTACTGCTGGAATGAAAGAATAGGAAATGTGCTAGTATTTTTCATTAGTTTGCTACTCATAATTTTCATAAGAACTCATGTGTGTTATTTCTGTGGTACTCCTACTGTATGCTGGGTGAAACAGTTTCCTGTGTAAATACCTCTCTATTAGGGCAGACCTAAAGTGGGATTTTAGTGTATTGCTTACATCAGTCATGAGAAGATTTTGAAAAGCTTTGAGTGTGGCTTAGTTTCTCCAGTGGGTGTGAGGACTAGAATTTAATTAAAAACATCTCTAGGGAATCATTACCTTGATGTAATCAGATACATTTTGAAGGACAATACTTGAGAAGGGTTGGGCACTTCAGACAAGCCTGGAAAGAACCAAATTATTTTGTCACATTTTCTCCTGGACACTGCCAGGTGGGCAACTGAATTTCCTCTACCTCTGCTACCAGCGACATGCGTCATTCAGATAGTGGGAGCAGAGAATGACAGTGCAAAATTTATCTGAGCAGAGGTGCAAACAAGGATTTGGGAACATATATTTTCTTGTTGGTTTTCTGGGAAAACCTTTCTGGGAAAACCTTTTTTAACAAGAGTTTTTATTTATTTTTGTTTTGATTGAATATTTTAAATTCCACCTCGCATTCCTGAAGAACAGATCTTTTAATTATTTCTTTCTAGTTTGGAAGCTCAATAAGATCTTTCTTCATTCTCATGTTCTGGTTAGGAGTAGGAGCCTTCAAGCTTTTCCTTTGTTACTGTATTTTTTAAGGGAAGAATGACCCCTATCTTATATCTAGATTAATTTTTTTTCCTAGTGGAATAGAGTGTTGTCCCAGATGATACCAAAGTTGTTTCTAGAGAAAATGTAATTAACCTGGTTTTTGGGACCAGACATATCCTAATATTAGGTGGAGAAAGTTGATGCTACCTTGCAGTCATGTTTTCCATTACAGTATTTTAAATGAATGTGAACTTAGGGTTTTCCTACTGCTCATACCTTCACCGTGGCTAAAAAATAACTACTGCAAACCATGCTGCCACTCTCCTGAAGGAATGAGTATAGCAGATTAGTACCTCTCTCCAATGAACGCTTTTCTGGACATATTGCACTTATGTTCTCTTTAACCAGATGTGTTAGTGCCACCAGTCCCAAAGAGGGGCCATAGGCAGCTGCAGCGTTCATATCAAACAGAGCCTTGTATGGGGAATCTAACAAACTCTGTTATTTCAGAGTCTGCAGTTAGGACTAGAAATGCGGGAATTCATAATGAAGTGAAACATAGCAGAAAGGGGGGATTGATATTGCAGAAACCCAGCCATGTATAAAGGCAGAAGGATGTACAAAGGAGTGGTTTGTTAAAGTAAGTGTGAACACAAACATCAGAAAAGGCTTGCCAAACTATTTCTTCTTCTTGGGATATGCAGGTAAATAACTGTCCAGCTATCCAGCTGTCCTGACTTTTTCAGTGCAATTCTGTTAGAACAATTTCATGGTGGCATCAGAGAAGACTCCTGTTAGAACAGTTTTATGAGGGCATCAGAGAAGTTATGAAACACAGAGGATGTAATAATAATTAGAGGAAATTTAAGGCAATGAAGTCCAGGAAATTATACAAAATCCTCCATTTGTAGTTAATTATCTCAGTACAGGCTCCACAGCTGTCTTGCAGGAAATGAGTGCTTGCTTGAAGAGTTTTACCCAGTTTTGTCCAAGCAAATGAGCAAGATCAGCAGAGAGTTTGAAGCAATGCCCACAACATAAGCCTTTATCCCTCATTGTCGGGGTTTTTGTCCTATCTGAGACTGAAGAGGTTTAAAACCAAAAATTATTGTTTTCTTGAGAACACAAGAACTTTTATCAGTGCAGTATATCCTGTGTATTCACTGTCCATGTGAATGTTCATAGGCCTTATGCTACAAGGAAATAATACCCTTTTCTGTTTGCAATTACTGTTCTTGTAAGTGGGCAGCAGACTAAATATGTGAACCCATGTTTAGAAGGCACATTGATTCACACTTAGCAATTACTTTCTTGATTGCCACAGCAGTTTAGAGGAAAAATCTTTGAAGACTTCACAATTTTATTATAATAACCTTAATGATTAATTTTGCTGTGTCAGTATGATTGTCCACTTACAAATAGCTCCAGTCCAGAAGCTAATGAATTCTTTGGCACTGAGCAATGGTCTTCAAGGTTATATGTGAGCTATTGGAGCATATATCAAGACAAAGCACTGGAGAGGAGTCATTTTCATACAAATATTTTCTGCCCTTTGAATTCCCCTCAGAACTCCTGCTACTGACTTAGCCTAGTATAACTTTAAGTCAGACCTGTTCAGCCTGATTGTATTAGTAATCACTGTGCTTTCAGCTGCTTTTACTTATCTTGCACTATGTTTACTCCAAGACACAGAAATAGAAGAGCAGGAAACAAAAATTATCTGGGCTCGAATACCTTCAATTTCCTTCTGTGTTTTTAACAATGTATCTGCATGGGTTTCAGTTCATGGAAATTGGAATGGAAAGAGCCTCTGGTGGCAGTAGGAGATCTACTTTGTCTTCCTGTACAACCACTTATTGTCACATTCTTCTCATTGTTTTCACCAGTCCAAGCTATGGGTTTTCTAGTATTTCTTATGGGAGATTATTCTACATGTTCATATAACTCCAGTAAGAAGATTTTTAACAAAGAATACATTTTTCTTGTCTTAATTTCAATCTATTGTCTCTATTCACCTGTTTTCCACTATGCTTATTATGGTTTCACTTCCATGTTACCAATTTGCCTTTTAACATTGCCCACAGTGTTTTCTTTGTGTAGGGTTACAGACCACTGCTTTCTGCACCATGTTGGCTCTTATAACTCTTCCTTAACTCCTTTCGTCTGCCTACCTTTATAGCATAAAGTGTACTGAAATTGAACACAGTATTGGAGCTGCAGTAAATAGGTTTTACTGCAGAGAACAGCTTCTAACACTGAGCTGTGGCATGGTTCACTACTCCATCAGTTTGTTTCCCTCTCTTCCTCTAATTATGCATGCCATGTTTACAGTCCACTGTGAGATACATGTATATTATAAAAACCAGATCATACTGAAATGATTTCCCCACTCACAAGTGTGAGATCACATTACTCACAGAAAGGTTTTAATATTGATATATTTTTTGAGCTGTTCTTCAAAAATGCTTTGCAATAAACATTTTCCATTCCAAATTATCCTGCTATAAACATACATTAATTGACTAGTTCATTTCTTCTTTCATGAGAGACTTTATTTTGGCTTAAGGGACTGATTGCTCTGTTTGCTGTGAAATACTTGTGGGAATTTTGTGAATTTCATCTCTAAGATACAAGATTCGGGCTAGTAATGTGAGTTGATTGTTATGATCAAAAGAAAATGGAAATCACAGAGAGGAGGATATATTTGGTTTACAATGCATGTCTGTTTTAAATTCTCTTTCAAATTAACACTAGGAATGTTGATTAATGACTTCTGAAACACCTTTAGCATCTATGCAAACTGCCTGTTGTTATGAGTAGGAGATTCATACAGCAGAGCAGTGCAAAAGCTTTTCTTATTCTAACTTGTTAGTTTTAGAGAAATTAGAATCTCAGATAGAAAGGAGTACAAATAAACCAGGTTTGTCAGTTGGGCTACTCCATTTCTGAGAATTTTCTAGGTTACATTAATTATATTTAACAAAAAATATTTATGATGTATTTTTCTCAGTGGTAGCAAATTAATGAGTGAATATAAAAGCCAAAATTAATAACTTTTAAAAAAGTAATTCTAGTGGTACATTTTTATACCTCTATATGAGGGTGATTTTCAGTTGGTACTGAGTTTGATACCTGCTTAAATCCTTTGACTTAAGTCCATTAGAGCTTTGTCAGTCAAAATTAGGCAAAGCTTCCTCTTACTAGTAGAGAAATAATAATGAATGTTTTTAAAACTTTTATTTTACCGATGTTTAATCTACCACTATAAGTAGAAAGGGCCATGTAAAATGGCAGCACACAGTAGAACTATACTGACAAATACTATAGTCACCAAACAGGCAGAATTTGGGCCAGATTTAGTGAACAAAGGAGATTTAATTGAGATGCTCAAAGTAACACATTTACTTCTAATTAAAATGTTTGTTGTACCTCTTGGATTCTGACTCTGTCTCAGCTGAAAACAGCATCAGTATCTGTTCCAGGGTAAGATTTTAATTCAGTGCTTTTTCTGAAGGAAGAATGACCCTTATAGTGCTTAATCGACTACAGCATTTCTCAAGAATGACCTGGGGTAGTCTCGGAGGCCTCCCATGCAAGTAGGAGCAATAATTACTGCTCACTGATGAAACTGAGTGTATCATTATAGAGTGCAGTGGTCCTAGTCCTAATAGGCTAAGTGAAAAAGGGAGGAGGATTCTTAATTTGAAACTTCCTTGTATTTATCAAAACCGAAACAAAACAATTTAAGTTGTTCTAATGCTGTTTTCAAGACCAATTTGTATTCTGGAACTCTTTTGCTTTAGCCATCTGTCAGGTCCACAGCTGTGCTTTTGCTGCCACCAAGGTCATGGGAATCTAGCCCCTGTAAATCCTAAACTTAACCTCTGTTTGATCCTCTTGCCTTCAAAGACCCCTCTGACAGTAATATGCTGTTGTGAGCCTGCAATTATTGCACCACCCACACCAATTTATCCTATTCACTCCAGTCTGTAGGCTGTTAGTCAGTAGATCTGAATTATGTACAGTGACCTCTGCTGAAAAGTCATGCCCCCAATTAATACAATATTCCGTCTCTTTTCTGTTCAGTTTCTCCTTCGTAATTCCCTGCTGAAGCACATTTCCCTTAATTCAATTGGACGCTCAATCTCTCTGTGCAGGCCACCACTGAACGATCAAGGGCCTCACTGCAATTACAAGTAATCCTGCACAGAAATGAATTAAGTCTCAATTATGGAGCATTTAAAATGCAGACTGCACCATGGCTCTGATAACACATCACCCCCTACAAGCACTGTGCAATGAGATTGGAGATTGGGTCTCTAACATGAATTAGATTTCAGCAAGATCCCTTATGGGTGTATCTTCCCCCTTCAAACCCGCTCCCGTGGAAATTATCAGTTCCACACACCCTCCACTCCCATTTAATTTGATTCCTTTTAAATGTATAAGAGTCTTAGATATTTTCTGCAGATTATTCTTTAGCAAACTGAGAAGATAATTTTGGCTTTTTGGCAGATATATTAGCAGCATATTACTTTGGTGAAAATAGGACCCTGCCCATTTTTCTGAAAATTGCTCTCCAGTAGTTTGGATAGCATGAACAGTGGCACACAAAAATAGTTTGGTTTGGACCAGTTTGTAATTACCTTTACAAAATGATCAGAGAAGGAGGTTCAGATGTCTTTTTTTTTCCTTTTCCCAAGATCCCTTCCCTGCTCAGGAAGGATATATTCTTCCCGGTTAAGAAGTGGTACTAGGACTCTAGAAATAGATACATGGATGTATTTTTATGCATGGCTATGGTCTTGGTCATTGATCAAGTGTTTAATATCTTATTTAAAAACTTTTGCACTCTTTCAAATGGACAGAGTAGTCATCATATTTTTACCCTTACCGGTCATACTTACTTTCTTATCTTACCTATCCAAGCTTAGTTTTTTAAGGTAAATACTAACAACTACAAGCTGTAAATCATCTTACAATAAATTTCCTGACATATTTATTTTATAACTGCCTGCTCCAGAATGCACTGCTGCCCAGAAATTTGCTCATAAAATACTTGTTTTAAGTGGATATAAGCAAAATAAAGATGGACTTATTTAAAATCCTCTGAAAAAGGTTTAGTGGTTTCACTGCATGCTTGTATATTTAACTTAATCATAAGTACTTTATTTGATTGAATTTAGAATTTAATGTACTCATATTTGCCGAGAAGGTACATATTTGAAATACTGAAAAGGGTAAATGTTCCATAACTCAGCTGTGTAAATACATAAAATTCTGTTTATGGCATGAATCTAAATAACAAGCCCACAGTATCTTTTCATTTGTTTCTTTTTAATCATCCTATATTCACTCAAGTTTAGGTTCAGGTTTTACTTGAAATTTTAATAGTCCTAATGTAAAACGGAATTACAGCTGACTTGTTAGTAATATTCTTGATACAAAGTCTTTTATTTCCTTTATTTTTATTTCAAACACTGTTGTTTCATGTACAAGAGGATAATTAATATGGTGACAGCAATTTCTATTAGAAGGGGGGAACCATTGTTGCGTCTTAGTTGAAACTTGGGATAACTCCCTGGCAAGAAATATTTCATTATTTGTTCTCGAGTGCCCCCAAATCTGTTCTTGTTTCTGCCTTCATGATCTAGTCTTTACCTCAGAAAAGAAACAAATACGCTTAGTCGTTTAAGTAAGTAAGCCTTGCAGAAGACACCATTAGTTTAGTAGGATCCAAAAAGGTGTAAAACTTCTAAATACTTCTCAGGATGACTGCCAAAGTCTATTGGATGATCTACACCAGTCTCCAACAACTGTCTGTGTGAGCCAAGAGCTTCTCCAAGTGTATGTTTAGCCAGTGGATTTTTCTTGCTTGTTCTAGAATTATTATTTAGAGCTATTCTCATGTGTTGAGACAAGGGAATTGCTTCTACATTGTTTAAAACAGAATGTTCTGGTGTAATTTTCAGCATTTTTATTTCTTTTTTACCTTTGTACTTTTTACCTCTTTATTCCTTGCATAGTTTCCACACAGTCAACTCCCACATCTTGTTTTATGTAAGTTAGGAATAAATACTGAGGCTGCTGTGATGTCATTATCGTGATAATCAGTACAGCGCAGACTACAGTTCAGATCATGCTCTTATCTCATTCCTGAGAGACATGGCTGCACTTAGAGGAGATAGTTAGAGTTTATACAGACAGGGACCAACATATATACAAGGCAAACATAAAAATGTATGGACTGTTTAGTTTTGTGAGAAAAGCAAGTAAGGTAACATACAATAGAGACATAACATATAACATCACAGCACAGAACTCTCATCAAAAGAGAAGCTGGATCCCTGAAAAACATTTTTTAAAAATTAAACAATGTAAAACTATTGATTCTAACTCACAGGCATAGACAACTTTGGAAGTAAGATTTTAGAAGATAATTTTAAAAAGTAAGTATTTATATGTCTGGTGAGAATATGTACACTTACATTGCAGAGGAAAGATATGTAAACAGAAAAAAACTACAAACCCTTGACTTATGCCATGAACTAATCTCTAACTAAAAGCAGTTAGAAAAGTTCTCTATGGACAGTTTGTTGCATAATTGTTTAAAACTAATTTATTGTCATCTTTCTCTGAAGCATCTGGTACTAATCACCGTCAGAAAAGGGATATCGGGGTTGGCAGCCTGTTAGTTTGAGTCATTAAGTTAATTGCTGTGATGCTACTGCTTTGTATGAGCTGCTATACAATAAATTTCTTAGCCACAATGTGGCTTTCTGTAAAAATGTTCACTGTCATGGCAACAGAAGCAGGAGGACTGGTTTCCTTTCTGAGGATTTTAGCAAGATCAGCCATGTGACAGACTGTACCTTTTCTTTGTTTTTTTTCATGTAGGCACTACACTTCTTAAAAAGGGAGCTGGAGGTCATATATAAGCCTCTGGAGGACGAGGAAAAATGATTTTTTTGGTAGAAATTGCACAGACACAGAGAGGAGATTTTTAAGAAATTAGAGGGAGAAAGGCTACCAGAAGAGCATGCAGAAAGAGACGGCCTGCAGCTCCAAAAGCATCAAAGATAATGCTCAGAGAAACAGGAACTGGAGAAATTGCTGGGCCCAAGGCACTGCAAAAAAGTGTCCAGAGGGGTTGTGCATTTTGCTGCGCGTCAGAAAGCCACTGAGATAGCTGAGACAATGGGCTGCCTACGAGATCATGGTGGATTAGGGGAAATTGGCTTACAATCACTTTTATTACTACTTCATCCTTGTTTCTGTATTTAAAAATTTAATTAACCTACTTTATTGTCTACTACAACTGGGGTTGGTTGGTTGGTTGGTTGGTTTGAAAGCTTTTGGATATTGTTTAGGAAACTCACTGCAAATGTCTAAATTCCCTGTACAGTGGTGACTGAATAGAGATCTCATCTCAAGCCAGTCAAAGGAAGATCTCCTCTTCGCTTCCTTGCTGTCAGACTCAAGCCTCTAACCAAAATAGAAATCTGTCATTAATCTTCTCTCAGATCATAACTGGTGCTGCAGTCACAAGGGTGGGTACCAACACTCCGCTATTTCAGGAGATCCAGCCAGGTCGGATCCTGCAAATATCTCAAACTGTAGACACATGACAGAAGTTGACTAAAATGATGCCTAAGAATCTTCTTTAAAACTTACTGTGGTTAATCAATTCATCAAAGGTGCAACACATTCAGACTAACCCATAAACACGGTAAATGGCCTACATTCAGAGCCTTGTTTACACCTTTGTAAATCCCCCTCAGCTGAGCTCTCTTCTGCATTGCCACAATGAAAGCAGCTTGGCTTCTGTAAATCTTTAATGTCTGAAACTTCCCTGTCAGGTCTTCTGCATTGTCTCCTCTTTGTCTGGGCTCTGGGAGCCCACAACCTCCTCTGGCACATGCCTTATTCTTTGAGAACGAAAGGTACCAAGCCCAAATAAAAGTACATCAGCTTTCAATTAATAACCCAGCTATTGCTGTCATAATTCCTTTGATTGCTGGTGCAAGAGGCTTTACTTGAATCCTTGCTGCTGTGTGCTAATACTGAATCTAAAAATAAAACACCAGTTTCCATTAACAATGGAAAGTGCTTTCAGAGAGGGTTGAAGTTAAAATTCAAAAAGGTTAGACAGACAGTTTGTCACAAATATGAATACTTTCCTCATGCATTCAGCTACAAAGCTTGTTATTTGCTATGCTAGAATGAAATCTTGATCCTACTAAAATAGATGAGACCTTTTTATTATCTTGCACACAGCTGGGATTCCAGATTGAAGAATAAAAGTTACATGAGAATGTTTTAAGACATTAATGTTTCAGTAAAAAAATCTTAATAAGGGAATGAAAAGAATTTTCAGATTAGGATCAGTAAATTCTAAACTGGAGAACAGTTAATTTAATAAATAAAGACTACTATTTTGAAAGAGATAAAAATCAGATATTATAGCAAGTAGCTACTTTGCAGCAGCCTAATTAAACTATCATGAAGATAGTCTTTTTTTCAGCACACTTACTTGGGCTGTGCGTTTTTTAAAGAGCAAAAATAATTATTGTCTTTCAAATAGATTAAATTTTGTCGTTATTTTTTAAAAAGTAATTAACCTGAAACAGCCTCTAAAATCAACTTGCTAATTATTAATCAGTAATATATTAGGTTAGTGAAACATACAAAACAGAAACTAGGATTAGATGTAATATTTTGACTGTAAGGTTTTTATGGCCTGAGAAAGAAAGCAAAAGGCTTTCTTTTCCTTTATTTTCTTGTACAAACAAGAACCAAGAATCATCTTTAATCTTCTATTTCTTTTGTCAATTTCAGTTCATTTGCTTTTAACTTTCATTCCATGCATTCATTTAAGAATATCCCTGTTTTACCTCATCCATTTCAAGGACATTTGGCCTCATGGAATAATAGCCTGTCACACTCAGGGACAGAATATCCTGTGAAAACCATCTAGTCTATTCACTCAGCTCTCAATTCATATTACTATACATTATTCACATGTTTTCAATGTACTGAGGGCACTTCTCAAACTGAGGGTTTGTTAGCACAAACCATCTTAGTGTGTATTTATTACACACTAAGATTCTACCATAAAATTCATGCAGATCCAGTGACTTCAAATAGTTTCACAGATTTACAGCCCTGAGGCAGATCTATTTACAGAGTGCAGCCACTTCCCCAAGCCAGTGCAGCCTAGTTTGGGATTGCTGAAAGAGTACCACTTACATGGAATGGCAGTTATTTCAAATTTCTTTCTTTTAAGGTTTCTGTTACTTCTTCTTTGGAGGCTCTTTTGAATGCTTTATGAGTTATCCCCGTCCTTAACAAACACAAACCAGTTTGTAAGGTATATCTAGGAAGACATAACTGAAAAGAATTTTGTGTAGTTTCTTTGTCTGTTTAAAGTGTGGGAGAAATAAGGCCAGGGATAGTTATCTCCTGGGCCCCAGTGATTTATTTCTTCAAAACAGGTAAAATAAAACATCGTTTTCCATCAGGAGAGTGAGCAATACACTCAGTTCTTTTCCTTGGCATCTATGACATTCAAGAACTATCAACATTCCTCCATCCAGAGGAAGATCTTGATCCAAAAAGGAACCACAGCATGACATACCACCTTCTTGCATGAGAGCACAGCTCTGCAGCAGACCCTCTCCATAAATAGACTCTCAATAAAAAGGTAAATCTGCAACAAAGGCAAAGAAAAAAGCACAGCATGTCTACTGGGGTCACAGACTTCTATCTATCCAGTATCCCAAAATACAAGGCATATGAAGTCCTGCTGCCACTATTCAGCACAAAAAATGCTACTGCTCTTGCATGTTTTTCTGAGTTCCCTTTTGACACTTCTTTGGAGCACATTCTTCATACTTCTTTTTCTACCACATTTTTCCATTCTTTCCTCATACAAATGGTCTTTTTACATATTTAAGCCTTAATTTAATTTATTAATCCATTAAATCGTGTAACTTGCGTCTTGAGAACAATGAAAACACTATAAAAAAAAAAGATGTCCACAGTTTGAAGAATTAGGGTCTGTCCTTTGACAGAGGTCAATGAATTCAACTGGTTACAACAATGTCAAGACATGCTTCTTTCCTTTCATTTGCTGTCCTAGTCTCTAACTAGGACTATAAGACTAAAGGAGAGCAAAGAGTAGATTATGAGCCTAAGACACTGACAGAAATCGGAAGAAAAGCTCATAAGTCAACAAATTTAGACTTTATTTAAAATGGTTTGTGCTAACAAACCCTCAGTTTGAGAAGTGCCCTCAGTACATTGAAAACATGTGAATAATGTATAGTAATATGAATTGAGAGCTGAGTGAATAGACTAGATGGTTTTCGCAGGATATTCTGTCCCTGAGTGTGACAGGCTATTATTCCATGAGGCCAAATGTCCTTGAAATGGATGAAGTAATGACCAGGTTTGGAGACCATTCAGATAAATTTCAAGAAAAAGGTTGCTGGCAGAAATAGTAATTATTTGGATGGATTTATATAATTGTAAGAAGAGTGCATTTATAGTTTTCTGAGGAGCATTCTTGTAAAAGACCAATGATTATTTTGTACGTTAATTGTCCCTGTCACAGAAGTGTCCTTCAGGACTCTGATGGTAATTCTGGCACTGCAGTTATCCCAAAGGATACTCCTCAAGTCTGTGGTAGAAATACTCATACTGATTTCTCTGTGATAGCTGTCTTTGCCACAGTGCTTGAAAATTACATCATAGAATGAACTACATCCCTCCATCATCAAGGAATTTATAGAAAAATAATCTGTAGCATTTAGGAAATTGTATAACCCTTTCACTCTGCCAAAGAGAGAGGGAGAGTAACACTCTGATTTCTTCCTGTGCATCATGGCTTTCTTCCTCTTGGAATTCTACAATGCCATTGTATTTCTTAGTAAGACTCTTGAAAACTTATGCCTTTATTTTTTCTTCTTAATGACTAGAGATGTAGAAGATTTAGCATTTCATGTTACCTCGGTCTTTTACATAACATTATTTTAATGTGTGATGGCACAACTGAGATGATCCCTTAAATGATGATCACTACACGACGACTTTGACTAGGAAAGAATTTAGAAAGCAAATAAACCCAACAGTCTGCCAAGCTAAGTTTTCACCAATGAAAAAGTCTTTAGACATATCCTTATTACTGCAATTATTTTTCTTTACAAAGCCTCCAAGAATGCTTAATGATTTTAATGATTTAAAAACCTGGTTAGACAAAACAGAGAGCATATGGTTGTCATCGCTGCAGATCCATTACAAAGAATGCAGTTACAATCAGCTGCATTTTTGAGAAATGAGTTGATAATATCATAAAACTTACATAACACAGTTTTATCTTTCTTGTGGAGATTTATAAGGACAAAAGGACCTCATGAAGGCATCACCTTTTATGCTTATCATGAGTTACACAAATAAAGGATAAGAACTAATTTAGATGCTTAAACTGAAGCCAGTATAATCTTAGCATGGCTGAGGAAAGAAGGAAAAAAACAATGTGGCTATAAATCATATTTGTTTTTCTTCAGTCTCCAGTGCAATTTAGAAAAGTCTGTGGCTCCCTAAATTATGCTCAGCTGTCTACAGCCCTAGGGGTTAAGTCCTGCATCTGAAAAGTGCCATGGGAGAAAAATATCATGTTTCCTCTCTCCACGATCAGACCAGGAGGAGACAAGACTCTTAACACCATCATGACTCACCTTGGGGAAAGAAGTTTAGGAGAGAATTGCTGCATTATGTGTTTGTGTGCATGTTGGTAGCACACAGTACCATCTTTAAGCAATCAGCTGCATCTCACCCAGCATCTATTGGGGTTATTCACAGAATTACTGTCAGACTTTTCCAATTACACGTTTGTCATCCCATCCAGGGGATAAGGAGGGATGGAATCAGCACATCATAAATGTCAGGTAGGGATGCAGTCAGAGGAAAACTGAAATCCATGTGTATGGAGATACAATCAGAAATATTGTTATTTAAATGTGGCCAGCACTCTGGGTCAAGGTCACAGGGCCACTGTTGACTGTATCTGATTTTGATTGTGTACACTGGATTCAGAGTTTGTATTTTTATGGTATTAAGTTTTCACATAAATTTTTGTTGTTGTTTGGGCTTTTTACAGCGGTAAAACTTAAAACATGCAGGTTTTTGTTATTGTTGGGGTCTTTTTCATGAAGAGTATTATACGACAGCAGAAAAAATATTCATAAAACTTCAAAATGGACTAACTCTCATTTAATTTAATTTCATTTAATTTCATTTTCATAAAGCTTAAAAAGTCACCCTGCAGGATCCATATGGAGGAAGAAAAATAATTAGGTTGCAATCTCCAGTTAGAAAGCTGAAGATTCCAAGGAACATCTTGGAAAAGCTTCATGTAACCTCGGAGTTGTGAGTTGAGGACCTCTGAGCCACCACAATAATGGCATCAATCTAGCTGGAATCTGACTGGAAGACAGTAGGAGGCACAAGGTAGGGAGTGTCTGCTGCTAAAAACTTCAGACATTCCCTTTGACAAGACTGAACAGAGAAATTTTTGCTTTCAGAGCTTGGTAACAGTTGCTGCAGTCTCATCATTTAAAGATTTAAAGGTGTTCAGCTATACTGTGGGTATTTAAGTGGGCAGAAAGTTCAGAGAAAAAGATACAAAGGAAACCCTGCTGTTAGTGCCACCAGGAGAAGAAACACCTCCCTGCATCCACAGTGAGGAGTAACTAATTTCTCTGAGGAGCTTTTGAACAGGGACTTCTTGGATGAACTAAGCAATCTATATCCATGTATCTATATACGTAGGTAGAGATATACACACTATCTAAAGTTCTGCTTATTGCTCCATGTACATTTGAACCTTTTGCTCCACAGAATGTACCACATACCATGTATTATTGAAGCCATCATAACCTCCAGGTAAAGACCACACAAACTGTGAACTTCAAGTTCTTTACAGATTTCCTGTTGGAAACATGCATTTTTCACCCTGGAAATCTTGTTAATGGAAGTGCTGAGATGGAAGTAATAAGTATTTGATATGTTACATTTCCTCTTTGTTCATCTCTTACTGATTTTATGACTAGCCCTTTGGTACAGGAGTCAACTCTTTCTTGAAGTCACAAACGTCACCCCTGTCCTGGGACCCTCACAGGAGATTTTCCAAAACACAAGGGGTGTAAGTTACTGTTTAACTTTTCATTCAAGTCCCTACTGGCTAGAAATTTCTATCGTATGATGGCTGTAGCTTACAGTATGAATTCATCTACGATTGTCTAAATCTTACCCACACTGAATACGTATTCACCTAATTAAAACCCTCGCCTGGCTCTTATCAGCATGCCCGCTAATCTCCTAGCAAAGTCATGAAAGAATGTAAAAGCTGCAATAATTTCTTTAGGAAGGAGTTGCACTTGAGGCATATTAGTGTTAGAAAGCTGGTAGTGCCACTATTTGTCTTATGAATAAAGGATTTCCATCTCTGTGGCCATCAGCAGGAAGCCTTTAAAAAGTCATAAATTCACTAAGAAAATAATTGAAAATCTCTGAAACAGATCTCTATGGGCAAAATATCAAATTGTGCAGCCCAAATGCACAGCTCCACAGCCCTCCCTAAACTGATTCTTTTTAACCGTGCCAGTATTTGTTGTGCTCACCTATGGTAACTGCCACCACTTCCATTTTTCAAACAGCAAGAAATTTATTACCACCATTGTTAACTCCAGAAACTAGGCAGTTACAGAAGAAACCATGCCACAGGATTGTCAAATTAGCTGTGCAGGTTAGGCTGCAACAGCAAAACCACAGAGACTCTGCAGCTGTTGTGAGGGAGGTAAAGCTTGTGCTGGACTGGAACAAGTGCACTAAAAAGCCCCAAGGAAGCAGAGGGGCCATGGCAAAGACCTTACTATAGGAAATGCAAAAGGTAGGTGTACTCTTCCATCACGTGCCAGAAAATGAGTTTACACTAATAGTCATGGGACTTGTGATGGAAATGCTCCCCTTTTCATCCTAGACAGGTTGCCCCTACTCAGTACTAATGCACACCA
This sequence comes from Gymnorhina tibicen, assembly GCA_013399875.1. NCBI lineage: Eukaryota > Metazoa > Chordata > Aves > Passeriformes > Artamidae > Gymnorhina > Gymnorhina tibicen. The sequence goes on from VXAZ01006195.1 coordinate 432,589, forward strand.
AATCTCCATCTTAAAGGAAATAAGACCAATGCATGGCTTCCAGTATCACAGAGAACAGGAACTAGGAAAAGAGTCCCAGGTCTCAGCACACACCTAGACTCTGGCTCAACCTGTTTGGTGTCTTTCAGCGTAGGGGGCAAACAGTGTTATAAACCACATATGTTTTTCTATAGGAACACAAGAAATAAATCAAAGGCTGAATTCAAGATCACAGATTGATTCTAGGTGGTCGATACCACTACTACATGCAAAAAGAAGTTGCATAACTGGAAACAACAGAGCCAGTGAGATAGCCCCTGAGGTCTCTTCACATGATATTGAGTTTATTCCAAGTTTTTGTGGTATACGTAATAGCACCACTGGTTTATTATTTTTTCAATGACCATGGGTCACAGTCCGTAGGTGCACAGCTCTGGATAGATAAGTGCCTTCAATTGATAGCAATTTTTAGGTAAGAAACGGTTTCCCTCAAAACCAAAAGAATTTAAAACATTCCAGGATGAAAATCCCTGTTACCTGCCATATAGTTTAGATAATTGTTCCTGGTGGAACAATTCCTGACTCCTGCTGGTAACTGGCTTGTGCTCCAAAGCTCAACAGCTCTTGCAAACTGAATTCTACCTTATGTAATTGAAGCAGCTGTTTATATTTGACACAGTACTTTTTCTTCAGAATAGATTCAAAAGGTTTTGCTGTGATTTGCAGACAGGCTTATACTGTAATAGCTACTCATATGATAATAGTGAATAACACCCTTCCTATTTTAATATAGTTAAATTTACAGACAATAAAGTACACAAAGTAAATTTCAACTTATGAATACGGCTAAGCCAACAGCAAAACTCTAATAACAAGGCAGCACTGCGAAGAGAAAGGCATTGAAATGTGCAAGTAGAAATGGGGTTTTCAGATTCACTTGCCCTTGAGAGGATATTCTGTAGGTTAGAAATCAAAACGCAGACAGAAGTTTTAAAATATGCTAAATGGAGAAGCATATTTTGATTGGATAAACTAAAAGAAAGATGTCTCTAATTTGGCCATTTAAGGTCTCTAATTTGGCCACTTAAGTGGTCAGCTAAGGTAAGAGGGACTAGAAAGATTCTGAAAATATCACATTAAAATTACAGAAATCAATACAATATTTCACAAGTATCCCGTGCAGGAAGTGCAAAAGCAGAAGAATTATAATGCACAAATCTGTGTGTGTCAGCTTAGCTATGACCTTTGGAATATGCAGCATAGATTTGAAGATATGTTTCTGATGCTGGTTAAATCTGAAAGGTACTGAAAAGTCACAATAGATATGCATACATTGAGAAAAAAAGGCTACTTCAAAAAACTCCAGAAACTACTATTATTAGCTAGATAAGTCAAGAACAGCTGTCATGACAACCCAATTCATGTAAATGGCAAGAGATAAATATGAAGATAATCAAGGTGCCTCAGTAACACTTTATTGACTTGAAGAGAAAAGGGTCCTCAAAGGTCGGAGTAGCTTATGTAGTTCAGATCTTCACCTCCTGAACCTCAGCTGGTGTAAATCAGCATGTACTAATTGCACTGAGGTTAGCCACACTGATTTTAACATCTGCTGGGAATTCTGCCCTCTTCTTTGCTCTGTAAGGCTAAATAATGGGGTTTATTATTTTATGTGTCCTTGTTCCTTCTGGTTCTTTTTCTCTAGGGATGACATATAACTTATTTTACCACCATGGTGTATTTTTTATTAGTGAATAAGCCCAGACTAAAGCTGAAGTATGCAGCTGGTTTAAAAAGAAGATCAGTGGACTGTTATTCTCCAGGAACTACCTCTCTAAAAAATTTGGAAATAAATTTTTATGTAAAAGGAATGTCTCAAATATTATCTTCTTAAAATAGAGCTATTTGGTTTTGCATCATTTTGAGACAGCTTTATGTAACTGGGAACTCACTAATAATCAAATTCTGTTGATGTGAATGCCTTGCTTTTTCAGAAATATGTATTGTTCAACAGTGAAAATTTTAAGATCTTTGCACTATGCATGTCCAGATGAAAAAACAAAACAAAACAAAATAAAAAACCAAACACAAAAAACCCAAAAAAACACCAATGCCAAAAATACACTCAAGCATAAAATTTCCCAAATCAAATAATTTTGGTCTTTTTGTCATAAAGGTAGCTTTATGACATCAAGCACCCTTACCAGACAAGATAAATACTTATCTGAGTTATTTGTAAGGATAATTTTAAAAATAGCTGTTGCTAAAACTCTTGCTCCATTAAACAAGATTTTCATATAAATTATTGATTACTTGAGATTTTTGGACAACAAGTAAATATTTGTAATGAATTAAGGTACCAGTTAATTGAGTAGGTGACTTGAAATTTCATAGAAATTTTTAAAACTAATATGTGAGACTATTACCTTTTTTCTTACCAATGACCATCAGTGACTTCTCTAACTGCTTTTCCACACATTAAATTTTATCTGGTCAACTATATCCTAGAAGCTGAGCATCTAATTTCAAGACAAGTATTTTGACATTTTGGATTTATTTCTGCATGTCTTTTCCTATTCTGTTATCTGGCCATGAGTTTTGGCCATGGGTTTGTAGCTTGTGTCATAAAGCATTTAAGTTTTAAAGGTATTCAGTTTTGCAAGAGTTGAAACAAACCATATACTGTATTGAAAGGTTCCCATTTCTTGACAGATGGCCTCCTTCATCCTAAAAGAAAATGAAACCTGCCATTTTTATTCATGCAGAATATCAGGCAACTTCCTATTGTTGTTGAAATAAATTGAATGATCCCCTTCCACTTTGAAAAAAATAGCAAAAAGTCACACAGCACGTATCATCAGCACTGCCAGACTTTTATGAGTAACCATTAAAAACACAACACTATCACAACTGTATTTTTACTTCTGAATATATTTATACTTCACTCAAAAGTAGCCTTTCAAAGGTGTGTCTATTAACAGGAAATTTTCTTTTTAGGTTATTTCTTTAAACATTTTTCTTCACAAGCCATCTCTGAAGTTCAGGCAAGAGCTGAGCTAATATCAAAAATATTTTTTCAATGAATATTTGTTTCAACAGCTACATGAATTCATGAAATAGTCTTTGAATGCTTTGGATGATTACTTTTTGTGGGCATTCATGCACCAAGTTTTATGAACACCTGCTCTGAAGTTATTTTTAAACCGACATCAATAAATATGCATTGAGGATTTTTTTTACAATATGATTTTAAGAGGCTATGGCCACATTGGCTTAGTCCTTCAGCTTTCTAAGAGACAAAGTGAGCTTTTAAAAGTTCTTGTCACTACTGAAACGAAAGTTTGGTGATTCATTACCTGGTAACTCTCTTGTCATTGTCATGAGCAAAGTGAGAGTAAATGATTCCATATGGAAGAGGGCAAGGGCTGACGAGAGGCACATCCGGAACACAGAATTTACAAGTGACTGAAAGACAGTTCCTCTTTGTATGCAACCTGTTCAGTCGGTGCATCTCACCCCATTTGATTTCTCCAGCTATTTCTTGATCCTTAAAAAAAATGCTGACAGTGAGAATTACAGTAAGAAACATTCAACCTCTTTTCTCCATGTGTTAGATATGCAAAGACTTGTAAGAGTCTGGAAGTAAACAGCTATACTCCTACTCAACAGGCAGAATGCTGAATAGGACTCCTTATGGACCAAATGCTCATTGCCAGGAACAGGGTTCTAGAAGAGGAGACCAACACTGTCATCTATCAGGTACCTATTATCTCCTTCAGCATCTAAGATCTACTGAGGCAATAAGATTGCCAACCTAATTATTAAATTTATTGTGTTGCATTAATGTCTTTCTATCAATCATATTGAGCCTAATCCAGCTCTGTATGACGCCTCTGAAAAATTACCATTGACTTCAGGGGAAGCTGGATCAGGAAGCAGTAGAGATGCCAGTTGATGAATTACATGTAGAAGATGCAATCATCTCTTAAAACAAATCATATTCTATCTCAAAAGTAATAAAATGTCATTTAATTTCTGTTGGCATTCCTACTCACTTCTGCACCCGCAGAGACAATATTCTTAGGGTTGAATGATATTTACAATGAAGACAAAAGCAGAATGTCGACAGGTAAAGTAATTTGGCTCTCATGTTGTCTATAGCAAATTGCATGGCCACTGCTGTGAATTAGATGAATGACAGCTGGAAAAAAATCAGATCTCCGGCAATAAAAAAACAGTTGATATGAGAAGTAGATCTAAAAAGCACAAAACATTGAAAAGTTTGATTACCTTTCTACAGTTGCCTAGCAAGCACTGTTTTGTAAGTGTTGTCCTTAAAGAGATCAATCTAACATTTCCCTGAGAACATGTGACAACTGTTCTCTTTTCTCGTAGTGTACACTAAATGTCTATGGATCACACTTGCCACACAAACAAACAAAGGGAGGTTCAATGGCATGCCACTGGCTGGCTATTAATCAAATAATAATGAAAGACTAGGACATTAAAAAAAAAGAACTACAAAAAACAGCTAAACTAGATTAAATCAATAGACAATGGAAAGAGCCTTCAAAGGAAGCTTCTGCTCTGAAGGATATCTGATAAATACAAATTACTTTAATTAACCTTCAGATTTTAACCTGTGGTAAAAATCACAGAGCAAGGTAAAATGTTGCTGGGTTAAAGTGCACATCTATGTTTTGCCCTTTAGCCCCTACTTTTTTCAGTGCCCAGTACAGCTCAGAAGTTCGGTTGAAGAGGGGTGAGAGAAGGGTATGACAAATGTGCTCCGTAAAGGTTTAACAGCTGAGCCTGTTTTCCCCAAATGACACCACCTAAATTCAAGTGCGTGCCAAATACACGTGTTGCCAGATAGATATAGACCACATAGTTAAGGTATAGCTGTAGGTATAAGTACAGATATGGATAATATATACATATATGGCAATTTGAAATCAAAATGTTTCATCAGAAATTTTTACATCTGTAGATTTGGAAGAAGGAAATATTTTTTTTAAATGGCAGTGTATTTTGCTTCAGCCTCATAAGAACAGTATCTCTTTAAAAGAAAGTATTTTAATTCTGTCCCTTTGATTACATGTATTGGTCTAATTGGATTGAGTAAAGACATAAAAGCAAACGCAGGTAATTAAATGTGTCAGGAAGGTCTTCTCAACATTTCCAGAATAACTTTTCTTGTAACCTTTCTTGCAGACAGTTTTAAAATGTTGATTTCTTTTTCCAGTGTGAGATGAAGAGAAAAACCACAAATTATAGGAACAAAACCACAGATTTCCAATTAGTATTGAATATGCATTTAATATTGCTGTTTACTTGCCTCACAAGGTCAATGGGAGATTTTGTTAGATGTGGCTTCTCAAGCTCTGAAAACTGCTTAGGGAAAGGTACTCCTTTTCACAAACACCAAGTGTTGTTTCTATATTGGCTTCTGAAGCTGACACAGAGGCAACTCCCACTCCAACAGAGGCAATTTGCGATCCTCATCTACGCAACTGACTTGCATACACAGTTCTCCCCTTCAGGGAGCATTTTCTATAACTGTGTGACTTTAGTTATTTATTTTGCTAGTAAAAGGTAAGCCACATCTGTGCAATAAGCAGTAAGAATCACGTTTCGAAAAAGTCAGGGCTGTTCAGGCTTCTCTCAATTCCTTCAGAATGAAATACCTGCAGTAGTACCTATTGAGCTTTCATCTCAGGGGAGAGTCAAATGTTACAGTTTAATTTACTTCAGCATGTGAAGAGTAGAGGCATGTTTTATTAGGAATATATGGAGGGAATCGATAACCCAGCCTTACCCAGCAGCAAGGGACAAGGTCCCCGTCTTGTGATCCTGCCTCCCTGCATGGCTGCCTGAGTTAAGACTTCCTATAAGGATGCAGTATCATATTAATAGTTCTCTTTTTTAATAAGCAATGCCTAGTTTGTGTCTCAGACAGGGCTTCTTTGGCAAATTTCTGTTTTGAATGAGAAGAAAAAAAAAAGTATGGATTTTTAAGACATGCCTAGATATATATATATATATATGGGTTTGTAAATATATTATAGATGAAAATATAGTATTTCAAAACAAATAAATTTGGATTTTTTTCTGATCTTTAGGGGTCCCATGCAGTTCTCCTGATATACCTCGGTTTGGACTCACACTGAATTTTCTAAATTCCAAACTCATGATTGTGCCAGTTTCATGTCTTCATCACATATTTTCCTTAGGATTACCATAGGACACATTCAAAAATTAAAACTGTACCTCTTCCAATTAAGTAAACAAAGAGATTTTCTAAGTGCCTAACGGTGCTGGAGTTGAATATGTTTGCATCTTCAAGCATTCAGTACTAAGGTTTTGCTACAATGTCCACTCATAACATTCCAAAAGGTGGATCTGCACAGGTGTTCAGCATTTTTAAGTCTGCATAATTCATTTCCAAACATTCTATAGTGTATCTGGTCATTTCATCTGAGAAGGGCTACCTGGAAGGCCTACAGCAAAACTTACTTCAGTACTGCATTTCATATTTTGACCCATTTTTCAGGAATCTTTTGAGGAGGTGGGGAGAGTCATGTGTTCTTTTCATTTATCTGGAAAACATTAATTATTTAATAGCAGGAGTAGTTTTTAGTAGTTGTGTTTTGACTTTCTACTCTGCTTTATTGCCTATGCCAGTGTTCACATTTTTTTCTCCCTGGGACATTCTGAGCATACTGACACCCTAGACAGAATCAAAAATAGGAAGACAAAATTTGCTCCTGAAAACTCATTTGTCCTCTAAGTTTTTAAGGACCTGTAACAAGTTAATAAAAATTATATACAAAGTCTCTGTATTGTATATCTGAATGAAATGGGGAACCTAACATCCATTAACAATGATCCAGATAGTTATAAACTTATGTGTACAAAGGTCAGCCCCTTTCTTACTGTTGTCCAAAGCGCATTTCAGAGGAAATGCGAAATGAAAATAAGGAAAACAATAACATGATCTTTCTTGTGAAAAGCCACTATCTGGACTGACATTTAAAGATTTGAAAGGTGGCCACAGACTCCAGAGTATTAGATGAATAGATGGATGGATCACATCTCCTATAAGGAAGGGATAAGAGAATTGGGATTGTTCAGCCTGGAGAAGAAAAGGCTTTGGGGTGATTTAACTGTCGTCTTCCAGTACCTGAAGGGCCCTACAAGAAAGCTGAAGAGAGACAATTTACAAGAGTATGTAGTGACAGGACAAGAGGGAGTGACTTCAAACTGAAAGAGGGCAGGTTTAGATAAGTTATTAGAAAAAAATCCTTTACTATGGGGGCACTGGAACAGGTTGCCCAGACAAGCTGTGGATGCCCCATCTTTGGCAGTGTTCAAACCAGTGTTGAATAGGGGTCTGAGCAACCTGGTCTAGTGGAAGATGTCCTTGCCCATGGCATGGGGATTGGAACTAGATGATATTTAAGGTCTATTCTAACTCAAATCTTTCTGTGATTCTATGATTAGTTCATCATTCCTTGTAAAACTTGCTATGTGAGTCACTTAGTTGCTAAAATGATACAATTAAGAAAGCACGGAGAAAATGTTGTGTGTGGAATTTCAAACACCTTCAGAGACAACCCATTTAGCACTCTTTTCAGGACCACACACAAATGATGAAAAGGTTATTATTTCTCAGTATATTGTCGAAAGATGATATAAAGGCTGATCATCTTGTTCCACACAATCCAATAGCTCTTCAGGTGCCTCAGGGATAAGGGATAGGTTAGAGGAAATACCTATTTGATCTCTTTTCATCTTTTTTGAAATAGTAGGACATCGTACATATAACAGGATGAAAAACAAGTGTATAAAATACAACCACGCAGGACTTTGTGGGTTCAGTGTTTGTAATTACTGTACAATAGCACATTGTCTTTCAAATTACATAGCACAGACAACAACAGTAATGATAACAAGTGACTCAGGCAGGCAGGAAATTCTCTCAGTTATGATAGGGTTAGAAGGTATGGGAGGAGAGTCCCACGAACACTTTTGCATAAATTCAGTTTAAAATACCAGTGTACTGAGAAAAATTGAAGGCCTTCAGCTTATGTCTTGCATGTTTCTTAGGGAAGTTCTTAGAATTTTCTTCTTGATGTGGTGATTTTAGGGGCTGAGTGTGGCTAAACTCCTGACAGGCCAAGTCAAAACTGAGATTTTCTACAATTCACTATATCAAAGCTATGGGCTGCATTGTGGAAATCTGCTGTGGATTTCCACCTGTTACTTTGCTGTGCCTTAAACCAGACCTCCCCTGCTGAGGGACGATTTTGAAATCCTTGCCAGGATTTCCACGTATTTAGGAAACATCCAGCGGTCTCTGCTTTCAGATAGTTTATTAAGTCTTATCAGAGAAGTTAATAATAATTGAGCAGAGAGTACAGCAGAGAGTTCTGAATGTCTTGAAAATGTCCACCGAATGTCCACAGAATCAAGATAACACGGCCTTCTTAAAGGTAAACCATCCAATAGGCACTTAAAACGAAAGATATTTTCACTTTTCTATCAGTATTCAACAAATGTTTATAACACGTTAACAGGAACTGCAGATTTCTTTATCCAATCATCCTAAATAATTTGTACTGTAAAAAATAGAGTAGTTGGAGAAGAAGAAGAAAGTCATCTCTTTGCTACATTAACAAACCCAACACCTTTATATATTCACCCTGTGATAACCTTACGTAATATTCTATTATCTAATTCACACCACTGTGTGTTCTAATTCTTCCCAGAGAGTTGGCAGTTTTCTCCATGGACGAAGGTCAAAAACAGTATAGTCCAGGGGGTAAAACTCTTTAAAACAGGCAGAGAAATATTCCCTGCATTCCGGATTCCCACACTGCATATTTTAAAAAATATTAGTGCTTTATAGAGAGATATTTCCTGAAAGGACAGAGGTGATGAGCCCCAGAAGATTTAAAGAGAACAGGAGTAAAAAGAAACAAAATTTCCTTCTGACAGGTTATACTGCAAAATAAGCTTTCTTCAAGATAATGTTCTTGGAGAAGATTTAAGAAACTAGAGAGTTCATCTTCGAGCAAAGTCACAAGGGGGTATACAAATTTTTGTAAATAAACTGGTAACTGGCAAGATTTAATTACTAGTGTTGTGCCCTGGATTGGGTCTTTCTGCATTTTAAGAGGATCCCTTGCAGACCAGAATATCTGAAGGCATGATGGATGTACTTTGCTCCTTAATCAAATTAGGCATAGTTTGGTACAGGCTCCAAAAGAGGTAAAGGCCAGAGACCTGTGAGCCAAGAACTTCTCTAGTTCTAATCTGTTCTCTGAATTCCACAGAGGAACTGAGCGACACAATGAGCGTCAGTGCATATGAGCGTGAAGCACTAATCGCAAAATTCACACATGAATAACACACATCATTTTCAGTTCTCATTCATCAAGGAACAAAGAAAGTTGTGGGTACAAGAAGTCTCATGCACACCTTATCCACCACATGTAATTTGACTTCACGCCAAGCCCTTTAATCCATATATATGACAGACTAAGGGAGCCTTCTTTGAGCTCTCCCTACTAAGCAGCTAGCAGCATGGTGCTAGCTCCATTGAGCTGGGATGCCTCTCAAGGTTGCTCCTCGAGGCAGAGAGACTTCTTAACAATTACAGTTTTTTGGTTAAATGACTGATATTGCACATAACCTTGTAATATAGTGCTCTAAGGTTTTGTCTTGGTAACACTGATTTTGTCTAGGTAGTTTTGAATCGTTGTTATATCTTTTGAGCAGTACAGTAATAGAGTGAACCTTGATATTGAACTTTGTTAAGCCACACTTTTACGGCGTCATATTTCAATAAAACCACTTCTGCAAATACCTTTGACAGTGGTTCTTTAAGCAGTGTGAATAGTCCATTTGCAACAAATTGGCACAGTCGGCAGGATCCCTAAATCCAGCTTTGCTACACTGTAACTCATAATTGACTCTTTTGCTCCTCATATTAGTTTCTAATTCCAACACTGTTCATTTAATATTTTCAAAATTGTAAGCATTAATTCATTTTTACAGTTTCATCCCTCTGATACAGATGGGAAGTCCCAACATTGAGGATGGAAAATGAAGAAGTATTTTTTGCTAAATTGTCAAGAGTAAAATGTGGACTAGAATTGATCCACAAAGACACTGTGGACTAGTAAAATGTGGACAGTAAAATGTGGACAGAAAAATGTGGACTAGAATTGACCCACAAAGAAACTTCAGGCATAAGTTTCAGCTGCAGGACAAGTTCTCAGAGACAATCTGAAGCATTAGGATTTCTTTTTCGTTTTTATTTGCAAATAAATCTGATGTCTGAAGTCCTCGAGCACTGTCCTGCATTGGTCCTTGCCGCACTTGCAGGCTGCCCTGGAGCTGCACCGTGTCAGCCAGGCCATGGCAGGCTCTGTGGCCATGACCTCTCCTCCTGCGATAACCTTGGAGGCAAGAAATAGCGGGAGACAGAGGACTTTGATTCTCTGGCACCAGAATCATAGCTAGTAGAAGTTCCAGTAATGCATATTAAGCTTTTTATACTGGCACAAAGCCTTAAGGTCACGCAGTATTACAAATTTTTAGGGGTTGTTATTGCATCCACGAAGAAAGGACCAGACATTTCCTGTTGGGAAGGAGTAATACCGTCTGTCTGTATGTGCGTTGTGTCTGCCTCTGTGCGTCTGCGCGTCTGTATGTACATAGTGGGTGGTTAAAAATATGTTCAATTTTTTTTCAGATTTGACTGACAAATTTGGGGACTCTCATACATATTTGCTTGAAACTAGAAACATTTAGTGATTGGTTTATTCCTCCTTCTTAATATTGTACCTGATAATTATATGCAAGTATTATTTTGCCTCTATGTGTATGCTCTGTAAAATTACTAGCATTTACCACAGTTTGTTTCTTTGACATAAATATTTGAAATATACTTGGATTTGCCTACAAGCTAACTTCCTAAAATTTTAGATTTTTTTTGTGGTTCAAATGAAATGATAAGTAGTAATCTCATTTTCTGTCAAATGATGATGGAGACTAATTTCATGTTCAGAAACAGGGGACATGCCCAGATATTCATCAGAAAGAACTACTGATATGTGTAATGTCACAACTTGAAACCTTGGAACAAAATTTCAGAGAGTCCTGAAGAAACAATAGTGTACTCTAATGTAAATTAAATTAAATGGACATATACTGTCAGTATAGATATATATATACTGAAAACTATGTTAATATGTCAAATACCCCCTTAAGGGCTGAAAATGAACAGCTTTTACAATCTCATGGAAAAATTACGTGTGATGCAAAATGTAGTTCTTTGCTAAATCTGTTTTAGCAGTAAATTAAAGATTTTTCCAAGCACTGAAGTCAAATTCATAAAGAATATAACTTCACTGACTTCAGTAGAGTTATCCTGCTGATAGTTTTAGATTGATATTTACAAGACATTTTCTTGTAAAATATCTTCTTTAAAAAGATAAAACCTTTTAATTCTAATTTGAAGTATTACTGCTGTAACAGAAATCCATTAACACCCTTGGTGTGAGGGATTACCTCTCTTTTTATACTATTTTGGGGGGAGGATGGTCAGCAGAGATTATGCTGATGAATATGGTGGAGCTAGGTGTTGTTCAGATCAGGGCAATGTAGACTAGGAAATTATCTTGTGATTTAACTCGTTTAAGACACTGTAAAAGCAAACGAGCGGTCTTCCTATGAACATACTGAACACTTCACTTTCTGAAACTGGTGTTTAGATGCTCTAGAGTCAAAATTGATAAAAATATTTACATATCCCACCTTCAGGGACCATTGAAAGAACTCTTACTCTCCAGCAGTCTGCTCCATCTTAGCCCACTTCTATCCATGGTTTAGAATTTACACAGAACTGCACTGATTCACGCAAGTATTTTATTTTCTCCCTGAAAATTATGCTATGATTACAAGCCCTTAGCCCTTACATACACAAATTTCATGAAGTTCAGCAGCATTGAATTCTTGTTTCTACTCATATCCAGCTCCTTTATCACTCAAAGAGAATATGAGTAAGTCTAATCTTTATAACAAAACCATAAGGGAACTCCCAATCAGAGCAAAAAAGAAGATAATCATATTAGCAAAACTGATAAAGATATGGTCAACTACTCTTTTTGGGCTAGCTAAGAATCATACCTCCAGTGCAACCACACATGCACAGACTGTAGTGTAAGTCTGTCTTATGCAACCTTAGAAAAAAGCATATGAAAATGAGTAGTTTAGGAAAAAAAACTGAGAAGTGGAAACATTATTTTGAGCTTACAAATTTACTTGTACCTCTGTAAGTAACAGAACTGATTTATGGAAATTGATAGGACCTCTGGCTTTCTTATGAACAAGAATTCATCCACAGAAATGTGCTTCAGGCACCACTATTATTACAGAGAACTGAAAATGGAATTTCTGTCCACTGTGATGAGATAGATAGAGTTAATGAGAGACTAATAAAGAAATTGTGCTCTTCATTCTCTCAGAGAAGAGTTACTCAAAAGCTTAAGATGAATGTTACAGATTCCTCTAGACCTCTCTGTTGTATCAAATACTGTGTCCTTTCAATACCAGCAAAATTAATAATTTTATTCCTATAGCCAGAATTCTCTACCAAAAAAACAAACAAAAAAACCCTACAAAAACAAAAGAAACCCTGGAAAAGAGACATATTTTGTAGGCATCACTACTAGAAAATGCACAGTATATATCCATCTATGCATACATACATCTACCCATCTAGCAAGGTAACTAAATATTTTTCCACCTCCAGTGCTTTTAGTGGGAAGTGAGAATGGAATAGTAAGTCATAACTGACTCTGTTCAATATGCTTTTTCTATCAATCCACTCTGTTATCTTCAATGAGTAGGGAAGTACCACTACAAAAAAATCGTCTCCCATCTCAGCTAGGATGTGGCAAATAACAAATGAGAAAGGGACTGAAATGCACAAATTCATATGCTTTTATCATTTCCCACCCTCAGAAGGTATTTGGAATTGACCTCAATCAAAAACTCTTCTGCCAACACTAAAAAAGCACCATGGTACCATGGTATGAGTATTCCTCTTTTCATTATTTTTTCTTTTACTATCTGGGAGATGGTAGCTCATCTGCTTCTTTCCAGGGATCAGGAAGATGAAGGGATCCTATCTTTTTTTCTGCTAGACAAAGGTACTAACAGGGATAGTGCCAGCTGAGACCTAAACATGTTCTGAGAGAGATGCTTCATTCTGCTCTACTTCATCAAACAAGTTAGAGAAAACCTCTGGTGGGATGAAGCATAACAAGCAAGGAGCTCCTGTGAGCAGCCACCTTTGGCCTCTGCCTCCCAGCTGTGACAATCTCAATGCAGCTCCACTCTACTTGTGCATCAGGTTGGGAGGTTTGGCTGGAGCCCAAGCAGAAGGAGTTGACCACATTCAAATGTTGTTTACCTTGTCCAGCCAAAAAGCAGGGCTCTAGTTACATCTTTTCTGGATTACTCTCTAGGACTGCCAAGCCAGGGGAGCCAAGCTATTTACTAAGATGCAATGTGAGCCTTTCCTGTGTCCACATCCAATAAGCAAGAGAAAAGCATATCCCAGGAATCAGCTCCTGGTTTTCATAGTCCTTTGCACTGAGAACATGCACTGACATGGAGGATCTCTCAACCCTTTTGTAGTATTTCTTTCTCCCTCACAAAAAGCTCAGACCTATCCATAAACAGTTCTTTGCCTTGTTTCTTAATTTAAAATTTGTTGTGAGAATCTGGAGTTCTTGTTTTTATGCTCATTTTGATGGCACACATGCAATTTGCCACAGGCATTGGGAACAAGTTTCTCCACCATCCATATGGATGGGATCAGAGATCACAACATTACTGACAGAGGAGCAAAAAATGCGAGATATGACAACCTGTGAAAACATCTGTCTCACCAGTTTGGGAAAAGATGTGCCTTTCACAGCCAGCCAAACACTTCACATTTCTGAAAAGTAAAGGCATTCATATTCAAATTGTTAAATTAAAAAGTCAACTCTCAGGCAAACAATGCAGGGTCTAATGCCAGAAGATGAGGTGCAACACAGTATTTCTGCGACAGCTACAGTATCAAAAATGTTCATCAAGACAGTGACAGAAGGCTCCAAACTACACATAGAAAGACAAGAAAGAAAGAATTTATCACAATCGTTACTTTTCTTTCATGTCTTGGTGTGCATTAAGACCTCTAGAAAAGTAAAATTAAATCTTTCTGATTTCAGTGGGCTTCCAAAGAGACAATTACTGGTGTTGACAGATACTAAACTGAAATACAGACAAGAAGAATAAGTGCATCTGGCAAGTTTTTATCTACTCGATCCAATGCTTTTTGTCTTTTAGACATTATTAAGCATGTCTTAGGAACAGTCTTGCTACCACAGAAACTGCTTTTCTGGCCTGACCTGAATTTAAAGCATCCCAGAATTTTCCTAGAAGTCAGAAGAGGACACTGAATTTTGTCTTTCCATAAGAAATGAAACTGGAGTGAGGTTATAGACAATCCCATGGCACTTTTTGTAACAGCAAGGGTGTACCAATGCTAGCTCACTGGCCAAATTCCAAGTCAGCTAATTATATTCTCTCTCCCCAATGTTTTCTGTGGTTTCAATTAAAGAAGTTATTAATTGCTTCCTATCCTGAAAAATGCTAGCAGTGTGGCTGGCCCAGCATAACTTCCATGTTTTCTCAGTAGTATGTTTATGCATCAAAGTACCTTGGAAACCTGTAATGAAAGTCACTAGAGAAATGTGCACTATCTCTGGCTTTTATTGTTTTGTCAGCCACAATACTCTTAGATTACTTTTACTGTTAGTAATATGTATATCTTATTTTTATAATGCCCAAGGCCTCTAAGAATTAAAATATACCATCATAATTCTAATTTAAAATATATCTTCTTTAAAATAGTAAATATTGAATGATTTTAAGATATAATGTGGATGTGGTATCAGAGCATAGATTGTTTGGTGATGATATTCAACTTACTGCATGTGAAGGGGCTCTTCAGACTACAAAAACTACAAACTGTTTCTGCCACCATCCAAATTATCTGTGTTTCAGCTGCTATAATTCTGCAGTAAGTTTTGGGTAGGCATAACATCAAGTGTTCATTTCAAAATCATGAGAATTTTAACTTTTCCCTGGTCTGTTTAAGCAGCTTGTTTTTATTCTCTTCCCTATGCCTTTATGTCACACGTAATAATTCCTGTTACTCCTGCACCTTCCATCTTTAGAATATTACAAATATTATCCATCTTGGCTCAGGCATACATTAGCCTAAGCAAAGTCTTTCCTCATAAAGAGATTTTGAGGTCCACTAATTGTTTTATTGTTCTCTATGGCTCTGTTTAGGCATCAAGTTTTCCTCTGACCTGTGAGCTCTCAGCAGCAAGATATAAGGAAACCAGTGGAATATGCAGGTTTATTGATTTTTGAAACTGGCCAAAATAATTCAAGAAACACATTATAAAGAGTAGGTCTGGAACGCGAGAGCTGACATGCAACACTAAGTCCCATGGTTAGACAGAAAGTGGAGTCTCCTGAAACTGTACTGAGGCAGTGGATCATCTGGGATAGAAATGAGAAACTGGTTCTGTAAAATTTTGAGCTCTCTGTAGCAAAGTCATTCTTGGAGGACTTGACCTCTTTGCTTCTGTCAAATTTAATGAGTAATCTGCTCAGACCACAAGGGTCTGATGTTCTTCCTTTCCTTCACTCAAAGGACACAGTAAGTATAATTTGCCTGGCTTGCCACTTCTTTACCATAGAAAATCTTGGGGTCTAGACAGACACCCACACATGCACAACCCCCAACACATACTCCTTAACTTATGTGCTGCATCCAGGTCTAAGATAAGGCCTCAGATTCCAGTCATGAGAAAATTCAAAATGAAAACATGTCACCATAAATATTTTGCAAAATTAAAGTACCATCTAGTGGAAAACCAGATATGCAATTCATTTCCCTCAGGACATTTCTTCTGTGAGATATACATATCGGGCCTCCTATTTAGATTCTTCTAAATAGAATGCATAAAATCAGTTTCTAAAGAAAGAATAAATGCAGTGACATTTTAAATGAATTGCATCACAAAAAGATTCAGCGTAGATGTAATAGGCTTTGCGTTGTGTGAAACACAATTAAGTGCTTTCTGAATTATGGCTATGTAAAAATATCTATTAATTATGTGCCTGATAAATGACAATAGAACTGTTTTACAAAATTAATTCTTATTCAGCTTAGATGTAATAACTGAAGAAAGTATTAAATGTTTTTCCTTTGAGGAGTTTGGGGGCTAAAAGGTTCACTGAAATGGAAGGCTGTGAGTCTCGTTGCCAATTAATTTTAGTCTTTTCTCTGGGAATATAATCAAACATTACAGTAGTATAAAAGTGATGATAGTGAATAGATTTTTCCCATATAAACATTAAATAATTAATGTGCAGGTTATACATTAATATAACTGCTGTCTACAACATTTTCAAATCTTTGTGATGCTGCTGTTTAATTATGCAAAGGCATGCTAACAGCATGGCTCTACTGTAGAGCTTATGAGTACATAAGATATATTATCACACATGCATCTATATCATATGTATACCTGTCATAACTGTGGAATAACTTTCTCAAATGGTCCTTGTGGATAGCAAAACTGTTTTTTGAAGCCAGATACAGCTTTTCGGTAAGCTGAATCAATGCTTTTAAGTTGCTGCCGTTATAAACCAGCCCATGATAATAATTCATGACTTTCAGATACATACAGTTGCTGTCAGAGGAGAACAGGATCTTTGCCATCGAATCTTGTTAAACCACTGTTTTATACGAATAAGGTATATTTTTGCTTCTCTTGTACAACTGAAGTTCATCACTACATTCAGGACAAGACCATAAGAAGCAGCATAGGCAGCTACTTTGGTACATGCAAAAGAAATTCTATCTGTGCCTGATGAAGGGAAGTCTGCAAAGCAACAGTCCCATTTTTTTTCAGTACCAGGAAGTTATAAAGAATTAAGCTTACATAGGTTTGTCAGATATTCTTAAAATGTCACAATAGCCATTGTGGTAATCCTACTGTACTTCGTCCTTTGCAATAAAAGCTGCAAGAAAGCAACTTGTCAAGTACTACCCTACAACTTACTACACGCTATTGAGTAATTTTCACACGTCATACTTCATCTTAGACAGGGACTTTGGTGGAGTTTTGTGTCAACTAAGTGTTTTTAGTTAATCAAACACATTGTCTGTATCTGACCAGAAGAGCTGTACATTCCCCCATCCTCTGAAGTGTTCAAGGCCAGGTTGGATGGAGCTCTGAGCAACCTGATCCACTGGAAGGTGTCCCTGCCTGTGGAATGAGACAGTTGTAAAGGTTCTTTCCAACCCATTCTGCAATTCTATCTTTTATGTCACCTACCACGTGTGTCTGTGGGCATTTCCCTGTGCAAGTGCATGAAGAGAATTGGATCTATGTTAGGACATTTAAAGTATTTCAGTTAACAATTCTGACATAGCTTTAATGTTGCTATAATTCTTGCTGTTATTATCTGTAAAATCTTTGGAAATGTTTCCAGATGGATGCATTACTCTTCTGTCAATGACCGACTGTCAAATGGGAAGTATAATTTCTCCATGAATTCTCCCAATTTTGTGACACAGTGAAGATCTAAGAAAAAAATGGGTTTTGAGAGAAGCAAGAAGCCATGGAGAATTAACCTGCAAAATTCTTCATTCTTCTCCATTGTGAAAACCAGTAATTTTTGGAAGAACACATCTGACTCTTCTCATGTAGAAGGCAAAAGGCTCAGATTTTTGTCACATGCTGGGTGTTCAGGAGATTACCTTTCTTAAAGAAACTGCTTTAAGTATTGTCCCTAAACTGTTAGAAAATGCTGCTGAAACATTTTCAACGTGTTGCATGGAGAATTTCAGCCCAAATTCCTTTTAAACTTGATCAAGTTATTAACTTTTGAGTTGCCTAATTACTTTAACTTTGAAGTTATCTGAAGCTTCAAAGCTTCAGTGAAGTATCTGAACTGCAGGCCTTCCTACCTATCACACACCAATATTTGCAGAGTTGAAAATAGTCTCTTTACAGTCTTAAGGAACCTACCAACTTTATGTGTTGTATATACATTTTATCTTCTTCCTCTGGCATATGAATAAGAAAAGTTATATATAACAGCTTGAGAAACCAGATGAGAGCTGAGGAAGCAATTTATGTTGAGATGTTCCAAACATATCCAAAGGAAATCTTAGATGATAAGAGGCAGGGTGGTCAGCACACTTCCATGTGTTTTCCTGTGAGTCATGCAAGCACCAGTATGGGTTATTGACATCACAAGAAAAATATAAAGAACATTCCCTGCTTTGTGACCTGGAGCATTGGATGGGAACAGTTCCCATTACTGTACTCTGCTGACAGAAATGATACACAGGGTTTGATGATGAAGCCTTCCATAACTTAACCTCTCCCTTTTAACACACAAGATTTGGGGTGAAAATTATCCTTTTATTTTCTGCAACAACCTTACTTTGACTATGACACCCCATCCTCTTTTCTTCCACATGCTTTGGCTTTTTGCTGTGGTTCATATGTACGAAGCCTTAAAGACTATCCCGGGTGTGGGATTGTTATACTGTACTCCAAATTGCTAAAGAAATGTGGATTATTGCCAAAGCGATAACCTAAACAACAATGCTGGACCGTATTAAAACTGCTTCAGTCTGCAAAGCTTGATTAAAGGAAACAGGGCAAAGGTCCCTAAGCATGCTGTTCCAAATAGTTTTTAGCATGATTTGTTGAACTTAGGCTGACCCTGAAAAGAAAATTCTCATCAGATTCAAAACAAGCCTCATTAACTGTGAGGTTATAGTTTCTGGGGCGGTTTAGCTTTTGGGTTGTTTTAAATAGTGCTGATCAAGATTAACCAGGAGCCTGCAATTTAAATCACTTAGTTCAACCTCTGGAAAATAATTTTCAATGTACACGCTAGTCTAAATTTGAGAAACCAGGTTTGCAGAGAGGAGGTGCCTACGAAAGGTTGTGATGACCTCATGAAAAGACTCTGTACCGAACTAGTGTATTTTGCCCTCACCATTTATTCCAGAGAACACCACAGTAACACCAATGTAGCCATGCTTTTCCTTAAAGAAGCGTGAGCTACCTGTTTTACTTGTATATAGCATTAAATTGACCGTACCATTTCTGTGAGTAATCCCGTGTGCGTATGTTTGAATATTCAAAATTAAACTATTTTTAATAATATTTTTATGGATCTAAGGATTTACAGGAATATTATGATTTAATCCAGAGGACTAAATGTGTAACTGGAATCCCATTCCCTTAAGGGCTATGGTAAAAATATGGGAAGAGATGGCCCAGGTAAATTGTATGAGTAATTGAGAATTAGAAGAGGAAACCCTTTAACAAACAAACAAATGAGCTACTTCAGCAGAATAATGCTTTTAAGAGTTTTAGAAATGTATCAGCTCAACCTGACCAATTATTCTGATCTGACTAAAGCCACCAGAGCCACTACTGAGGCAGAAAACACAAACCTGTAAGATACACCCTATTATTCAGTCATTGCACTAATTGCCCTAATTATTTTCTGAACCTGACAGCATTCTCTGCTTCCACAAGCTTCTGTGCTGGAAAATTCCATCAGCCCATTAGCCACCATGAAAAAAGACAGTAACTAGAAATGGATGGATGGATGGATGGATGGATGGATGGATGGATGGATGGATGGATGGATGGATGGAAGCCAAAAGATGGGAATATATTTTCTACCTGTTACTATATTTTATCTGTTTTAAATAAATCTTCATCAAGTGTCTCTTAGTTGTAGGATGGTGGCAAAATGACAAAAGTAATTCTGACACTGAGTTTTGCAGCACCAAAGATGGACTTGTTTGACTTTTACTTCTGTAAAGGGTGTATGTTCAAAAAATTTTTCACATCTCAATAACCATCTTTTTCCTTACAGTGTAAAGGACTTCACCACCAACAAAAGCTTCTATTGCTGTTCAGGAAGACCACCTAATCAGTTTAATGAACTTCTGCCAGATCTGAGAAAATATCCTTTATAAATAATTTAGCCCTAAGATATAAACTCATTCTATTCTCTGCAGTGAACTGCCTGGTCTAGTAACCATCATCATCTTCAGAAATCCCATATAATGTGAAAAATTTTGAATTATACTCACTGCCTGCAGCCATTATTATAATAAAATCCTATTTTTCTGTTTTGAAGCCAAGAATCCATATTTCTCCTAGGTAAAGGCACTGAAATTCAGTGAAGAGACAGGTAATAAATGAGAGAATTTTCTAAGGCAATAAATGCAATTCTCTTTAAAGGTCATCAATAGATGAGAAATTATTATACTCTGTTAATGTTACTTATAATGTTCTGATTGGGTGCCATTGCAGGTGAAAATGAAACTTCAGTTGCCACTTTTTCTTTTATTAAAGAGAAAACAAATTAGCACTGGACTAAGCACTAACAGTGAAAAACTCTCTCTGTTGTGCTGGTCTTTTAAAATAAAGGGCAACTACAGAGCGAGTAACTATTTTGTTTGCAAATTTCAGAACTAGACTCTGATTTGATTGATTGTTCATTCATGTGAAGCAGTAAAAAAAGAAACCAACTCAGAAAAGAACCCTGATTCTGAAATTGTGCTCATACAAACTGTACTCCTAAACTCTTTGTTGTCTCACAACAAGGTTGTAAGATCAAGTAATAAAGAGCAGCAGGAATAAAGTTATGCCTCTGCATAGAAGAGGATATATTTATGCTAAGAGGTACACAAAAATCACCAAAATATAACAACATTAATAAGGTTGCTTTATTTTGATGTGGCAGCCTTTTTCATTTACAAATTTATATTTGCATACATTAATTAATGAAGCTAGGTAAAATGAAAGTGTCATATTGAAAAATAAGTATTCTGTGATCTATTAGTTTTATGACTATAACAGAAAATGAAACTGTTTCAGGTCCTTTTTTCATCGAGACAACACTTTCTCTTCAAAAGATGGAAGACACCTAAAGGTTGTTCAAGGCACATGGGAATTTTCCAGCTTCTTAAGTTTCAGATCCTAAATTAGAAAGAATTAGATGTCTCTGGAGAGCATTTACATCACCCATGTGTTATAAGCCCATTGGTATGATACGTTATCATTTAGAATTGCATTCTAGAGCTGGAATCAAAGACTGTCCAAACCAGAGGTGTTTTCTTTTTGTGTAATAGATGTTGACGTATTTTTTTCATTAATTTAGCCAGATTTTGAAATCATTATATTTCAGTGGAAAAGGAATATCAAGTGTCTTAGGAATAAGAGCTGCTTAAACTTTGTGGAACTTTACAAGTCCCATGAAGACTTCAGGTAATGAGTTAAGATCAGGTACTCTTTGTACTGGTAGCGAATACCTCAGACCAAAATAAAAGCATTCTTGGAGGCACAAAGAGAAGGAGGTTAGAATACATTTCTAATTAATTCCTAAGATTATATGAAAAACAGACAGAGAAAACCTAGACTGGCTTCAGGATCATTTCCATCTCTAAACATGTAGCATACAATACATTTCACAGTATTAATACGTCTGCTGCACAACTTCATTCTTAATCTAGTATATTTTGCTCACTGTAATGCTCCTTGCTTTTTTCCCCATCAAATATACCTTTGTTGAATGATTTACACACAAACTGAGTGATATTCACATGGATACACGATGTGGGGAGAAATTCAGGCCTCAGCAGTTGGAATGTATGTTTGACATAAGAACACAGTGTTATAAAAGGCACGAATCTTCCTCTTAAGAGAGGTTTCCATTTGCTGTGGTTTAACCCCAGCCAGCCACACAGCAAGCCCCACACCTGCTTGCTCATTCCCCCACCAGTGGGACTGGGGAGAGAATTGGAAGGGTAGAAGGTAGAAAACTCTTGGGTTGAGATAAAGGCAGTTTAATAGGGAACGCAGAAGCAGCACACACAAGCAAAGCAAACCAAGGAGTTAATTCAGTGCCTCCCACGGGCAGGCAGGTGCTCAGCCATCCCCGGGAGAGCGGGGCCCCACCACGCGTGATGGGCGCTTGGGAAGACAAACGACATCACTCCAAATGTCCCCTCCTTCCTACTTCTTCTCCCTTCTTCATATACTGAGCACAATGTCACATGGTCTAGAATATCCCCTTCATCACTTTGGGTCACCTGATGCAGCTATGTCTCCTCCCAACCTCCCATGCACCCTAATTTCCTCCCCTGTGTGGCAGCATGGAAAGCAGAAAAGGCTTTGGCTCTGTGTGAGCCTTGTTCAGCAGTAACAGAAACATCAAGCCTACGGTGAATACAAATCCATAGCACAGCCCCATATTAGTCACTGTAGGAAAACTACCCCAGCCCAAACCAGCACACCATTTTTCTGTAATAAATTTTCTCAGATTGTTTCACCATTTTTTGTACCTTAGCTTAAGTGATTGTGAAGTTTAAGCAAAAACATAAAACTGCTTATTGTGACATTTGGTTAATTAGTACCTTCGGGGTCTCGCTGCACTTAATATAGCAAGAGAACTGGTGCCATTTTCATTTTATGTTCCAAGTACAGACAGACCTCAAGAACATTTGGTACTTCATAATCCAGCCGGCTCTATAGCCTGAATGATAAACTGCCACTTACTTAGGGAAGAGTTTAGTGCAGGTATCTAAATGTGAGGAGTAAAGGTCCTTTTCCTTATATATGGCATTTGTAGGTCAACAGTCTTCACTACCCAAAATGAGTGATAATTCCTTGCCATTACTCTATCTAGATGACCTTTGTCTATACAACCCACTCACACATATTTTGTTTTCACTTTTCGAAGGATGCCTACGTTAATGCAGAGAGATCATTGCCTTTTCTCCCACCATTTTCAGCATCAGATTGGTGCTGAGTAACCTTTAGATCACATGAATTACTAAGGCTTGGTCCAGTTGGAAAAGGCAATGGGTCCCAGCAACCCAGTGATGACAGAACACATTTCTTCCTAGAATTTTTACCTGTCTTGGAACACTGATAAAACTAACATGACCTTGTGATTGCAACTCAGCACACGAAGTTTCACAGAATATCCTCGAAATGTTTGTTTTTCATTTAAAAAAAGGTATTTCAGATTTCTTTGTGCATGGAAAGACCAAGTCAGATGGTCCTCTGTTTTTATGTGTTTCTCTTTTTTTCTTTTTTTCTTTTTTTTTTTAACCAATTTGACATATGCATGACAGAAAACCTCTTCTTAGTTCTAGATACACGAAGCTGGGTGTTATCTGCACCTGACTTCTGCACATAGCAGGAGATCCAATTATCTGAAATGGTATCTCAGCAGGAAAGATGGACTAGGACAGTTTTAAGATGTTCCAAGCTTTGAAAAGGCCTTGAATACCTTATGTAATTTAAATATCCCTGCAGCACTTATATTACAGCCTTTTAGAGTCCCTTGTCACTAAATCCATTTAACCTACCGGAAAGCTGTCAGGCAAAAGGAAACTATTCTGCCCAGGAACTAGGAACTAGGAATGCAAATAGTTCCCCTGAAGAAGTTAAAGGAACCACAGTTCTTTGCACAATTGTTCTCAATTCTGCGCTTGCCAGCCTTGACAGAGTCCCATTTAAAGTTATGCTGCTGCTTCCAAATCAGTTCTCTAAAACAAAACAGTTGTTTTCATCCTTAAAGAAAACTTTAAATAAAGAGAATTAACTCTGCTGATCCTTTTCAGCAATTCACAAACTCCTTGGATGCTAGCTCTGAGTTAAAAATAAATACAACCTACTTCCAACATATTTAAGCTACTGCTTGAAATATTTAGTACCCAGGAGGATTATTTTTTCATCTCCAAAGAATATTACAGACCAAAATCTGTCACTATGTCAAAATATGTACCCTGCACCAGATGTTCAGCTGTGCAAAAGAAATTTTCCTTTTCCTTGTTATATTTGAAGAAAATTGTATATATAGAAATGATATGGTCAGAATTAAAACAGTCACAATGACATCATATGCATGTCAAATTTTTTTAACTCTAACGTTTTTATATAATGTCTTTATGAAATAATTTATAAAGCATATTTTCTATATCCCACTCTGCAAGGAACATGAAAAACATCTTTTTTTTCTTCCAACTTTATAGAGATTAATGTGTCTTTAGTAACACTGCATTTCATTGTTTGGATGCATTTTCATCCCTCATTCTTTTATGTATTTATGGCAGTTTTTTATTTTGTATTGTTTCTAGTATCATTGGAAGGAGAGACGAGAAGCACATCATACATTAGCTGTTCTATGAGATTAGTCCTAATGCAGAGCATGACCTAAATATGCTTTGTAAATAAGGCAATGCATTTCTTATCATGCAGCATATTAAACAGTTTAGCCAAGATTGGAAACATTCCCTATAATCTCCAAAATAACCTGCCTGTTATATTAAAAGAGTGGAAAGGTGGACCTAATTCTCCCTTATTTGGTAACTTTTAATATAAATTCAGACATTATTATCATCAGTAGGGAAGTTTGCTTGTATTTTTATAGCCCCCTGCATGGATATAATGTACACACTGGTGAAAGTGAGAAACATTCCATCCCAGCATCCTTTTCCCACAGTTTGCATGACTTAGGCTGCAGGCATACACTCTTTTCTGACTCTTGCTGTGCCAGCTGGAGATATGACACACATTCCTCCACCCCAAGTTATTAATCACTCTCTGTAAATGGGCTCTGTCCTTCAGGCACAGGCATTCAAGTTAGCCCAAACCACTTTCATATGGTGTTTATTCTAACCTGACTGCCTGAAATGCTCATTTTATTTATTTTTTCTTTAGTAGAACCGTGGGCAATGAAAAAATGCTCTTTGGAACAGTGTAGGTGACACAACTGTTTGCAGAGGCAATCTCTACTTAACAGAAATAGCAGTAAAATAACCACTTCAGGATTTGGAAATATGTCCTCTATAAAATTAAAATCTCGGTTCTTTTTTATTATTATTACACATATTACAGTTTTGTTAGAGAATTTTTTTTACATTTTAACTCTTACTTTCTGTTTCTAAGAGAAGATCTGCTAAAGAACCATAAATAACTTTATTTTGGAAATGGGAAAAAAAGACAGAACTCATATCTCTTGGTTATTAAAATGATCATAATTTCAATCACTTCTTGGTGAAAATACTTTCAAAATATTTGTATATTGTATTGTATTGCTGATTAGGGAAAAATGCTTCCCACATTGGTTTTCTGTAAGCTCTAGTAAGTCTCATTACATCAGGACACACCATTTTCACAGCTGGAATCTCAAGATCCTGTACTATGAGGACATGGAAGGGAAAATCAGCTTTTGAAGTGTAAACTGATCTGAGATGGAGAACAGTGACAAATATGAAGAGCCACATAATGCCATTTTGCATTCTCTTGATTGTAAGATGCTAACGAGAGTCTTTCACATAACTGAAATCTAAGGGAAGGGCTGCCAGCAGTTTCTGTACTTATTCTGACTGAATTGGAAGATTCCCTTTGGGCCAGAGCTGATGTCATTAACATTGTACTTCCTAAAGAAGGGCACAGAATTTCAGCATTAATCAGTGTGTCACTGATCCAAATATTTAACTTCTAGCTGTAGTTAAAAGTTAATATATTTACAAAGTAGGGGGTTTTTCACTTTCAATATACAGTTTATGTGGCATTGGCAAATGCATTGATTAGAACAAACTAAAGGCTTACAAACATCCTTTCCCATGAGAATAATTGAAAAGTCTAGTGACTTACTCTGCAGATGGTACAGACAGACACAATAAGCCATTTTAAATACTCCAGCATGCATGCTAAATTACTCATAAACGTTTTTAGCATCCAAATTCATAAACATTTTATACATGAAAATTAAAAACTCTGAGAAAGCAGGCCCACGTTGGGCAATATGGCAGACGTGGCAAAGAAGTGAAATGGATGGTTATGTATAAGGGTAACACCGCAGGTTCAGAATAGTCAGTGCAAACACTGGGCTGAATATTATCAGACAAATGCATTATTCAGCAACTATTTCAAAGCCATCACCCCGACCATCTGGATGTTAGAACACAGAGGTGAAAGCATAGTAAGTGTATTACTATCCAAGGGCTTTTCTAAACACAAAGTCCAGAATGCATTTTCGTATTTTTTATAGAAACCTCTCCATTAAAAAGAAAAACAAAACAAGCAATCTTTTTCTGGGAAGAATACAGCAATACAGAGTTCACTGACTCACTGTGAAAATAAAAATTCCCATTGAATTATCTTCCATATTGTCAAGTTCTCTGAACACTGTCCCTTATCCTCAGCAAGCATTATAAGAAATCTTCAAGTTTTCTTCCGAATTGTCAAAAAATAATGGATGCTCTCGAGTAAGGTAAGTTCTCTTTGATTTTGATTTTGGTTTTGCCTGCTAGGGTGCCATCTGTGCTGAGTGAATAACACAATTTTCTATCAAGGTTGTATTGCATGCAATTGCCAATATATGTTAAAGCTCTTCAGGGTGAGTTTCACTACCAAATAGGATCTTATTGCTCTGTACTGGTGCAGAAATAATTTTCTTTTCTCTACAGTCACATTCCTGCTGTGTACTTTACCTCTATGAACCTATACCAATACCAAAAAAGAGAAGATTATTTGTTTCATCATCCCGCCTTTCCAAGACCACACTTGACCCCATCAGTAACAGACTGTGAGACATAGGTGACAATACTGCATTGACTTGCCTAATGACCGTTCACCTAATGTGGATTAAAATACCAGCAAGGCAATTTATTCTGACCATGGTTTTAGCCATGCCAAAGACTATGACTGCAATAATTTTTTTCAGATCATTTGACTGTGACTTTTTTTGAATATCCATAAGTTTAGATTTCCATCTTTAACAGTGGAAATCTCCAAGTTTCTTCTTTACTAAATCACTTAATTAACAATCCACCTTTCACTGATTGATGAGTGCATGTCAATACCAGTTAAATTTTTCGGCCATAGAGTCAGATGACTAGAAAACCAACTCTTTTCCAAAACCTAGACCTCCAAGCTCCAGGGCGCCAAAAAAAAATTTAAAATTTTCTTCTACTTACTGTACTAAAATTAGGTGCCTTACAATTTAAATTACATTAATTACAAACTTCAACACTGAAAACTTAAAAAAACCCCAACTATCTGCTGCCTGTAGAGAAAAGAAACCACAATGACTTAGAGTTACTAGAGTCTGAGTAATAATGATTTCAAGGTCGTGGACTGAGAGATCAGCAGGAAGAAAAGGACTGTTAAATGTCAGACAGATGAAATCACCTCCTTCTCAGGATTTGTTGAAATCATGTTAATGACAGGCATTTGTTTAAATAGCTTGAAAAGAATGATAATATTAATTTGTCTTTATGGGTACATATTTTGAGATTAACTCTTGTCTAGATTTCTTTGAACTGGTGTTCAAAAATGAACCACAATGGGAAGAGAAAGGTGTCAGCTAATTAAATGGTATTTATTCCAAATAGAAGTTGTCCCAGGAAGAATACGCACCCTTAGACCAGAGGGTATTTAATAGCTGCACCTGTTTTCATCCCAGGGGAAGGAGACACTGTCTGAACAGTACCAACACCTGGTGAGAAAGGTAGGTCACATGGAATTTAGTCTTGTCTGTATCGCTTAAAATTCAACTGCGACATTTTTGCATTATACGGCTTTACTGAGACCTATAAAATCAATCTAGTGAAAATACTGCTTTAAATTCAGTTCTTTATACATGGATTCAGAAAAAATAGCACATACTACTAGAGCAAAGCTGTTAATTCCCCCTTCATTCAGAAACATAGATTAGAAGAGACCAAAGCTGGACAGTTTGTGATACTGCCACCATCATTTAGTTTAAATTCCTTCTTCCTCCCTCATTTTTCCTGAAAAAAGGTAGCTACAGTTATATACACAAAGCCTTACCAGAGTCTTGTACAATATACATAGTACACAGTTCTGTGCCAGACACATCGTTTCTGATATTCCCAAGTACGAAATTAATCTTTTTCTACAGCCACATCGTGCTGGTTGCTCAGGGACATTCTGTGACTGATTCGTAAACCCGCATCCTTCTTCCACTCTGTCACTTTTGGCTGATCAGCTCCCACGTTATAGCAGAAATTCCTTTCCTCCTCAGTGTATGATCTTTCACTTTTGTACCATTATGTTTGATCCCATTTGCACTACTGCACTTCTTAAGGTCATACAGTTCTTTTTCATTTCACATTTTACCATTAGCTGTTCTTCATCCTCACTACAATGCTGTCCTTGTATTTGGCAGTAGATTTCTCTTCTCACAAGACAGGTCCTTTGTGGCAGGCAAGAAAAAAAAGGGGGGACAAGCAGCAATACAAGGGAAATCGTTCCACTTTCTTTCTTTCATCCCTGTGAAACTCCTACCAGTCCCCTGCTGCTGAGGTCCTTCAAGGCTATGCCCAGATAGCCTGCTGCACCTAACACCTGATTGCTGTTGGAAAGAGCTGGCCTAAGCCAAGGACCTTGCTATATACAATCCCTGTCATTCAGAGCAAGCACTAAGTGGGGTTTATCAGCTCCAACAAAACTCCCTATGTTTCTTTCAGGAAAAACCTTACCCTGTCCTGTTTGGTTACACAGAGAAATGAAAGGGAGGACTGAGGGCAAGGAAATCCCATGATATTTGATTACACAGACCTGAATATAGAGTAATTTCCTTCACTTTAACTTCTGTCAATCACAAACTCAGTAACTGGGTAAATAAAGACAGCAGTATTCCTTCCTAGGACTGGAAGGATAAGTTAATGCAAACAGAAGCCCCTGGTTTAAGCCATCTAGATGTATGGTTTTGAGGAATAAGAAGACCTGTCAAGGATTGAGTATCTGATTCCTTACAACTGAAGGACAACAAATTCTTTGAGTTTTTTTGTGGGGGGGGTTGGGGTTTTTTTGGTTGGCTGATTGGTTGGTTGGTTTGATTTTTTTGTTTTAGATCCTTCACTGTTCATAAAAAATCTTGGTAAATATTAAAAGATGTAAAGTCTGTTTTGTGAAAATGGGTGTCAGAAATTCTGGTTCTGAAAGTATGCAGTTGTTCATGATTTTTAAAAATCTCGTTTTTCACTGTGAGGTACAAATATTTAGCCATGTTTTCTAAGCTTTGTCAGATCACTCTTCAGCACTGGCTAAGCAATTGTTCACATCCAAAGTGTAACCTCCTAAGGATGATTTCAAATTTCTTTTTCACATCAACACTGCAATATCTATGGGTTGTCTACTGACACAAAGAATGTCCTGTAATTTTGTATCCCAAGAAAATTCCTTGTCACGTTTAGGAAAATCTAATGTATTCCCAGTGTATCTTCATTTTCACCCTGCCACATATACAAGGTACATATTAGTTGTATGTATGGCATATTTATATAGCTCTATATGTCATGCAGATGTTATTGATAAGCCATATATGTATATATATGTGTATGCCATATATCTACACAACATACATACCTAGTGCTGCCTCTCATACCCTCACTGGTCGGTGCCTGCATGCTCTTGGCAATAAGCAAAGAAAAAAATATGAGGAAAGTCTTAGGACATTGCAGCAAGTTCTATGTTATATTCTGTATGTTATTGTGGTAGTTTGTTATCAGAATTGTCCCTGTGGACATTTAAAATTTTTTTGTGCCTGTTTTAAGAGTTTAACTTTTCCAGCAGCCCAGTGATCTATTACATTCACCTCTATCTCTCCACTTTGTTAACTGTTTCAAACAACTCTGCATGATAACAGCCACATTTTTCCTTAGAGGAGCAGGATTGGCATGATTATATCAGGTTACACTTACTTACCTTACTCTTTAATTAGGCTTTTCAGGGCATTCCCCTGAGCAAAATTACAATTTACCAAGGTGTAATTTGCAGGATTTTCCCTGGGTCCTGTTTCAATCAGAGGAAGCAAATAAGTAACTTTCCTATTTCAAGTGCAGTTACCATTTTAAGGATAAATTTCTTTTCATTAACTCTGCTGCTTCATGCTTACTTCAGGCCTGTCAAATGAATATTCTGCTGTCCTAGTTGCTGAGTTGCTCCAGAACTTCCTCCTCTGAGACTTCAATCTCTGTCAAGACGATGCTGTTATTTCCACTTAAAAAGTGTCCTTGGAATAGGAATTTCCCCAATGGTTTCTACAACAGGGACTGAAAGAAATTTTTTCATCAGCTGCTGAGATACTTCACTCACTTTTTTAATTGCTAACCATGTCACGATTGCTCTTGGTGATCTGGAGATGCCTTCAGCCACACATACAGATTCCTTGCTCCTGCTGTGTTTTAAGTGGATGCCGCTTTTTCCTTACCATACTTAGCTCTGGGTCTCTGACTTAATCATAGAATAATTTAGGTTGGAAAATACCTCTAAGATCATCAAGTGCAACCATTAACCCAGCGCCGCCATGTTCACCACTGAACAGTATCCCAAGGGCCACATCCATGTGTTTTTTCAACACTTCCAGGGATGGTGATTCCACCACTTTCCTAAGAGCCTGTTCCAAGGCCCGAACACCCTTGCAGTGAAGAAATATTTTCCAATATCCAGTCTAAACCTCCCATAGTGCAACTTGAGGCCATTTCCTCTTCTCCTATTGCTTGTTACCTGGGAGAAGAGACAGAAGGTCCCCTCCTCACTACAACCTGCTTTCAGGCTAAACAAACAGAGGCCTGGGGAACATCACCTATGACCAGCCACCAGCCTGACTGGATTTAACTCCAGGAACCACCACTCTCTGCACTCAGCCATCCACCCAGTTGTTAACCCAGTGAACAGTTCACCTGTCTAAGCCATGTTTCTCCAGGACAATGCCATGGAGACAATGTCAAAGGCTTTACTAAAGTGCATGTAGATGACATCCACAGACTTTCCTTCACCTACTAAACTTGTAAACAGACGTTCAACTTGTAATAGAAGTTCATTTTGGTCAAGCAGGACCTGCCTTTCCCAAACTCTTGCTGGCTGGGCATGGTTCCCTGGTTGTCCTGCTTGTGCTGTGTGATGGCAATCAAAATGATCTGCTCCACGACCTTCCCTGGCACTGAGGTCAGGCTGACAGGCCTGTAGTTCCCTGGATTCTTCTTCCAACACAAATAATCACTCAGTCATTGCAGACACAGCGTACAGCCAAGTCAGTGTGGCCCTCAAGGAATAGTTGTCTATGCAGACCTGCTGAGCCAGACTATCCACAGGGGTCTTAAAACTTGCTTCAAAATAAGGATTTATGCTAAGGCATATGTCATGTACTTGTTAACCAAAGGGCTCAGAAAGAGACTCCGATGTAACATAATACACACTAACGTTATATTTTTAGAATATTTTTGTTACCTCAATGTCTTAGCATAAGCATTCAGACACTTTATTTAATAAGATATTTTCAATTAAGGTCTCAGAAAAAATTAAGTAGAGAGCAGAGAATTTGACTCAATGATTGAAATTTATTTGACTCTGTTGTTGACAATCAAAACCTAAAGGGACAACATAATACAAAGCAATGAAGCCATTACTCTGAATTTATCTCTTCATTGTCATGAAAACAGTTTAGTTTCACTTCCATAAAAACAAATCAAATTTTCTCTGGGATGTTTTTTCTTATTTTCTTTATTCTTTTTAGCTTTCAGTTCTACACCGTAGTTCTGGGGAAAAAAGCATTATGATTAATACTGTAAATATTGGGGAAATGCTATCTCTCTATTAAACTGGTAGTTAAACCTCCTTGCTAACAGGTACTCATAGTTTCCAAACCAGCTTGATAATCACGTAAGATGAAAAGATCAATATTTAACACATAACCAAGAAAGGTGGTTTTCCCTGCATGTATCTAGATAGTAATAAGTATCAAGTTCCTTTTGCTCCATTTAAGTTATTAATTAGACACAGAAAAATTGGATTATTGCAATATAGTACATGGAATTAAGTCTTTAACTAGTTTGGAGGATTTGAATGTCTTTTTGGGAGTGCTTTCAAAGAATGAGACAGAAGGATCTCTCAAGGTGGTTCGGGAGATATGAGAAAGATTTTTCTAAGAGCTTGAGCATTTCTTTATATGCCAAATAAAAAGGGTATATATTTCTTTTTCACTATTCAAAATTATCTATAAATCATGTCATAATTAATTATTCAGAATTTCCCTTACATTAGGAATGCCTATTGTGAATTATTGCTCAATTGCATTGGACAATGCAAAATTATGGTCAAGGTATGGTATAGCTCCCACAATTTATTTGGGGGAAAAAGGAATTTCTCAGAAGGGTTGAATAGAAAATACCACTGATTGTTCCTTTGGCCTTTCAAAACCCATTTGCTGCTATCCTTAGATATCAATACATTAATGGATTTCCAGAATTTGCCATTATCCATTAAAATGTGGTTTTATGCAGAAATTTGGCTCTAACACTGTGAGTTCAACTGTTTTACTCCTGAAATTATGCCTGTATACACTTAAAACATGACACCTAAAAACATGACAAAAGTAAAAAGTCATATGGAAAGTGTCAAATGTGTCTTAGGAAGGTACCTACAATTACAAGTGTTATAGTACTGCAGGCAAAAGTCCAATAAATGCAGTTTGCAAACTGATAACCTGTATGTGTGTGCCTCTGCATATGCACAAAGTGCACTAAAACATCCACACCTGTATGCAGTCGCCCCCTAACCAAGCCTCCATTGTACTAACAGCTCTGCAGTCCCAATCTAGATAATTTTACATTTCTCCTTATCCCTTGTCAGATCCAGGTATGCAAGGATCAAAATTAAATCTGTTGCAATAGTGAAATGTGATTCAAATTTCAGTCATATGAAGGGGATGAAAAATGTCTTGTCTGTCTTGGAGTATGGCATAAAGGAGAGCAATAATTTCAGAAGAGAAAGAAATATAGGTATTTCAGTGAGTTATTGAGGAAAGTGTTACTAACTTCATGTGAAGTGTGGCATAGCCACAGCTTTCAGGGCTGCTCTGGCATGTCTGTGAAGTGTTTTTTGTATGGTGTAGTTAATAGCACTATTTCTCTAAACTACTCACTATTAATATATAATTTGCCTCTTCATTGTTATTACAGTCAGAAAAAATACATTCTCATATAATTTCAAATTTGACTGATTATAATGCACCTACACAGCTATGTCAAACTTAGGTCAATCATTAAAACTTTTATCCAGCAATTTTTAACACAGGAGAACTTTGCGTACAAATTACTGTATGACAAACAATAATTACAAAACCATGTCAGAGAGAAGGGTGAGGAAAATTCCCGGGATGATTACAGGTGAAAATAAAGTGTGGGTAGATTTAAGGAGAACTCTTTTGTATGCTTTTGTGAAGAAAATCTATGGACTTTATTTTTGTAAAGGAATTTTCACAAAAAAACCCCCCCGTCTTTCTGGTTTTTGTTAAAATGAAAGCCTAATGAGTAACCTATGTGAAGCTGTTAACTGAGAAAGGCACAGATGCTTTGGGAAGTTCTGGTGTACTGCCATGAGCTTTGGTGACTGCTTCTTTTGAAGCTTCTGGAAGTCTTTATCCCTGGATATTTTTAGTCCTGGACTGGTCCAGTCTCTGGCTGCTGCTATTGTTCACCCCACAATAACAACAATAGCACTTGGCAGTGACATGTGATGCTAAGGTGTTTTAGTGCTGCTATACATACTTCAATTAATTTTCAAAACAGCCTTTTAAGTATTATTAGCTACTTTTTCTGGGCTTTTTTCAGAATAAGAAGATGAGATACAACACACTGAAGTCACACATCCAAAGTTTATTGTCAGCTAAGAACTAAAACTCTCCAGTTGCTATCTATTGGCTATCTATTGGGCTTTGTTTAGGCTACGAGACCTGGTTTGTTACACTTGCAAAAACTTTTCTGCAGAGATTTACTTTTTTTTAGAAATTTCACTTGGAAGTTTGCTGTGGAAGGCATTGCAGAGAATTCAACACTGAATTTTCATGGGAGAAAACTTCATCCAAGTGTCAAAATAGTCTACATGAACAAAGATATGCAAGTTTGCATCTTATTGGTAAAGTCTGCATTCCAGTGAAAGCCGAAATTTCCTTCTCACTCCATATTTTGGACCTGCATTTAGAGCTACACCCAGGTGAAATGCCCTGAACCTCAAAACACATTAATTGGCCTGTCAACACATTTAAGTGTTGTGTATTTGCAGTACCCTGATAGAGGGACCAGACATCTGTGGGAATTGTGAAACTATCAGGATTACAAAGCCAGACTCGGGTTTCAGAAACTGCTGTGGAAGTTGGTTTTGTTTGAACCTATTCACCCCTTAACCTCCCCTTTCCTATCCTGCATTGATTGCTGTTTTCTTTCCGGTTTCTTGAAACCTTTCTTCACTCTAAAACAGACAGAAAAATTTAAAGGTGAATGCTTTCATTTCACATGGAATTGCACAGCTCCAGACCAGTAAGGTGTTTACATTTTATTTACATATTTATGTACATTTATCAACAAATAAAGTGTTTTCAGGAAATATTTTGCATTCAGCAATGGGGCAGATATGCAACAGCAATGAAAGTCAACTCTGTGAGTAGATTTGGGCCCTAAATGGGATGGAGCCACCTCACTTACAAAAGGACATCAAAGTAAATCCTGGATTTTTAATAAATATAAAATGTTGTGACCTCTTAAAATATCTTTTAAGAAATTAAAATTTTGATCTATTTCAAAAGAAACTAAGCAGTAGCAGCTACATCAGATACTGGCAACAAGCTGTCTGGAATCAATTTTGCCATTCCTTGGGAGCAGCATATTCTCCAGTTCCCACACAGCTGGATCTATGAGGAACACCACCAGAACATGAGGATCTATGCCATTATTTGCAAGCCTATAAAACAAATATTCTATAATTCCTAAGTTAAAGCAGTTTTGACCTTATTCCCACCTGCTGTTCAATGACATCTCTTGATTGATCATCTAATGTACATAGGAATAGAATCTCAAATGACGGATTAAAATAAAATTACTCCCACAGCAAACATAATCCTAGTCAATACTTTATAAAACCTTGACTTAGGTGATCATTTCATCTGCATTCCTTTTAATAAAAGAAGATTTACATGGCCTATGATGTCACTAACCTTTTCCTTGGATGGGTAGCACATCTCATATATTTACGTAATTATCTGATAGATCTCTTGAATTATCACGAGGGAACAAAGCATGAAAACATGTCAAAGCTATTTAAAGGGACCATTACATGCAGTTATCTGTCCCTACCCTGTTTTCCTTTCTCTACTGATATGATGCCACAGCCATATCAAAATCTTTGGTCATTGCTTGGGAAAAAAACCTCGTGATTTTTTACATTATAAAAGCAGAAGAAACTCACTCCCACGGCAAATTAAGGATTTCTTTTGCTGCCCAAAAGCTATTAAGATCACTTTGAAACTACTTAGTCAGATTTTAGTCCATTCTTATTCAAAATCTTTCTTTGTCCTTTCTCTTCCTCCTAGTAATGAGGTTTGCTATTCCCTCTTGAGCTAGATTAACTCTTGCGCAAAGGGCTGTAGGAAAGGACAGAGGTGGCCAGAGTTTAAGTGACATCTAAATGGAACATTGGCCAAGTGCTGGCCCTCTGCACATGGTTTATTTAACAGATTAAAATGTGTATTATGTAACGGGAAATAGGGAGTACAAAAGAAATCTTCTGGCCATGTGACTTCATACACTGTGGTTTTTGCTTGCAAATGTGGCTACTTGTAAAGATCATAGCATGTTCATTTGGGGTTTTTCTTCCTTTCATCTTCTGCTACTGCTTCCTGTTAAGAGTAATGTCTGTCACACTAGAGAGCAGACGTGGTGGAAAACAATTAATAGAATTTAAAACATAGAGAAAAGTAATTAGCTGAATTGTCTCTACTTAGATTATCAAAAGGAGCTTTGAAAATCCAGCTCTTTGATTTCCTGCACTTTGTTTCAAGCCTTTGTAATACAGTTACAGATGTGCTGTGAGGCAAAGGTTTTTTTGTACTTTTAGGGAAAACTTTGGAAACAGGAGTCTGTGGTGCACATAACATGCGTAAACATTATACAAACTGCTATTATTAACTTTATAGGTTGAAAAAAAAAAGACATTTAATAAAGGCAAATTAAATTTTTCAGAAAAATTAGCATCAACACATCATCATCAAGAAATTCAGAAGCTCAATTCATTGTGTGTTTTAACTATGAAAGCTGGTTTATTACTTTGAAACAGCAGTGATTCATAAAAAGATCTCTCTGGACATGAAAAGATGTTTGATTTAACTATTCACTGAATTGGAAGAGAAAAAGAATTTCCATATATAGTTGTAATGTAATAACAGGAAATTTATTTTATAATTTTATTTTGAAAGCCTAGACCAAAATCATGAATCTGGTGCCTAACCCTTTAGGTTCATTTAAATTAATCAAACACATTTCAATGTGCTGAGCAATTTGATACATGTGCTTTTGTCAACAAGGAAAAGAACAGTGTATATGTAATATTGCATTTTTCACCATATTCAAGGCTCAATTTTTCCAGTAACTGCCTAATGTTCTCCACATAAACAGGCACAATTTTCTCCACACAGCTTATTCCACAGTAACTGTAATGACAGTGAATTTGGTTTTAGCCAGCTGTTCCTACATACTGTCTTCAGCTGCACCTTCCTTCTGCTGCAGCCCATGCCCACCAGCACCAACCACACAAAGATGCTGCTGTAGTGCTACATTAGCAAACCTCACTGGAACACAGCCTGAACACAACTTACTCAGAAACTCTGAGTTGCTTTTATTAGCTGGAAGTTTCATGTTTTCTGCTTTGGTTCATATTATACAGTTCAGCTCTTCTCAATACCTTTGCAGATTACATTTCTTTAGTGAAAAGAATTGCAAGTTTTACTCTTCATTTCTTCCAACAGCCTGAAGATTGTTTGATTTCATTCCTTAAGTTATGTTTTTCCTTAAACTAGGCCATGCTTTCCCTCTCACTTCTTCAGGGAAGCTCATAAGAAAAAGGGAGCTTCCCAGCACTCATTCCCTGGGACCTCCTTTTCCCCCCAGAAAAGAGGCCAAATCAGCCACTGGCCTAAGGCAAGCCTTTTTT
Source organism: Gymnorhina tibicen (assembly GCA_013399875.1). Classification (NCBI taxonomy): domain Eukaryota; kingdom Metazoa; phylum Chordata; class Aves; order Passeriformes; family Artamidae; genus Gymnorhina; species Gymnorhina tibicen. The sequence continues at coordinate 469,782 of VXAZ01006195.1, forward strand.
GTCTTTTTCTATGGCCTCAAGGACTTGCAATAACTGAAAATATAGGGGCAAAGCAGTGATTATATGAACTCCCAGGGATGTAATCTAAGAGAAAGACACAAGGGGTAGTGACAACCCTGCCCAGCACTGAGTCTGGGATATTTAAACCAGAGGGGAAAGGGAACTTGTGGCACTTCTTATTGCATCGTTTGTCTTCCAGAGCAACCACTCCCTACTTCCCAGGGGGTGGCTGGACATACCTGAAATAGACAATAAATCTTGTATTTTCCTTTGATTCCATGAGAGGCCTTTGCTTTTCCTTCATTAAACTGCCTTTATCTTGACACATGAGGGGGTTTTTCCATCTTATTTTCTCTCTCTCTGTCCTGCTGAGGAAGGAGAGTGATAGAGCAGCTTGGTGGGCACCTGGCACTCAGCCAGGATCAACCCACCACACAGTCTTACATAACACAGACTTTGTGACAGTGATTCATGGTTTGAAACTGAGCACCATCTGTGCTCTCAGAAACTTCCCCAGCCAAGGTGAAAGGTGAGGCTTAACAGCTGTATCCTCTTTGCTTTCTAAAGTCCATCCAAAGCTGTCCAAAGGACAGCAAAATCCTCGCACTAATAAGATTGTGACAGACAGAGTCTTCCATATGTTCCAGTATCAGTGCACTCATTGAGCAACTGTCCTTAGTCGTGTCGTGTCTGTGCTGAGCTAATGAAAAGCGGTGCAGTCCTGTTGCTCTCTCTGAAATACTCTAATCTCAGCCTTCACCCTCTGGCACACTGCAGCTCCCCGTTTGACTGAAGCTGTCACCACATTCTGCAGCTCCTGTAATAGGTAGAGAAGTCCTATTTACGGTTCATAAAATAGGCTGCTTCTGTGGACATACTTCAATGACAGCCATTAGTGATTTATTCATTTGAATTGGTTCTCTGACCTTCAGAGGTCATAGAGAATATGTTAAGTAAATCGGATTCCCATTTGATCTTTTATTGCTCTTTCTATACAGAAAGAAAATCAAAGCAAAAAATAAATTTTAAAAAACCACAGAGCCCAAAGCTTCCATTTTTGTTACAGGTAGTGGTGATTTAAACTTTTTTTCCATAATTGCATAATAAAAAGAGACTATAGTAGTCTGATACAACAAAAGAGTAATACCTCTTTCAGGACTTTAGAATCTATTTGCAGACATGCATTGAAAATGAAGCAAATTAATATTTTTTTCAGGGTATGCAAGTAGCCTCAAGATTTTGCCATTAATAATTCTAAGGGCAGTAATAATGCAGTCTCACACAGCTAGTTGAAAATGTCAGTAAAGCTCTGCTGGTTTTTAAGCCTAAATTATAGTAGAATCATTAGGAGTGCTGGAGAGCTTGGGAGAAGCAGGTATTTCACATTCTTTATTCTAGCATATAGCAAGAAAGGTTGTTTTTTGTTTCCCAAAGCAGCAGCACACAGTGCTCTGGGTATTACAGCCAATGGAGTCTGATATATGTTTTGTAACACTTTTTAGGAGTCACTGGTTCAGATGGAATTCCTTTCAGGGGAGATGGACCTGTGGTCAAGCCAGAGAACTGCTCCACCCAACCAGTAAACTAGGGACCATTAAGAAGAAGAAAAAATCAAAACACTGACCTTTCTCTGGACTGAATCTGCTATCTAATTTCTGCTACTTTTCTAAAATACTATTCCAAACACACGGCTGAAAGTGCCCATTGCACAAAAAGCTTGCCAGTGCATTGGTGCATCCTTGAAACGTGTATATAAGAAAACAAACCAGAATGAAATGATCTGCAGGTGAATAGGGAATGATGTATTAAATAGGTACCTGGAGGCTATTGTAAAGAAAGTATAGGTGGTACATAGAGGATTTGCTCTGTTGTAAGGAAATGCTGATGCAGGGCAATTGTAAAGAAATGCTGATAGGCCAAGCAGTCAATCTGAAATCTGACCTCTTTTACTTTTTGTTTTATGTAGCATGATAAAGCTGGGGTGGAATATGTGCTGTGGGAAAAGGCAGAACATTAGGGAGCCAAAGGATTAGTGTAGAAAAATTTCATGGAAATGGGCTTTTCCTGATGGATTTTCAACTTTTTTTCTTCTCAAAACTGGTCTGAATTGCACACTGCTTATCCCTTCACTTTTTAGAGGTTTGCATGTATTATCAAGATTATGACTGCGGGGTTTGCATTAGTACAAACCACTCTGCTAGGGGGTTAAGAAGTGAAAGAAACACTATGTGGAAGTGACCTATTTTCTTGTTATTGTTTCAGAACTCAGCCAGCTAGCATGGCCCCAGGTCAGCCACACCATAGAAAACCTTTTCATTCAATTTCACTGGCTGTGATATTTCAGAGGAGAGAGAAAGAGAGAGATTTCAACTCCTTTGTGCTGCTTTGAAGCTTCTCTAATCATAGAATCATAGAATGACTTAGGTGGGAAAAGATCTTTAAGATTGAGTCCAACCATAAACCCAGAACTACGAAGTCCACCAATAAACCATGTCTCTAAGTGTCATTTTAGTGTATTTCAAATAGGAAAACAGGTAAGAACAAAACAGTTTCCAAAAATCTCTGTATTAGTACCTTTTGAGTAAAAAGCTACATTTTGACCACACAGAAAAAAACACTCACAGAAAGATCTTATCCCAATTCTTTAACCACTTTTTAAACAAAGAAGGTTTTTATATCCACAAAGCTTTTTATTTTTATTCCATTTTTTCCCCTGTCTTGGATTTTTAATTGAGCTGGAAAATGATGAACATAATCTGAAAATTTATGTCACCAAAAGCTAGCATCCTTCCCTGTGAGAGGAGGATTCTTCACCTACCCTCTGCCACCCTGCATCATGGAGCCCGGCACTGTAAATATACCATTAGCATCTAACAAGAAGATTATTCTTTCTCTTTGAAAAAATGCCCAAAGACTCACTGGAACCAGACTGAGAAAAGCACTGGCATCCGAAAGGGGCAATAGCTAACAATCTAATAGTTTCCACAAAACCCACAGATTTCCTCCTATGTGGCAATTGATTTGTTTTCTGCCAGATGCATCGACAAGTGAGACTTGTTTGTCAGACTTGATATTCTCCATAGACCTGTCTGTCCTCAAGATGTAGGGGACAAATAATCCATCCTATGGGCTTTGCCAGGTCCCAGGCAACTTCATGGAGGAGCAAGAAATTGCCTTTTCTTTCGCTGAAGTGAGATTGAGAACCCTTTTTCCCACAGAAGCCATACTGTATTTAGTCTCCTGTAGCACCTACTTCCAGCCCCTGAGTTGTCATGGAAAGAGTCACTGTGTAGGGGAGGAGGCAGTATACAATAATGGAGGATGTCTCTGGGGACCTGAAGGAGAATGATTGTGTTCAGGGCAGCTCCTTACTTATTTAGGCCTCCTGGATGCTCTGCTTCCTGGTACAACTGGTGATAGTACAGAGCTCTGTGCATGGAAGTCAGGGGTACAAAACAAATCCCTTCCAGGAAAGCATAAAGTAAAATGAATTCAGAATGGCACCAGAATTAGAGGAGATAAAAATGTGAAAATCCATCACATGAGGCTGTTGTTTGTACTCAGAGGGTTGTTAATTGCTTTGTTGAATACCTGAAGGAAAACCCTGTCTCTACATGATATAAAATGTACAGCTGAACAAAGCATACCCAGTGGTCTAAATCTATAAGGAACTTAGTGAACAATGATCTGAGAGAAGGAAAAGGCATGACAAATGAGATTTTAAATATATAGTTCTATAATCGTAATTTATTTTCTTTGGTAAATGTTAGCACTGAAATGAATACTGAAAACTCAGGAGGTAATTGGTCAACCTTTTCATATTTAAGTGGTGTTATTAATTCAGATTGATGAGTGAAAGGGAGCTTTATACAAAGCTGCAGGTGAACAAGAAGGGTCTCTTGCCTAGCAGCAGAACCCTGCACACAAGGAGAGGAAGCTGTATTCCTCTACACAAGTCTCACTGCACACATCTGGCAGCGTAGGTGTGTGATCCTCAGGCACCAGTCAGCTGGTGGGAACAGCACAGCCTCAGTGTGGGCCAGGACCCAGGCATTTGCTGCAGAGATGTGTCCCCCTCTTCCACTGCTGCCAGAGGGATGCAGGAGATGCCATCCCGCTCGCCTGGTCAGCTATTGGAAGTGCAGTCTGAGAGACTGGCCCACTGGTCTTGGTGCTTTAGTCCACATGCTCAGACCTAACCTGGGACACGGGGCAGCCTTGTTGCTTCCCAGATGGCAAATTGTGCAAAGCAGAACAGACTCAATGCAGGGAGAAAAGTGAAAGCCCATCACGAATATTGTCCAGAAGCAATTGAGGAATTCAGCACCAATATGGAAGAGTTGTGGCAATTGTCCCTGAATCTCAGTCTTGTCTCTTGGTTGAAAATGTCTTCTTCTTTCTCTCAGAAAGTCTACTTGATGAGTCTATCATCAACATTAGCATTCTGCCACTAGTATTTCCGGGTGCTGCCTACTCAAGGTTTCCCAAATACAGTGAAATAGAAAATTCCTGTGCAATTTCATTCTTATTTGCAAATTTCCATCTGCTCTTTCCTTACCATCTCTACCCTTCCACACACAGAAAAGTCAGAACACAGAAACTGCACAGCTGGGGAAGTGGACTTGGACCACATTCAGGAGCTTGAGTGTGTGAAGGAGATTCCCAGACCACTGCCTTGGGTGATATTTAGAATTTTACCTAAGGCAGACTCCTGTATTGAAAATATGCTGATACACAAATGCACAGTTCTGTTGACAAAACCAGATCTTCTATCTTTCCTCAAGGATATACTGAAATAATTTCACCTGTGTTAGGTCAATATCAAGCATAAGAGAAGAAGTCTAACTAAAAAGCTCATCATGCCTGGGAATACACATGACTTTAGCTATAAATGCTCTTTAGCAATCACTTTTCTGAATGAAGCAGCAACAGGATTGTTCCCTAGGCACAAAACCGGAACTAAATACCAAAATTGTTCGCTAGAACATCCTTGCTGCACAACAGCTTTGGCACGAGTACATCCCTGGACATCTCCCAGGCAGTGCAAAACGAGTATAAACCTCGCAGCGGAGAGCAGCGGAGAGGAGCTGAGGGAAGCGGAGGGGAGTGGGTGTCCCGGAGCCCTGTCCCGCAGGATGCGGTGCCGGCGGGCGATGTCGCTGCCGGCAGCAGTTGCCTGGCAACCCCCGGCTCCAGCCGCATCCTGAGCTGCTCTGCTCGCCTGTCCCTTCCACCCACCCGTTGCATTTTAAGCAGAAAACAATTCTTGCCTTATCGACAGCAGAGCCCGCTAAAGATTCCCAGTAAACAAAATCTCAGACAAACTAAATCAACTGCGGGAAAAAGTCAGGCTAAGACACACTGCTCTTCTCCGTCTCCCATGCCTCCACTTTGGAGACACTGCCATTTGAAGCGGGGCTCAGTGCTGGAACGGGGGCTTAGTGTACTGTGCTGGCATTTTCTCTTGGAACCAGAGGTTTGCAGGCCAGCTGACTAATTAGAGGCACAGCACAAGCAAGAAGCTGTCCTGAAATAACAGGCAGGGTGGATAAGCATGCACTTGGGATTTAGAGTTAATATCCACTGGAAGAAATTAAATCTTGTTTGAGTGAGTGGGTAGCCAGATCATGATGGGAAGGGGGCAGTTTGGTGTATGAGAACAGTCTGGTGAATCATGCTGAGAAATTAATAGATATTTTTAAAGTATTCCACCTCAAAAAAGACTGAAAACCTTCCTCTGATGAAATGGGGAGAAAACCGCCGTTAAAAATCTGACACAGAGAAAAAGAATGCTTAACAGCTAGGACGAAGGCTGTGAAACTGTGATATAATAGCTCCACTGAATGTTATATAAAGATTTACTATCTACTAGGCATGAAGCTGACTGATTTAATACAAACTTCAATTCCATGTGATAGCTAGCAGATAATGACATATCCTGAGGTAGAGGCATTTGAAACCTTTTTCAAATCACTCATGGACCATCTGCACAGGCGTCTCTCTCTGATACATGCCTGAGTTTGCCGTATTGCAGTTAGTCTTTTTTTTGCCTTTTATTCCTTTTTCCTCATTCTGCTTTACTAAAAGGAGAGACCAGATTACTTTTATGAATTTAGACTTCCAGAGTGATTTTAAAAGTTTTAGAAGGAACGGGTTTATTGTCATTTTTTCAAAAATAACTTCTTTGGTAGGTGTAACACAAAAACTTCCCCTCCACCCCCCAACACAAAACAAAACAAAAACTCCAAAAACAAAACAGCAAAACAAACAAACAAGCAAACGCTTTTCCTATGCAAGTACCTTGGGGACCAAATACTAAAAAATTTTTGGCCCTCAGATTTTGAAAAGAAATTAATCGATTTTCCAGAGTCCGAGGGGAAATATCATTGCAGAGTGAGACAGAAAATTTGGTGCCAGTGCCCAGCAGCATTATATATTGTAGTTTCTCATCCACAGGAGGGCCCTGGACCCTGCATTAGTGAGATGGCTGGATAATGTAATACTCGAGTCTATTGTCCAGGGAGACCAGCTTCTTAGTGCTCTGCATAAAGTTTCATCAAATACTTTTATTGGGTAGAAGTTTATGTTCTGCAGAGGTTCAAAAGCAGAAGCATCAGGCAAACCCTATCAGATGGAGCTGCTGTTGCGTTCTGCCAAAGTCTGACACTGCTTACAGCCTTAGAGAACAGTGGGTTCCTGGAAGCTCCTTTCATTGATTCACTATGACATTGGGACAGACCTTTGATCTTATTTTCCTCCCTTTTTAAAACAAGGATGATTATATTTGTCTTCACCGTGGGGCGCTAATTATAGTTAGTTTCTAAAGAGCTTTGGCATTGAGGAATAAATGGTAGAATAAGTTCTCCTCCACTGGATTTATTGGTGGGATTCTTTCCTCATCAGTTAGCAAACAGTGAATGACCATGTAATGTCAGAGATCCTGACTCAGCAAGCTCCTTCGGCACTGCAAGGTCCTTAAAATCACGAGAGGTTTTATAGATATGAATGGTCCCACCAACAGACACAAACACAACTGAGCTGTGACAAGTCAAAATGATATAACTTCCAATTAGAGCCCAGAAACAATGCCCAGAATCAGATTCTATATAATGGCTTTACAAGTGACCTTTGGGGGTAGTTTGCTGCATGACTGCTGAGAGAATGTTACTCGGGGAAGCTGTGAAATGAATGACAGTACACAAGATAGAAACTGTAATTAGCTCACTGTACATTTCTCTTATGTGAGTACCAAAGTTCAGCAACACCCATTAGTTTTACAGGGCTTCAGTTAGTCCTTCAGTTGGTCCAGTTTAATATAATCCACATGATTACATTGCTGCTGAGACTTCTTTGTTGATGCAAAATCCTGTGGCTTTTAAAAACTGACCTCAGAAGGAAAGCCATGATATATTTGAAGGATATAGACAGCTGTACTCTGCTTAAAAACCACTTGGACACTTTGACAATACTTTTAAAGCAGGTTCTGTGAAGAACTGTAATAGAGCAGAGGAAGTGGGAAATAACATAGTCTTATATATCACTGACTCTGAAATACAGATTAAATTGTGAATTAATTGAGGATTTGGGTGGTTTCTGTGAACTGCTTCAAAGTGGTTTATGATAACTAAAGCATTTCCATTGCAAAATACTGGTAGTTATATCATATGCATCCCAGTGAGAAGAAAATATGTTGTAGTCCTGTCATATTTTTAAGATTTTCTTTGCTGCAGGAGTTTTTGTGCCTTGTTTTATGGAAGGATGTTTCTGTGCTGCAGGTTGTCTTCAGCAGGTGTTCAGTTCACACCACAAGCAGAAGTCACTTGAGACCTTTACAGTGGCCTTTATAGAATCTTTGTTTTTCTTTAGAGCTTTTCTAAATCACAGTGAACATTGAATATTTTGAAATTTACCTTTACCGGATCAGTGCAGTACTTTGGCTTCTCAAGACATGTCTCCTGTGATGTTTACATGAATTAAACCAATTAAGGAAATTTCTAAGGAGCAGGCATTTTTATGAATGTATTTGTACACGTAGAGCAGTTCTATTTTGATTTTCTCCTTTCCTTCAGAAATCCCTTGCAATTTCAGACTCAAAAATTTCTGAGGTAGATGTGAGATGTTCTTTTACATATCTGCAGTACAAATCCTGATCAGGGCATCTGGGCTCTAGCTCGGTGTAATTATTCAGTGGTATAATGTTTCCTTCAGAGGTGGTGTTGGCTGCTAGGTTGGTGTGGGATCTGAAGTCAGCAGCAGACCCCATTCTCTTGTGGAATCTGCAGAAAAAGCATGTAGATTCTTTTAAGTAGAAAGTAGAGGCAGAAGTGAGGTGGTTATTGCCCAAGTCTTGACAAATCAAAGGTAACTCCTATGCACTGCCAAATTTGCTGTGCTGTGCTTGAAGGGCTGAAGAGTCAATATGTATTACAGGCTTTAAAAGGTATGAATGTGACCATGAGAAAGCCAAAAATTTCTTGACACAGAAACCCCCTCAATAACAAACAGGGGGGTATCTGAAATAGTGCGAGCTACTTAAGATTATTTGGCTTTATGTGAATATTTTTTCTAAATGCTAGGAGACTAACCCTAAATCACCTCATTGGTGCTGAGGAACCACTCAACAGGATTTCATATCTTATCCGACTATACGGCCAAAATGGATAACAATAATATTTAAAAATGGTTATTGTTGATAAACAGGTAGATTTCAATATTATTCCCTACATTACTTTTCTTTTAAGAACCACTGTGGTTGGTAACATCTTTTGTACTTCTCTCTCTCCAGCAAAGCATTCTTTTAAACAAAATGTATTTTATACAACTGCATTAGTTGAGAAATGAGGCTGCAATATATTAAACTCAGATTTTAAATTTTCCAGGGAATACAGAGATTCAGGCCTTTTACTGTCACTAGTCAGAGGCAATTTGCACAATTTTTCTGTTGAGCAAAGATTCTGAGCTAGATGGGCACCTATATTTCAATAATAGCTTTAGCATATGAAATATATCCCAGGGAATTCTTTCCCTGTCTCTTCGGCTTCGCACATTATTAGCTTGTTTCTGTTGGATAAGGGCACAAGAAATCTATAAACCTCATTATTTAGCCCTAGAAATAAACATTGTACTTTGGCACTTGAGTTACTCCAAGGATCTCCCAGCCATCTTGGGGGAATTGCACTGTAAAAGATCTCTAAACAGGATGCCAGGCTTGCAATCTGCAACAGGAATATCAGAAGTCTACTCTTCTCTTCCCAAATCTGGAATCTAAAATGACAACTGACATAATTTAAAGCAGATTAAGGAAGGCACTCAGTCACTTTACCAATGAAAACCTTGCACTCTATCCTGATAACTCCATCACAGCTCTTAGACAAATGGCTTTTCATATTACTGTGGCTGGGGATGGAAAAAAACAGTAGTATACAAGTATTTCCTTGTGTCACAGAATATCTTACTTTGTTTATCTCTCCTAGTACATCTAAAGCTTATCAGTTTTGCTAGTCCTTTAAACAGATGCATTAGTTGTGCTGCACTTTCTATTGATTGGACAAGTGCATCATTTTCACTTGGTCTATCTTCCCTACGAAGCTGCTGGTGTTGGTGTTACATGTTACATGTTACATCCAGGGCAAGACAGGCAGTCTTCCCATTTTCACGTTATATATTTGTACACAATTGTGACCTCCATCTGTCCCAAAAAGGATTCCAGAATTTTGACAAATATTTTAGTAAAGCATACTGATTTAGTGTTCCAGCTCTTTCCAGGAAATATTCAAGCTCAGAATGTTATACTTAAATGAAAGACAGGAAAGGAGAGAAAAAAAGTATGGTCTAAAGTGCCGTTGACAGACCACTAATCTCACTAAATCTGCCACAGGCAGATCATCATCTGCATTTGAGTCTGTTTTCTGATTTAGGAAGTTCCTAATTTCTGAAGATAAGCAAATTTTGTCGCTATTCAATCTTTTCAGGAAGATGATATGTGAGGAACTTCCTATGTAAAGAAAAAGAGTCCAATTGTGACCTTCTGTCTGTGATCAAAGCAGACTGATCTGTGAGTTAACTGTGTCAGTTATTTCAAGTAGATCCCTCAAATCACCTGCTGATCAAAATGGAAGAATTTAAGGACAAAAGAAATTTCACGTAATATAAAAATTGCATTGCTTTCTGGGAGGCACTGCACTCCCTTGTGGGAATTTCAGCTACCTGACTCTTGACTACTGGCAATCTGCTGCCATTTAATTACATCTTTACAGATTAACCTGTTCATTATTTTTTGCTGTACCTGAGTAAAGCAAAAGAGTCATTACAAGTTAGGTGACTGGGAGAGGATTTCAAAGAGCAAAAATGAGCAGTCACAAACAAGTGACTGAAGTGGAACAGAGAGAATGAGTCCCTTGCCTGGCCGGGAATCAGCCAGTACTCCCACAGGCTTTATGATAGAATCTACTGTAGTTCCCTACACCATAAAAAATGAATAGTGAGAATAAGGACCATTGAGCTCTGAACTTTCCCAATAGGCTGCAATTATAGAAACATATGGCATTTGCACAATCTCTCAGAATGGGAACAGTTGACTCAGTGGTGAGACGGCTCCATGGCTTACAGGCTGGGCCATAAATTCAGGGAAAATAGAGAAAACTGGGTTAAAAAAAATAGTGTTAAGTATTGTCTATCTGAACTGAAGAAAGATTTGGTGAGCTGGTGGCTTGTGTCTAAAAAGGAAGAGTGTCAAGAGACTTCGGGGAAGACAGACAACTTTCATACAGCATAACCATGTAGCACTGTGGCAGACAGGAGATGCAATCAGTAAAACTCAGGGCTCTTCTTATTTGGTCTTGGTTAATAGTCCTGTTTCCAGATGGAGATTGGACCAGATGACCTCCAAGGATCTCATTCAACCAGATATTCAATTATTCTATTAATGAAGCACAAAGACTGGCTGAGCATGTCTTTGTTGCTAAGCAGGTCTATTAATTTATTGCCAAGATGTGTGAAGTACAACAGAGTATTTGCTGCATTTCTCCTTTCTCCACTGTGCACTTTAGAATCAAAACAAAAACTTTTGTGGCAGTTACAGTGGCTTTAAGGAAAATCACAATCCCAGATTTTGCATAACCTTCCTTTAAAATCTGCCCAAGGAGGACACTGCTGTTTCTAACTCTCTTTAAAGTCTTTTCTGGTTAACATATTTGACAATGAGGGAAATGGAAGATGCAAAAGGAAGACTAAAGTGGTTAATAAGAAAGAACTCCCAGGCTTAACAGGCATAATAGAGAAGTCGGTGACTGAATAATCACCAAGACAACTACAAATTACCTTTCAAAGCAGAAAAGAGGATTGCATTGCAGTGCCCTGTATTATATTGGAGCCTATCCTTCAACAGGCCATCTTTGCACCTCCTTTTCCATTTCCACCTCTCTGTTTATGTACCGTACATTTGTATGGACTGATGAGTACACTCATCTGGGTTTAAAGATGTCCGAGTGTTTTTGCATAATGTTCAGTTACTCTTTTCTAAAACTTTTATAATCAGCTTAGGTCTGCTAAATGATAGTGATTAGACAACCTTAATGTCTGCTCTTATCTTAATTCTCTGTAGAGCAGATGACTGCCTTGAGAGAAGATATAATAATGTGTCTCTACCTATTTATGCCAATTTGGCTTGCAGCCTAAAACTTCCTTAGATAAAAGTTTAGAGTCAGATTTTCAAAATTAAGCCAACAGATTTGTAAGCACCTATACTTATGCTTGTCTCCAATTAAAAAAATTTACCAAACAGTACAGTTTTACAAGAGGATCTTCAGAGGTAAAAAAGAGTGATAGGTACCCAGCTTACAGCGAAAGATTTGATTAGAGCTGCTTGATATTAGCTTCTGTTTAAGCCTTTGAAAATCTCTTCCTTAACAGCCTAATTTCAACTGCCAGTTGTTATTTACACTTGTGCCTTTTCCCCTCTGAGTGCTAGAGCAAAAGTTCTCTGCTGAGATTGAATAAATCAGAAGTGATAATCAGTTTTCAAGCAGGGCAGTATGACTTGTGCAGACTGAATTCACATGCCTGAAGGGAGATTTACAGTAGTTCCATCACAATTTTCTTTCATCAAGAAAGCAAGTAAAGATCTTGCAAAGAGCTTGCAAAGAGAATGGCAAAAGTCTGTGTACAGATGTGCCTGTTCATTCACACTGTTAACATTCCTGGTTCTGTAGCCTGGGCCAAACAGACTTGGGAAGGGCAGGCAACACTGCACCAGACTGCCTGCTCACAAAAATCTTTCTACCATTAGGAGCTTATTTCCAGCATTCTGTCAAGCAGGAAAAGTAATTCATGTCTAGTTTATCATCCTCTGAAGGCATTATAAACTACCAGCTAAACACTTTCACCATATCTAACACTACACAATCAAAGTGCAACAGCAGTGGTATCTGAAATGTACAGTGAGTAAGAGTCAGTCAGACAGTAGCTGCCTGAGTTCCTACTGCTCTTTATAAAATGCACTGAAAAGAAAACAAGCAGTAAAGGTCTCATACTTTTCCTCCGCTGGTGAATATACAGCTGCCAATACACCTACTCTAGACTTCCTTTTTTTGTTTTTTACTCTTGTTCTGTTTTGGTGGACCCTTGAGAGGTTCAAAGTTGGAGCCAGATACAAGTCGCTTGATGGTCATTGAATAAGTTAAATCTAAATCAACACATGGTCTAAACAAAATTAAACAGCCTGTGGCAAGATTTTTATGTAAATAGGTGCATTTATACATTGTGTTTTCTGACTATTCATCAAGCCAGAAAGATGAATGAACACAACCATCTTCATGCTCATAACACAATAGGTAACTTATTTAGGACAAGAAGATGCGGTGCAGTAAAGAGATTTATTGTGTGACTAAAATTAAAATTAAATTCCTGTTAAAATATTTATGTAGATGTAGATGAAACATTCTGCTTAGAGATAAATCAGAGGCCTTTGGCATTTCACAGATGTATCATTCCAATATTCTTCTGCTGCAAATTTAGTGCTTACAAGATGTTAATGGCAGCTCAGTTTTCAGGACAGTCTGCAGACTATTTTTGCTCAGCAGGTAGTAGGGATTTGCATCCATATTTCAAATATTTTCTATCTCATTACCGGCTTCTTACTTCTTTGTGACTTATACCACTATAAAATCTGGCTTGCACTATGGGAAATGTGATTTCAAAAAAGAAAATTCCTTGTAATGAACATTTATCGTATTCTTTCTTGGTTTTTCCCTCTTTAGACTTTTTTTCTTGAGAGACTGGATGAAAGAATGACATGGCATGCTTAATCAAAAATTTTTAAAAAAAAGGAAAAAAGAGTCTTTTCTAAAAATCAAGCATTTTAAGAGAGTTTTAAATCATCGGGGTACTTCTCTCAAATATGATACTCCATGTTAAGTGGTAGCCTTGTTTGTTCTGTTGCCTTCCTTTGATTCAAATGAGATTTTTAAATAATATATGTACACTGAGAAGTACGTTTGCTTGGGTACATTAACTTGTAAGAGTTGTAATCAGTACAAATTCAGTAAGTGCTTTTTGTAATATGGCTGAATGCAACGAAGTGATTTGGTATTCATGCAGATGTCACATGTAATTTCAGAGCTGTTACACTGTAATTTTGTAGCACTTAATAGAAATTATGGTGGTGGCAATTTTGTCACTGTAGGTAAGGGGCTCTTAGGGCTTCTCTCATAAATTTCCAGCTCCCTCTTTTCAGGTGTTTATGATATAGTGTAAAGTTAAAACCATCAGCCTAATAAAATCAGGTTATAATTGATCAAACCCTGAAGAAGACGTGGACCCAAACAGCAAAATTTTAAACCTCTAGTTCAAGTAAAAATGATGACACTTTTGGTTCAATCTGTGATAGATGCAGAAATCCAGATCCACATTAGGTTTTTGGATCCTTTCTGCCTCATCTTATGCCCCTCTGTGCTCAACACACAGTATTCCAGTACAATGGAATATCTAGCCAAATTTTGCCAGCCAGGGCTGGTCACAGTTTGGATTTCTAATCCTTCAGCATCTCTTTTGAAAACCTTTTTCTTTTTGATCCTTATAATACTCCCCATTTCTTCCGTGGAAAGGAAATAGCATGTTTATACATTGGCATTTTTCTTTTCCTTGAAGCAAATGTATTGAGGGGAAGAAAACACCTATTCAGATAGAAAAGAGTTCAGCTGTATAACAAAAAAAAGGTAATACAATATTTATACTTGACATTTCTAACCTTTAGCTTTTTGACCTGGTGTAGTAGGTGAGCTAGAAAAGCAGCAGGAGAGAGAGGACGGTTTCACCACATTTTGATTCACTTGTTTCCGTGCCTCTGGGCTGTTTGCAGTGCCTTCAGATCTTATATGAAGGCTAAGCTCTGCAGTACATATAAGCTTTTAACACATGGTCTGCTCCTTGTGCCCTGTGCAAGCAAGGTTCTGCAGAATAAGAAAGATAATTTTATAGCTTGTGACACAACAGAAGATCTTCTACATCCACAGCAAAGCAGAGGAAATGCGAGATGCTCTACACTGCTCATGCCATGCATTTATATTCTCAGTTGGAGAAACAAGTAAATAATTTAGTTCTGCCATCTCTTTTGAGATTAGTAACCAATAAGCACTGAACAGATGAGGCTAGAAAGAAACTTCTGATGCATTTTACCCACTCATACAATCATTAAATACCAATTTTTGATTTATTATCAGCTTAATTGAAAGCTTTGCGAAAGCTGTGAAAGATTTTCTACTCTATTGCCACTCAATAGAAAAATAAATGTTGTAGGAATTTGCTGGAAGTCGTACATATATGCACATATAAGTTTCTCTAGTACATAAGAAAAGAGTTAAGGGCCTCCTGAAGTGCTGTTCTGGTTTAAAGTGGATTGTAGGCAAACTATAGCTTCAGACAGAAGCAAGAGTTTTATAATTCTTTTTCTGTTTTGACAGCACTGGTTTGTCACACCATGTCCACAGGAGATTTTAAAATTGTCCAAACTAAACCTTAAGAGTACATTCAGTTTGAAGTTTAATGTGACCCAGAATCAAACCTTTTTTCTTCTAATATTCAAGTCTGATGAAATATAGAGTCATTTCCAGACTTAGAATATTAATCAAATAGCACTGTTCATGTGCTACCAGTTCCTGGCCCTGGATGGAAATAAGCTACTCAATTGTATGTCATTTTTCCTGAACAGGTTCATAGAGAGTCCTGAGATGTTCCACCAGAAAAGATTTTGTCAGGCTGTGACTGGGGAGTTTTAGCCAGGTGAGCAACATACAAATTTTTAATTAATATCTACCACTACGCAATAAGACAAGAAATGCACTAATCTTTAATAATGGTTTAATTCAAGCAGGTCTTATTGCTATTCAGCATAATTGGTAGATAAGATGTAAGAAACCTCTGCAAGAAGAAATGCTGTACTGTGCTCTTCACTAATCTCCATTTATGCCACTCAGACTTAAATTCTTTGCTCTATAATAATCTGCATTTATATTTTACATTTCCAGAGTCAAGTTAAATTCTATCATGGATTCTAATTTTACAACATGTTTTGAAGAGAAAAAATATAAATATAAATATATTCCTTCTGCTGACAGGTCTGTTACAGTGAACTACCTCTCCATGGCAAAGAATTCAAAAATTGCTCAGAAGGTAAAGCAGTTTCTTCTTCTTTCTTCTTTGCTGTCCTCCCACATTTCCTTCCAGAATAAATCCAATGGAAAAAGTCTGAAAGTATTGAGAATTGAAACTTGATTTCAGTGACACGATGGAATTCATCTTCAGAAAATGGTTTGAATCAACCTTCCGCAAAGAGATTTAACGAGACAAGTAATTGAGTGCAGTCTTATTCAGGTTACAACATATGGGATGGCCCAAAAGGCTAGCAAACTGCCAGTGTATTGGCTGATCTGTTTGGGGATGTATTGGCCCAAGCTCAGTGACAAATAAAAGCCAACATCACTTGGGCTTTTCTGGTAGAGAAATGGCAGCAAAGAACAAATGCAAGAAGCATTTCTCATTCATGCTGCTTCTCAACCTCTCACCTTATCATTCATGCTGCTTCTCATCCTCTGCTGCTTCCTCTCCATTTTTCTGGTAGTAGGGAACTTCAAGAATGCTTTATCCATCTGCAGTGACCCATATGCTTCAGGACTGGGAATTCCACCAGTGCGTGATCACTGCAGCCCAGGCTGCATCCAATCTTGATGTCACCAACCAGCTCATTTGCACTGTTCACCATCAGGTCCAGTATTGCAACCCCTGTGGTAAGGCTCTCTAGTACCTGGCTGAGGAAGGTATCCACAGTGAATTATAGGAGTTTTCTGGATTGCCTACAGCTTTCTGGGCTGCTTTTTCATCAGATGTCAGAGTGGCTGAAGCCCCCCAGCAGGATGAGAGCCTGTGAGTGCAATGCCTCCTGTAGCTGGAGTAAGAAGGTTTCTTCAATAGGCTTGCCTTGAATACATAGTGAATCCAGGAAGCTCAGAAATTAGAGGTTCAGAGCTGCTTGTTGGGCATCAGAGGAAAAAGGGCAAGAAGTACAATGCTTTAAAAGGTATGAACTAACATCATCAAGCAAAGCATGACTCACAGCTTCGGGCACTGAGTATTCCTGGCTCACGGACACAAAGAGCTTTTCCCTGAACTGAACAAAACCAAGTCTGGAAAGCAGTAATCATTTAATCAGAATGGTCAAATATCTGGACCAAAAATAGTGCACTTATGTTCAGAAAACAGAGTACACAACAGAACATCTGTCCTCTTCCTGACTTGACTGAAAACTCTCTGAAAAGAAGGAGGTGCTTTGATAAAGGTGCTTAGGATCCAGGTGGGCTGACACAACCTCACTTGAAGGTTGGTATCATTCAACCACTATTCTGTGGGATTAAACTGAGCAAGTTTTTGGCTGTTCATATATCTAAATCAGATTAACTGAAAGAGGGAGAGAAAAAAAGGCCAAATACTTTCTTTTCAAAAGTATTAACACCTTTTGCATTTAAAAAAAATTTTAAAATCCAGTTAATCTTGCAAAAGACCCCACAGAAACAGAAAGCAAAAAACTTTTAAAAACCTCTGGTTATGAGAACTGGATACTTATTTCACAGTTAAAAGGAAGTATTTTCTGACACTGTTTTCAAGTTGATAAAATAGCATTTTATAATACATTGCTTATAATATTTGCTCCAAAGTAGCTATGTTCTTTTCATGTATCTAACTCAAATATAATGATATTAATCATTTAAAATAAGAATCATTTTCAGTCTTAGTATACAGCCAAAACTGACACTTAATCAGCTTTATGGGGATTTCAGAATAGATCACAGGATTTAAATGATAGGTGAACATAGTTTATTTAGAACAATCAGGGAAACGAAAAGGAATTATATCAAGAAAAAGTGCAAAAATTTATAGAATGGTGAGATATAGGCATCCTGAATATCTCTGTGGGTTCATTTCCTGAGTGCATCATAACATTTGAAATGAGAAAATGTTGAATTTAGAAATGTGCTGGCTTGGTGAATTAATGTTATGAGAGCATATACCATTCAGTATGGAGAGACTTGGATCACTAAAAGGTTGATTAGCAGACAAGAGAGAGTGGCAAATTAAAACACGATCAGAATCTCAACAAGAAGACAGATCGGGCAGCCCATTAGAATCTAAAAGTTTCTTTGAAAACTATTTCCTTACAGTCAGAAAACTGATTAACTGAAATTTATCCAGAAAATAGTTTGTTTCCACAGGCAGAAGCTGTAGTTGACACTTATCCTGTTCAAGATTAGTAACCAAAAATATAATCCTTTGACACAGTTTCTTTATCATTTCATCCATTAGCTGTTGAAGGTAATTGGTCGATTAGTAGTGCCAGATGGGATTCCAGTGGGGAATAGGAAGATAATTCTTTTATTTATTTCTGCAAAGACGTGTGTGTGTGTTAGACACATGATCCCTATTAAAACACACAGATGTCTTTGTACAGACTTGTCTCCTTGGCAGAGTCTATCAGAA
Source organism: Gymnorhina tibicen (assembly GCA_013399875.1). Taxonomy (NCBI): domain Eukaryota; kingdom Metazoa; phylum Chordata; class Aves; order Passeriformes; family Artamidae; genus Gymnorhina; species Gymnorhina tibicen. The sequence continues at coordinate 487,806 of VXAZ01006195.1, forward strand.
TTTACATGTAATTTGGAACAGTGATCCAGGCTGTTGTCTTCTACCTTTTCAATGTTAACACTGCAGCTACTTGTCACCATCATTTTGAACCCAAATGCAGAAGCATGGAACAAGATTTATTGGCTGCGTCCTGTCAACCCTTCCCTATCTGAGCTTTGATATCTTATTTGGATTATTCATGTTGAATAAAATGTGGTGTTGAAAAAAAAATAGTATTTTGGGAAACAAGGCACCCCATCTAGATGAAGGAAGAATAATTTTGAAATTTGCACACATGCAGAAACAAATGGACAGCCTTTTCTAGACAGAGCTATTGAATAATACCAGGGAAAAAAGATCTATCTTCAGAAAGTTACATAAAATTTTTCAAACTAGCTATTGCTGGTTTTTTGTGAATCAACCACTATCACGATACAGAGCACATTGTGATAGAGCAGTAAATGATCTGCAGCTATTTACTGTAAAACATTAGGTCTTTCATCAGCTTCTAAAGATTTATAACACTTAGATGTGTCCTTTCATGTTCAGTGCAACCAGGGGTGTCAGTATGGCTTTGGAGATGCCCTGACATACCTGAGACACCCACAACATTCTGGGAGTAGAAGCCATGCACCTGCCTGGAAAGAGGTCTCAGGACACCCCAAGGCACCTCAGGTAGCACAAGAAACCCTTCTTTAGACAACTGATAAAGTCTCTGAAGTCCTTGGGCAATAATGTGTGAATCACCCTTGAGCTGCCACTGGATGCTCACTGGTAACAGCAATAAATTCTTTATGGTCATTTGAATTCCTGGCAGTTCATGCTCTGTTTGTAAAAATTACAATTTCTTTTGCGGTAATTCACTGAAAGTCACTTCCTGACAATGAATCTGCATATTTCTTTATTCAGGCATGTAAGTTTCTCTTGAAACAGGCCTTGAATTTCTCCATCTAATCCAAATAATTTTAATAATTACCTCTCACTCAACTTTTTGTATTTAATTTATATTTTACCTTCAACTTCATGTCACTCAAGGGTTTCCTTCAAAGAGAAAATATCTTGCTAGCAAGAGACTATTTTTTCCTCTTTCTCAAGCTGTAATGTTCTTTAGGTATTTCCATTATCTGATATTCTGCAGCTAATGTTCATTTACATATCTGCAGAGATCCTGGTAGGGAATTCAACAGAGCTTGCAGCTAAGCCATATATTTCCTTCAATCAAGATGGAAAGGAAATTGCTTGTGGGATAAGGTCTATTGCCGATCCTCAGAACTATGCCAAATACATGATGAAAGTAAATGGTCACCTAATTTTGATGTATTCCCTCATTTGTGATATCCGATGCTCTGCTCAAAGCAGCCTGGAAAGGTTAGAGGCCACCTGTCAAGTAAAGAGAGCGATAATTGCTGCTGTATTACACTAAAGGAGCCACTGGGGCTGAGCTCTGTATGTGCATGGCAAGTCAGGTGCCTCCCTGGTGTAGCTAAACTGGCATGTTCATTGGCAGAGGGGAATTTTTCATCTGCCATCCATGATGATAATCACAGATGGGGAAATTTGTGTTACTAATAAAGAAATTATAAGAGGAATATATGCCATTTATTAAAAGTGTCAGTTTAAAAGGCAGCAGATATTACAGTAATACATCATTTCTTGACCCCAAAGTCTATTACTGTGCATGCTAAGAAAAGACATTTCTATTCCTTCAGGCTTTCATAGCACTGCGCCATTGATTTAACATTAAATATGATTAGTTAGCATTTTGCTTCTTTCATATGGCTTGCTGCCAAAAAATTTTAATTTTTGTACTTAAAGTGAAGCAAATCAAACTCCCACCACACATTCTGAAAGATCAGCTCAATTTCTTAACCTGTACATAAGAATCCTTTCATTCTTATTTTTTATGCTAGATTATTCTACCTTTAAATTAATGTTAAAATTGTAAGGGAACAATTGCATTCTCTCTCTCTCTTGGTTCTCAGAAAAGGGATGTATCATGGGATCTAGAGAGATAGCCCCAGTCTTTCCACTTCATGGGTTGATTTTGCAGCATGGTGAATTAGGAAGGGTTCTTATGATTTGGCCCCAAAAAAGACATGGTGCCTACAGTAAAAACAGGCAACATGATCGATTTTTAGCTGACAAAGCAGGCTATTTTTTCCAAAGTGATTTACGCCCCTGTGTATGTCTCACTCAGGTAGTGGATTCAGCTGTTTGTGATCCCAGACATAAGATTACAGCACCAGTGCATAGATAACTTCCTCCACCTTACCTGCTGGACAGCCTTTGAACCAGCTCATAGCTGGCCACAGTAAAGCAGTGGCTATTTGGCTTATTTGTGGATGCCTGTACTGTGGAAAACAAAGCCATACCTTCTTATGCCTGAAAAATCTTTAAAATGGACAGGCCCATTCCCTCACGTGGTTAATCAACATCCTGAGAACAAATGAGATTACGGATCTTGAAATTAATGTTGGAGAAAGCAGCACTGAAATAAATAAAAAACCCCATCGCTGATAGATTTTGCCATCACTAAATTACTATTTTGAGCAAACCCTCCATCAGCCAGAGCTTTCATTTCAAAGTGATAGGATTTGATGTGAATCCATCTAGCCCAGGAATATGAGATATACCTAATTTTCAGGATGAGGTAATATGATCTTTGGGAAGGGGATTGTGATCTTAGGTATAACATTCTTTGACTTTGGGTGAGTTTTCTACAGCCAGTGTGAGAGAAAACAAAATGAACAAGAAGAAAAAGTATTTGTGTACTTATGCATGTGTTTGCATATGTATGAGATGGGTTTACTTATCTGTTTGACTTTAAAGCTAGCTCTATGTTTTGCCAAAGATTCTGCACCAGATTTCTCTCCTTAATTTTGCACTTTTTGGTGCTTATATTGGTCTTGGACACTGCAAAATAGTTATAAAAACCTCCTAGCCAGATTTAATTTCAAATGGACCTTGGCCTTCATTGTTGCATTTTTATGTACTCTGGCAACATCCCTATATTTATGCCACGTGGCCTGTCCCTACTTCCGCCTCATTTGTATCTCCTGCTTGTGTCTGAGTTTTGACAGGAGTTCCTTGTTCAGCTGTGCAAGTCTCCTGTCCCTTTGGGTCACTTTCTTGCCCAGGGGGATGCACCATTCTGAACTTCTATATAACAATTGTTTCTAGTTTTCCAAAACATGAAGGTGGGCTAAAAGTAGCAGAAACTAAGACAGAAGCCAAGGAAATATATTGGGTATTTCATTAGCAGATATTAAAACTTCATTGATATTTTCACTGCATTTTGTTTCATACTCTGGTACACCACCGTTTTTTCTCACAGACACATATATAAATATGAAACTAACCAGAGTATCTGGTATTTTGTTTTAAAGTTTTTATGCACAGTGTGCAGTGGAATGTGCTGAACATGAGTGTGGCTCTGACATTCACACTGTGCAAAAACATGACAAGCTATTACATCCCTCACAGTCTCAGCCTGCTTTGTCTTTAAAATGATGATGATAATCCTCCTTTCCCATTCTGAGTCTTTCTGATTTAGGCAATAAGATCTTTTTGGATATAGAGTGCCCATTAATTTGTGCTTGTTCCACACTGCCACCTCTACTGAGACCTACAGGGACTGCCACATTTCTAATAAGCAATAATAACGAGACAATATATACTAGGCTTGTGCTGACAAATACACACCTTCATTCTTATCCCTTAGAGGTAATGCAGCTTATTATGTGTTCATCATGCCAAGAGCACAACTAAAATATGATTCACCCCAGAATTATATAGATAAAACCTTTACATCAGGCTTCACAGGTCATATGTTTTATGGAGATAGATGGAAAAGCTGTTGTTTTTCTTTTTGAATTTGTCATGACAGTTTATGAGTTAAATCCTATATTGTATGAAATCTTTTCCTGGGAAGTGGGCAGTAAAGAACCAGGCAGGTGGCATTTTACAGACTTATGGGATTCAGCAGCTGAGCCTACAGTCAAATGAGAGATGAGAGTAGCAAAAAGGCCTGCTCTTCTTTGGCAGTATTATAAATGGTTAGAGTTACTGTCTACATGGGAAATTTCTTTAAATCCAGAGAGCAAATCAGATTACAGGCTAGCATAATTCTTTCTGGATGAAATCACATTCTGTCCACAGAAATTCTATGTGATGGATTTTTATTGCTAAATGCTGCTGTACGGAGACATTCAGCACTGATGCCGTTTTAGGGGAGACATTTGAAGGCAAAAGCACCAGAAGATGGTGTTGGGCTGACATAGCCCACCCAGGATCAGTCTGTTCTTTTCAAAACTGCTTCTCATGCACAAGATGAAAGGGCAGGGGAAAAAAAAAGACAGTGAAGCTTCAAGAATAATTCCACTTAATAACAAGTCAAGCAAAACAATCATCTTAAAGGATTTTTTTGTTTGTTTGTTTATCCCATGGAAGAAAGTGAAAAAAACAGGCTGAGTTGTCAGGACAGTAAATTGGAAAGCTTAGACAGACTTTGGAAAAGCAAGGCATGGGCAACTTTTGCCCTCTATACAAAGGATTTTGTTTTTAACATTACTCACTATTCTCTGTTGAGTAAGAAGAAAATGGTCTTGAATTTTGGTAAAAAAATTGTCCTAGGCATATGAACTGTGCAGATAGCAAATTTCTAATTAAATTATTATAAAATTACAGTAATTTTTAAATATGTTAAAAACTTTGTTTAATCTAATCCAAAAATCTTCACCTCATGCAAATATTGCATATGGTGTCAGTAATTTTATTAATCATATCTTTAACCAAGATGTTAAAATTATTTAGAGCAGGGTTTGCCTTGCTCTTACAGGCCTATATAATACAAAGTACAACAGATGTATTATAATATCAATAGGTCTTAAGAATACGAATGTCCAAGCTTTATATACATATGGATCTCTCTTGTTCCTCCTTTGGTTTCTATGTCTAGCTATAAAATGAATATGTTTTGGAAAAAGGGCAGGAGATAAGAACAGGCAGTGCACTAAACCTCTCTTCTTGTGTCAATCCTGCATTTTTATCTTCTTTTCCCCCAGAGAACAGTAAGGACGATTCACCAAGGACAAGTCAGTATAATCAGAGAAAGTATCAGCTGTAAATAACTACACATATAAACACATTCATATATCTGCCTTTATTTGTGAGTTTTTCTCCTCCAAATTTGCAGAGTTAAGGAAAACAGAAATGTTTCAGAATAGCACTCACACATTTTCCATTACTAGAGCTGTGAAAATATGTTGACAAAAATATTTTAGGAAAAGAACATTCTTCTGAAATGAAAACACATCTCCTGTGGAAATTTCTATATGGACTGGAAATAAGTGTTTTCTGATGAAAAATGCAAACTTTCATTTCACTAAAAGGTTTTTAAAATAGGAGAGTTTAAATTTTATGCAATAAATTTTAAGCATTTCAAATGGAAAATGTTCAAATTTTAGCATGGTGTCTCTGGTGCTTTTATAGAAGATTCTGGCTCCAAACTGGTTTTGTACTTTATCATAAACATTTGTCCTAAAAGGAACTGTGCAATGGAAATTAAGTAAACAGCAGCTATTTTATCAAAGATGTTCAGTGATGACCTGTACCCTACTTTCTTGTGTGAAAAATGTCTGCTCATTTTTATATAACAACATGAACAAATGAAAAAAATCACCTTTCAGTCACATCTATGATCTTGCACCTGAAGCAGAAATCATTACAGACCTGATTTTGCAGCTCATATTCACAAGAGTGATCCCACAAGTGTAAATAAAGACTACAGGATTAACACCCATCCGAGGAGAAAGAATGTTTCTGATGAGCTGTGCTGTGGCCACTCAGAGCGATAAGCAACTCTCTGCTGGATACGTGGTGTTTTCCATTGCCTTCCTTTGCATTACACAAAACCCTGATTCCCACTGTACTTGTATTTCAGTCATCATTTCCTAGTTATATGGCCACATTTTCATCTGTCCTCTTCTTTCAGCAATTAAAATCAGCAAGGGAAGTGATCTCTCAAGATGTGTTATAATACAACCCTCTTAGCAACCATCTTGATATATTTTAGACATTTGAATGACGGATGATTTTGTTTATTAGTGCATGCAGGCAGCTAAAATGGAAAAAGAAGGAGAAGAGATGGATGTGCCAGTCCACCATGGCAGGCTGCACAAGACAGACTTAATCACCTGCTTGCTTCTGCCTAACAAAAGCCGCTATGGAAGCCAGGAGGCACAAAGGTCTTTTCCTTGGGAAAAACATATGTGATGAGTTAAGTGCCACAGATGACAAGGATCATTTCTAAGAATTGCATCTTTCCTTCCAAGGAGATGGCAGGCAGACTTCTGAGACTGCTTCCTTGATTTCTCTCCCTCACCACAAATGAAAAAGTAAAACAAAAAAGGAAGAAAACACAAGAGAATGAGAGAGTCACTTGCCTATTGTTTTGTTCAGTTTCTCCTCCCATAAACTAATAATGACAAGGGTGACTCAACATGTATCATAGGGCATGTGCCACTATAAACACCTCTGATGCTTTGCTACTGAAAGACTCATTTAAACCTTAAAATGTGCATGGATATGGAAAGGCATGTTTCATGTCAGTAGAATTAAATATATAAATAAATATATGAGCTAAATATTTAAATGAAATCCTCTACTAAGGGGGGAAAAAGTCAACTTTGACTTGGCAGGGACTTCCTGTAATTACAAGGTTGAAATTAAGATTTTATGGTATTTGTTCAATAGCGGTTTTTTCTATTATTGGGGAAGTTGGTACTTGTAGCACTGAGTGAAGGCCACCCTACCTGGGCTGTATACTATCTCATTCTCCTTTTAAAGCCTCAAGGTTGCACATGGCATGGATGATTTGTTGATTTCAACTTCTCTTAATTTATTCAATATCTGTGCCTCACTAGGTCTGAAGTCAACCGTGATAGTGGATACAACAACCAGTTTCAGCTGGCACATCTCCCAATATTCCTCCTTGTAAAGTATTCATTTAATGCCTCAGCTCTTTCACCACCCTCTGTGACTTCAGTTCTCACTCAATCTTGCAATGCTGCAACTACTTTGGCTCCTCACTCACTCTCAAAAAAGCACCAAAAACCTTTTCAGTCTTCTGACTTTTCTGCCCATCAATTAAAATTACTTTCTTGCTGGAACAGCTGTACATTTTCAAAGTTTATGTCAATGCAGATGACAGCCTTTTGCTGAATCAGTTGTGGGAATCATGGGTTTGTACATCATGTCGAGTTGGGAAAAATCACTTCAAAACAGGACCGGAGTTTTTCAGTAATTTAAGTGAGTTAAGCATTTCCTAGGAGCTTACAAGGTATTATGAAAGACAAAAAATGTCAAACTCTTCCAAAACCTCGATAAAAACGTCTCTGTGCTGTTCATCTGAAAACACAATAATCTATGCCATATTTTAAAATTCCTTTTCTGTGTAGTATTAAAGTGGAAAAACACAAGACTGCATGACTATGAAGCTGATATGAGCAACTTACAGCGGTTCACTCACTCTTCTCAAAGGCAGTTGTGATAACAGATATTATTTACCAAACCCCTGTATTACACCAGAAAATAATCTTTCTCAGAAGGATCTAGTACTGATCTTTTCATACTTTTCTTCTATAATTCAGCAGACTTATGTTTTTGAGCAGGGGATAAAAATTAACTTCTGTCCAACAGAAATAGAGATTTTATGCAGAATATAAGCATAAAGAAGAACATGATACAAAAGATTTTGTTCAGAATGAACATGTCACAGTAATGTACAAGGTAGAATTCTGGTTGCAATAGGACAAGAGATTAATATCCATGAGGAGAATAATTGCTACCCATGCAATTCTGGAGATAAATTAGTAACAGCGATTGCCTCAAGGGAGTGTGACTTGCACATTGCTTTAGACTCAGTTTAGCCAAGTATTTCCAGTCTTATGACATTGCAGTAGTCACACTTAAAAGCACATTAAAACATCTGCTGTCATTGCTGGCGCCTCTCTTGGTTCCATCTAGCTCACCAAAAATTAGACCAGTGTTTAAAGGACATGCTTATGCCCCAGATGGATCTTGCCCACCATATCACTCACAATATCTGAGGATCTAAATAGCACACTTGTGGTGTTTTTCATAACTTCGTGTTTATTTCTTCTCTCCTCTTGGAACGAAAAAGTTATAGAGGTGTACTTACACCTATTTAATTCCCCTGTGTGCATGAGAACATTCATAAATAATGGAAAAGCTTTTTGCTTTTCTTTTCCTTCTGTGAGAAAGACCTGTAGCGCTTCAAGTCCACCGTTTTGATTTCTACATTGTTTTCCATATTTTTGTTTTCTTTCACTCCTGCACCCTTCTGTTCACACAAGAATGCAACAAAATAGCAAGTTGCCTGTGGGCCTGGAGCAGTAATAGAGAGAAGTGAGGGTGAGCTCAAGATCCCTCACCCTGTCAAAGACAGAAAAATACAACTGTGTCTCTCCTGTGCCTTATATTTCTTGATTCAGTTGCCCTGCATTCTTTAGGTAGCTGATGTAAATAAAGGCAGATAGCAGTGTTAATTCACTACAGCAACTGATGCATTTGGAAGCTCTTACAACTACTCAGTAGCCATAGGCTCACCTCAAGCCAACCCAAGCTCCATTCTCATCCTTTCATTTCCCCAAATCAAAGGCAGATGTCTCCCCTGTTTTGCTTTCTTTAGTGACAGGCACAAATGGTGTTGCTGGTGTTCTTGCTGTTTTCTTAAATAAGATACCTCTGATTTTTCTGGAAAAGAAAAGGCAGAGAAAGAATTCTTCACACAAAAACTTGAACGGTTATCTCTAATATATAAAGCAAAGCCTTGCAGCCTACGTCAATGGAAGGAAAGCACCTTCATGCATTGCAGTAAATGCCATGAAGTAAGTTTTCCTTTGCTGGCCTTCCATTATCTGTGACAGGTTTGGTGCATGTAGAAGGCAGCTTTGGAAGAGTACACAATTTCACACCACCAGACTGCCCTGGGACTCAGTAGGACATTCATTGGCTACAGGGAGATCATCTACAGCCTCGTGAAAGCCCTGCCTTCTGGGATGGCTCCATGTGTGGGTCACTGTGTAGTCCTTATACCTGTCACTCAAGGGCAGCGTAGACTTGGCATTAGCAAACAGGACTAAATATTTACAAGCCATACAAAGAACCACAGAATGCAGAAAAGTGGTAGAGGCACTGCATTCCTAAAATACCTAACTGGGTACATCAGCCGAAGCAGAAAGTGGAGAAACATTTAAATTTATAAGATAAATGACAAGTAAGTGAGAGGTCAGTAGCACAGCCACTTTCTGAGATATTAACCTGACATGACTAAATTGACACTCACTTTCCAGATTAAGGGCTTAATGGAAATAGCAAATGGCACAACTTTAATCTTGACTTGAGACAAGGATAGTAATGAAAACAGGAACTGGCTGAGACTTAACCCATTCTTTGAGTTGTCTTAAAACTGTAATCTCAAAATCCTCTTTAGATGATGGAGTTTGTAAGGCTGGATGTAGTAATTTCTAATGGAATTTTACAAGCCATTAGGAATGCATATACCTCAAGAGAATGCCACATGTCACAGCCTTTTTCCAGGCTGAAAAGTACTTGGGATTATTGTTATTTTGGCCATCTTTCTCATTTTATCTCCTTGTCCTAAAATGTAATCTGTTTCTGATCTTTGGTATGTGGCTTTTTTATTCCTCTTGGTACCAAAATGTCACATTACAGAAAAGAATGGTCTGTCCAGGTCTGTTCTGTTCCACTTCTCTGAGCACTCAGAGCTTGATTAACATGCTGTAAAAGCAATGAGACTTTTCCCAATGACTCAGGTGGGAGCTGAGCTGGGCCCTAACTCATTACAGAGCCACAACACCAAATTCACTGGGACAATGGTAAATGTTCCTGATTCTTTCACACCCTGAAGCTCTTGATCCAGAGAACAAATAATACCAAAATGCTGAGAATCTTTGAAGACTTTTTCAGAAAGATTTCTGTTTTGTCATTTCCCCTGAAGACAACGACAAGCACTCATATAATCTCCAGTCCAGCAAGATTTGAAGTTGTAGATATCCTCCTTCCTGTTCTTAAAGAGTTTACTTCCTCTTTAGTTTGAGCAAATTCATGCTGGAGCTACATTTTGCTCTCTCATCTGACTCTGCCCTGGCTTTGGGGCTCTTTCACCTTTTGCTGCTGCCCAGGGCTAAGCACCTGCATGCAAGAAAGCTGAAGTAATCAGCTTCAAAGTGTATTTTCATAGTGTCTGCACAAATCTGGCATTTGCCGCACCAATTTGTTTTCCTGTCTGAAGTCCTTATTTAAATTTTCATCAGACAAAAACTTTGTCAAGCTTAATTTATGGGTAAAGAAATGACAGGCAAAGAAAAGCTTTGAAATAATAATAAAAAGATTAATAATAGTATTTAAAAAATAACACTACAGCTTCAAGCACAGAACACCAGCTGTTGGTTAGTAATATAAGTAGAAAGTTTCAGTAGCTCTGAACAGGAAAAAAAGAAAAGCTTTCCCAATGAAGATATCAAAAGATAGTTTAATTTTATTTTAGATATCTAAGTGGTACATGTCTGTTAGGGTGAATTGGCAGTGGAAGCACTGTAATCCCTGAATTAACAGCTTTAATGAAGGATAAGAGTGGGTTCATTCTGTTAGATCTGGAAAACTCAAAAGTATTTGTAATGGGACAGACCCATTTCATATTTATGCTTCTGAACTAGTAAAGTCTTCCTGGCATTGCATCAGCAACAGCCTGTCAAGGAACAGAATGGAAGCCTCATTGTGTACTTCATGCACAAGAACACTGACACAAAATCTCATGCCAAGGTTTAAGTTCCTATAAATGTTTTCAGTTTTTAGATGTGCCTAAATTTCAGGGGCATGCATAAAAGAATAGCTATGTTGACTCTCTTGTTTTGTAGGGAATTAAAAACATCCTTAAGCTAAATTCTGTGGCTGGAAAATGAATGGTTTTCTGTCTTTTGGTTTAGTTTGTGGGAAATTTTCTTCATAAAAATATCTAAAAATATGTGTTTCCCACAAATCTTTTTTTCACACTCCTTGACATCCTATGAAAATATTCATCTTGTGTTTAGCACTGTAGCATAATATGTTCAAAATCTTTATTCTAGCTAAAGAGGATGATGTCATATAACAAAGAAGAAAAGCGGTCATAAGTGATTTTCTTTTTGGCCTTTTTACCTGTGGTATTCAGACAGTGTGTCTAAAATACTTGATTATTTTCTTCCTAGAAAATGTATTTCTAATAGTTTTCTTTGGGAACACATTTTAGATCTTCCTTTTCTAAAGTTTAAAAACATCCTTCCATACCCTAAGGACAATAAAAAAAAACATTCTTCATTATTGGCATGTGAAATAATGTTGGCTGTTTACATACTGTAATACAGATAAGGGAGCACACTTGACTAAAGTGTAAGATCTGTGAATTAAAGGATTCTCTCCCAAATCATCTGTATTTTCCTTACTGTCATCATTTATTCCTAGATGGTTTTACTTAATATCAAACTTGTCAAACTAATCAAAATTTATTTATCTACAGAGAAACAAAGTGGAATCTTATGCAAATCACTGCAATAAGAATATATCCACTATTTACTTCAGAATTGAACCTCTGATGGATTAGATGGAACTCTTTACCCTTTTGTGTCTTGTGTATCACTAAATACATCTGCAAGGAAATTTTTGCAAATGATTGGCCATTGTGTTTGTTCTGTCAATATGTGTATGTAAACAGGAAATGAATTGTCAGATTGTTTCCCAGTTGCTCCAGATGACACCCCTGCTGGAAAGGTGTTTGTTGAGTACAATAGAAATAAGTAAAGAGAATGAAATATAGCAATCAGGTTTCTGATTGAAGTACCATGCAAAGCAACACTATCACCTCACCATTCATGTGTAAGCCTTCTGCTAAACCTGGGTTTCAATGATTGTTTTTTATTATTATTTTCCTTTGGAAAAACAGAAGTGCATTTTTTGAAAATTTCTAAATACACTTGACAAACTATTGTTGAACTACATGCCAAATCTTTAGGGATTTAATGATCTACATTATAAGCAGCTCACTGAGGACATAATTCCATACAGCTCTTTTTACACTCTCAAAAAAGAAGGAATTTTGGCTTTAGGCAAAATGAATCTACTAAGCTCTTCCTTTCATAGCAATATTAAAAAGTATATTATTAAATTGTATTTATAGGAATTTGAACATGCTGCTTCCTTAATACAAAAAACCAGTTGTAGCACAGTCTTACTTAGTGACCCCACAGTCCTGACAGCCCGCACATGGGTCTAAGACACCGATCAGGGACATCATCTTTGCCAGAAATTATCTACATGGTGTCTTACAGTCAGATTCATTCTCAGCTTCCTAATCCTATTTTCACGTTGTTCCTTCAAGCATGATTAAACTCAGCTCACTGGTACTAGATCTGTACTATGGTACCAAAAAGCATTTTCCAAATACTGACTGGCTGTGTGCGTCTCCAGCATTGCACCAAGATGTCATGGTGGTATCTCACCAAGATGTCATGGTGGTATCTCAGTGCCAGTGCACAGAGCACACCACCCTTTTACTTCAGAAGTTTGCATTCCTGAAGGTTTACACAGGAAGGACTGAGATTTACCAAGGGAAAATCACATCTGAAAACCTGACTCCTCACCTAGGTGTATCAAAAGGAATTCCACCAGAACACAAACCATTCAGCAACCAAATCTCCACAGAAGCCCAAATCAAAGTAGATTATTCATATTTTTCTGTGCCTATTAACACTAATGAAATTTAGGGATGACTACTTGCAACCAGAAATAATTCTCTTGCATTTCTTTATGATAAGTAAAAAAATTGAAAGACAGGTTTTTCTTATGATTCCTGGCATTATTCTGTCTTCTTTCAAAGCTGGAAATATTGGTTTCTAAGAGAGGTGGTACTGCACTGGTTTGATGAGCCAGTTATCGAATAGAGCATGGCAAGTCTTCCAACAGAAAATACAGGCATGAAATGTCTCAAAGGGAAAGGTACAAAAGCTGCCTGCAGACAGCCCCAAAATTAGAAACGGTGGATATACAGCTCATGCTTCAGCAATTAAGCGATATCACAGACCATGGTCCAATTGCTCCAAACCAGAAATCTTTCTGAAAATATTACAGTGAAAGAAAAATTATTTTGCAAAGGAAAAATGCAACAAATAAGCATTTTTTCATTGAAAGTGTCACACTAAACAATTATTTCATGGAGACATTACACAAAGCCATCAATTAGAATTTCATAAGGCATTATGGATAATGTGAACAGTCCTTCGTTTACAATTTTGAGGGGCATTTATTTAATATTTGTCAAAAGGGAAGTACGTAATTTATTAAGTAATAATGATATTCAAGGTAGAGTGGTTTTAGCCTTGGTACACTTGAAATAATTGTACTACATTAATTGGTATTTGCCAGTGATACTGAATATCCTCAGAATTCAAATTGTTGAAGTCTATTAAAATCAGATGACCCATATAGTGTATTGAAGCCTATTAAAGTCAAGTGACCAGTATAATACTGAGGTTCTGAAGAAGAAGATATTATGGAAAATACTCAGAAAAGCAATTAGCATACTTTTGTGGCAAAAAATGTCTGTACTTGTTCTGGTTGAGGTGGAGTTTTTGCAGATACAGGAGGAGAAGGTCACCCCTGGAAGTTAGCTGGGTTAAATGATTGACAGCCTAACTCAGTGAACTTTTTGGCTGAAATTATCTCGTGAGGCCTGGCAATTTCTCTCATCTAATTTTGACACATGACATACCAGCATCAACAGTAGAGCACAGGAATTTCCAGCACAGAGTTGGAAACTTTTGGCTTACTCCTCAGAAAACAAAAATTTCAGGAAATTATCCAGAAGTCATTGAAGTGAAAAGGAATCTGACTTAAACCCATTTAAAGGACTCCCACCAAACTTTGTTGCACTGTAGTAAAGCCTGTAAGCACTGTAAGCAATGCATGATCCACAGCAGCTAAACTTTCTTTAGGTCATTTTTGACCCCTGTTTATATTTTCCCTGTAAATGTTTGTGCAATGCTTACAATCTTCTTCCATCACATATCTGAAATTTTCTTTTCAAGAATTTCTCCATTGTCCCCACATCTTGTCTCAATTAATACGAATGGAACAGATCATTTATTAACTAGTCAATTAAGGACTGACAAGAGGACCTGTCTCATTTACAAAAATAGGGAAATTAAATACTTTATTTTAATTCATTATGAAGACCAATGTTTCTGAACATTTACACCTAAATGAACAGTACATGAACCAGAAAAAAAAAAATTAACAATAAAGTATATTTATAAGCTTTAAAAGTCAACCAAAATGTTATTCAAATATCTGACAAATATATTAGTGAATAAGTGTACAACAATAATCTCTTTTGGAGATTGTGTTTGAAACACTTGTAATAGGTAAAATGTAGCTTCTGGTTTAAAAATTCCAGTCAAAACAATCAGGGATTGACAACTCATGTATCTACAGCAGGAAAGCAACATCAGATTCCCCACTTCTTGCTATCTGCAAGCAGAGTTTTTGCTTGATGAGGTACTACTGACCAGGCTGCAATAAAATGGCAATCTGTCTTGGGCTTCAGAACCAGCACATCCCAATGATACTTAATAAGAATAGAATCTTTGAAAGTGGAGGTACAATTTAAAATTTCATCCTTTCTTTTTTTAAAAAATTTCAAAATATCCCACCAGATGAGAACAGAAAGATTGGACACGCATGAAAAATTCTGATTTGGGATGCAGAAAATTAGAGCAATTTTTCCAACAAACTCTTATGTGACCTTGAGAAATAGGTTTAATCTTTCTGCACTTTCTTCTTCCCTATATAAAGGAAGTGTGGAAAAGGAAGTCAAAGAACAAATTTATTGATGTCCTCAAGGGATTCACTTTTTATAATGATAGAAACTACTTAGTAGGCTGGGATCCATCAACCTTATTTCTTAATGAAAAAAAAACCCAACAAAATCCAGACAGATTCAAAATGTAGATGAAAAAGAGTTAGTCAAAATATTCACTCAAAATTGTGTTCACTTTTCAAACGTGAACTAGTTTAAATCTAAGATTTTCTTTAGATCCACTGTCAGTGTAGGAGTCCATAACAAAATTTATACCTTGGATTTTCTGCTCCATTCAGGAGGGCTGAGGTCATGTTTTGCATCTAATTTTTTTTTAAAGAGTGAAAACAAGAAGGGGGTGGCATTGCAGTCTTCCAAAAGCACCTTACTAGATATTCCAACAAACAAAAAATATTTCCAAATCAAAATCTTGATTCAGTGTAGCAAAGCAGACTGCTCATTTGGTCCCTAATTTATAATTGTTGTTGTTGGACTTGCTTTGTACATTTTTCACTTGACAGCAGAATCTGTTTTCAGGATCTAAATGGGGCAAATATTTGCATCTGGTTCTCATGGTTCTCTGGTGCTAGAATGAATAAATATAAGAAACAGGACTGGCCACTACATAGTCAAAAAGGTTGATCAACCACCAGCCAATCTGCAGAATTAAAAGGACACACCAAGTGTGGTATTAAAAAAAAAAAGAGGGCTGAAAAAGTGTATTGTAAAAACCTGTGTGAGATTCTTCAGTGTATTTGAGACCTAAAGTGAGGTAATAATCTCTGCAGCCAGGAAAGAGTTTCTGATTTTGCAAGCCAAGATTAAAAAATCTGCAAGAAAGAAAGATATCCAGCAGTGTTCCAGCTAAGCTCATAAAAGAAGTTCAGGATTGCACAGCAACATGAGCTCTGACTCTCTAAGAACAAGCAATGAGTGCAAAGAGTGAAAATGAACATACCTCACTCCAACTTGGAGGGTGAAATGGGTTGGAACACTGTAATTTATGTACCTGCTGAGCCCATACCAGCACAGCAATACAAAAAAAAATTATCCATTGGCAGTGCACCAACAGCTCAGACTTTCAGGTCACTCCTTTCACTACTCCAGGCAGGGGTTAGATGATTTCAAAAGAGGTGAAGAAATGGATTTGCAACAAAAACAGTAACCATCAACGTGTTTTGAGAACATTACTCCTTTTTCTTTCAGTGAAGTTTATGTTTTTAATTATAATAAGCTATCTAAGTATGCTCCTCTTTGGAGATGAGAACAAAAGGATATTCATAAATAAGCTCTAAAATCTACTTATACAAATATGTACATACAATAGGCAGGGTTTTTATTGTCTGATACACTGCATAGTCTCCTCTGTATATGTAAAACACTAGAAGTACCCATATAGGGCATATTGTGCCACTGGGGGCATGCAGCTCCATGCTGTGGACATTGCATGCATCTGTATTTGGAGAAGGTCAGTGAAATGAAATACATGGAGCACTGAGGTTGTCCTTCAGGTCCCATGGATTACTTTCTTTAGGTACTTGGTGACAGTTTTAGCAATCTAGCACACAGGTTCATTAGTTCCTGGTGGATTATGCAAACCATCCCTGTTTTGTTAAAGAGCAAGCGCTCTCCTCCTGCTGCTTCCCAAGGAGCTCTCAGCTGGTTTCTCCAGAGCATGCCAGTTCCTGGGAAGGACAGCCCTGTGAAGAATACCTCCTGCAGTCCTTTGTGGCTGGAAGTTGCCAGTCACTGTGGGCCTGGTGGGCACTGATGGTGCTTTGGCCCAGGCTGGATAAAGCTCTCAGAGCCCTGATCTTACCATACTTCACCTTAGAACTGGCTCAGATTTTTCTTTGCTACTCTGTTTGGAAACATCATTGTTCTGATGGTCAGAAGCTTTCTCACACCAGATTAAGTTTATCATAACCACTTTTATAATCTCTTGTTTCCGTATCAGTATCATCCCTTAGCTTAGACAGTGCCTTCCCTACTACACTGTTCCCAACGATGAAGTTGTAGTCACTAACTGTATCTCAAGTCTTCATTAACTTTTTGATGCCATAGAATTCAAGTCTGTTGGTGTCTTCCTCTACTTGTTGAAGAACTGTTTAGCATGTTGTGTATGAAAACATTTGATATTTACTTAGAAATTTATTTAAAATACCCATGGCCAAAAAATCTCAACACTGAAAGTGAATGTAGATGTTTTCAGAGAACTCTGTAGAAGATCACGTTTTGAAAATTTACCACAAGAAGGCTTTATATAATGCCTAATTATGGGTAGTATTTTTTCTTTTCTTATCAAAGTTAGTTATTCCTCTTGCTGATGGTGGAAAAGCAGCACCATACCCTTGCAGATAGAAAAACTGAGTTAATCCGTCCCCTTCTTGAGCTCCTGTGGCTACTGAACATCTTGTATCATTCAGCAACTGGAATTGTTTCTGCTGGCTTGATCTCTAAGTTTCAAATGCTACTAAAAACATAGTGCAATATCTGATGCCTTTCTCTGTTAGTGAATTGAAACAGGAATTCCCAATAAAACTTAAGTATTGATAAAGTTAGGGACTGTGATTTTTTAGCAGCTCATTGATAGTTTAAATAACAGATCAAAACAAACAGGTGAAATGTGATAATTCATCTTCATAAAGTCACATGCTGAAGTCTGTGATTTCAGTGAATTTCCATTTTTGAAGAATTGAGCCAAGGAAGTGGATAACTGGGTTTAGCCCAGAATATCCAGAAGAAACTACAGAGGAAATTTAACCCAACACCAAAACACAAGTATCCAAATCATAATTTAATCATGTAACTAGAGCTGGAAACATTTTTATGCCTCACAAACCTTGCGGAAAGGTGACTTACACAACCTGGTGGTAGCAAGGGCCAGGATAGCAAATACACAGTTTGCACCAGCTAGGAGGAAGGAAAGCAGCCATTGGGAAGCAGCAATATGTGTGTCTGTCAGAGACACCTTCCCCCCACTTCTGGCCTAGACTCTGCTTAGGCTGCAGCCTTCCACGAAGCTGAAGTCTCTGTGGTCTGAGTTCCCTTTTCCCAGCATATGTGGAATTTATCCTTCAGCCTTGCTCATTCCTGGCCCTGTACCATCACTGAGAGCTTTTGTGGGCTGAGCACACGACACAACTATGAGCTGAGGAGCCATAGCAAACCACAGAGCACTTGGCTCTGAGCTCCTCCAAACAGCACATGCTGCTCAGGCAAGGACAGCTTTTTCTCTGCTTACTTACATTTTAATCTGATGTCAAGATTTTCATCTGTGTAAAAACATGCTTAACAGCTCCATATCAATCAGTAGCAAGTAAGTATGACACATTTAGTAGTTATGACTGCTGTTACAGGCAAGAAAATCCAAGAGGTCATTCAACAGCATAGGAGTGATGGCTATGCAGAACTCCAGCTCTGCTTCTGAAAATCAGGCTGTAAAATGGAAAATTGATTAAAAATGTAAGATATACTGCTCTGGTTATTGAAAGTAATATAAAAAAGCTGCAGCGTATCTGTTTATAACTGTTTCTCTATCACGGGGGGTCCCCCTAACGGTTTAAACTTGTGGTGTTGTGAATTAGTTTAAAATATGTGTCTTCTTACTCTGTAAGAGGAGAACATTTTCATCTTGCGCTATTTTTATTGCACTAACCGACCACTAGGTTTTTAAAGTCCCTTTCACCAACATGTGATAGAACACACCAGTGCTCACTGACCCATCCAGCTGGAGTAAAAACAAAGACAGTTTAGAACTTGCACTTCTTTCCCTGGGAGTGATGCAAGCACTGACCCCTCTGGCATTTAGTCCTTGCAAGACCTGGGTGTGCCCTCATCTTCTCAAGAAGAAAGATTCACATGGTTTCATTTAAGGGAAGCATCCTACAAGGATACCCTGAAATGATGGGTACAAAACTGATTGATGTGCCTTGTGAGTACAGCAAGGAAACACTTCCACGGAGTAATAGTCAACAGACAGTTAATCTTCTCCTCGTACCACCTCTGTCAGGGGATTTCATACCCTCAGTTAAAAGAGGATGACATGTACACTTGATTTATGGTCTGACACTCCCAGAGGGACAGAAAGCTACATGGATGTGAGAGTGAGACTCAGTGGATGGAAATGGAGTGGGAGAAGCATTGCTGTGGACACCTGTGGGAAGGTCTTTCTCCCACTGTCAGCAGACCCTGCCCTCCCGGCACTGCTGAGGTCTTGGAGGGGTCATGTGGGTACAGATGTTGGGCTCAGCTGTACATAATGAAACCAGCAAATTTTGGGAGCCCAAGGAAGGAACAGGAAGTAAAAGTGAAGGCTGGGAACCCTTGAGAAAATTATAAAAGTGCAAACCAATTATTTTGCATAAAAATGATAAAAAGCATTGTTGATTTTTATAGGAAGCATCCAAATTTTATGGGATACCTGTTTGTGAGGGATATGTGGTGGGCAAGAGGGGAGTTATATACACACAACCATACTTCCTAAAAAGTAATCATGCCAAATTTCGTACTGGATTTGCTTTCCCAAGTCTGTTTCTGGTTTACTTTTTATCGTCAGGGTTAGTCTTACTAAATCTGAGGCATGTTAGTGTGTAGGCCTGAAATTGTTTTGAGTCTCTTATCTCTGCTTCAGTTTCTACTTTCTTTTTCACCCGATGTACTTTCAGATACCTTTGATTTAGAAACATCCAAAAAACTGTTTTCTCCTTCCCTCAGGTGAGACAGATCAGCCAAGTATTTTAGTGCAGTTATTATAAATATGTCTATACTGCTAGAAGAAAACACTAACAATTAGAGGGAAAGTAACTCACATTCCAAGAGCAGTAGAAGTTTTAACCTTTTAATTCTCCGTTCTTCTATTACTCTCTAAATGTCACAGACTGAAATCACCAGAGCTGTATCAATTTATCAAAGATATGACTCCCTGAATTCAATTATTAATAAACCTTCTCTGTGAAATCTTGAACCTATAGATATACATTTGTTTATATAGTGATGTATCAGAGAAATACAGTTACATAATGGAGTTCTAGAAGAAAATGGTCGCCCTCCCCAAACTGCTAATAAATTTGTTTTTAAACCCTGCTTTTGAAATAATTTGGATCCCTTGGGGTTCCATGGCATGGGTTTTCCTTTCAGCTTTGTTACAGTGAAAGCACACATTCTGCCAAGCTGAAATTCTTTAAAACTACCCTGATCCCTTAAATTTATTACTGGTTACTAACAGATTCCCATGTTTCACTTATGTATTTCAAGTTAGAACCAAGTATACAATATGGAACAGGTAATATTTTTTAGCTTTTTTCTCTCCTAGATTTATAGTGTGATTCCTGCATTAAAATAATTCATGATGGATAATAGAACCTTAAAGCATATGGCAAAATTAAGTCTCAAGAATGACAACATGAGTAATTCCATAATAAAAAGATGAGGTTGCCTCCATAGTACTGATTTTTTAAAATATGCTCTGTCAGCTCACTTATTTATACCAGATAGTAAATTTCATCTTTTCACATGCTTTCTTTTCCCAGCTTTTTATTATAGTTATTTTACATCTGAAATATTAACTTGCATTTCTACTCTGTCAAATGTATTTTCTGACACTCAAAAAGGTATGGATTAAGCATTGCTATATACACAGCATAATAAAGAATTTTTAGGATACTTGAATATAATTATATTGTAAATACAGTAAAAAAACTTTGCATCATCAACAATATTATTATTGTTAGAGAAAGAACTGGGGTTTCAAGATTTGAAAAGACTGCTCTTACGGAGTAACTTTCACCCAGAGTGTTCTTTTACAGTACACTCAAGAGTTTTGATAATATACCTCCCTTTACATGCATTGAAGAAAATCAGCTCATCAGAAAGGGAGAAGGCATTATTTGAACAGCAACAACATTGTGAATCATGTGTTGGAAGGCCATTTTGCCATCACTTGTGTAAATACCTGTTGATATTTAGTGAGACTCCAGAAAAACTCAAGGATACCCAGGGGGAAAGTAGCCCCTTAAAACCATGACAAATTATAACTCATTGCAATCCCATGGGGGAACCAAGCTGGAGAAGTCTGTTCTTGAAGGACTGCACCTCATGGAAGAGTGGCCCATTTCATAGAAGTTTGTGGAGAACTGTTGCCTGTGGGGTGGACTCACATTACAGAAGGTTGTGGAGAACTGTGTCCCATGGGATGAACCCAAACTGCAGTAGGAAGGACTCCTCTTCCTGAGCAGCAGCAGAAACAACCTGTGATGAACTGACCATAACCCCCATTCCTGTCTCCCTGCGCTGCTGGGGAAAAGATAGAGCTGGAAAGGAGGGAGGGGTAGGTGTAAGGATTTTTTAAGGTCTTACTTTACTTCTCATTATCTTGCCTCTGATTTTGTTAGCAATAAATTCAATTACTGTGTCTAATTTGAGTCTGGTTTGCCTGTGAAGGTATTTGGTGAGTGATGTCTCTCTATCCTTATCTCAACCCATGAACCTCTCACTATAATTTCTCTACCCTGTCCAGCTGCAGAATGGAGTGACAAAGAGGCTTTGGTGGGTGCCTGGCATTCAGTCAGGGTCAACCCACTACAAGCTCTTAGGAAGAGAAGTGGTCAGAGACATGGAATTATAAACTAAAATATTGTGCCTCTTTCTAAAAAAACTATGGATTTTTCTTTAAAAAATTAATGCTGTAATATAGTAGAAAAGCCAAGGATTTGAAAATAGCAGAGAATATTACATTTAGAAAATGATGGGGCAAATGTTAGATCTCTTGAAATAGAAAAGGAATGAATTTTCCATGAGACACAAATCAAGCATGTCTCATTACTTTCTCCACATACCTCTCTTTAAGGCATATTTTAAAACCAGTACTCTCTGCAATATATAAGGTATGGTGCATTGGCATAATGAGCAGGAAGGAGTCTGAAGACATGAACAAAGAAGATTGATATGTTTCTGTCCTTTTTCAGAAGCAGATCAGTGTATTTCAAAATCAGAGGAATATTCAGTATGAAAATGTGCCCTTCCAACTTCCCTTAACATCACAGAATTACATTTCAGAATCTGATGGGATTCCATGGAACTATCAAGTGAATAAGGTGTTATTCAACTGGAGTCAGGGTGGCAGCCTGTGCTCCTCTTCAATTAGGCTAAACAAAGTTCCTGTCTGATCCTGAAACATAGATTTACCCTTAGAAAGTTAAATTAATCATCCTTTATTCATACATCTCTATATAGATACTTTTAATTAGCACATTTCCCCTTGGCTCTTCTCTTCCTTTTAACTTCTCAACATGGTCTTGACGGAACAATTGGTCTTTATTAATGTGTGGCAGCTTAGAGCTGCAGCGAGCTGTTTGCCAGATGTTTGAACTCTGTTGAACTGCTGTTCACTTGTCAGACTAGCAATGAGGAGTGAACAAATATCGCACTATTCAGCCTCCCTCCTGAGCTGCCAGAGAACTTCAAACAACTTCAAGGGCCAGAGCCAAAGGATCTGCTGAGAAAGAATAAGGTATGTTCCTAAAGAGATCAGTGAGCCATGACTTTTCTAGAAAAGCAACTTTGTTTTTTATTATCTGCTGTTCATGTGAGAGAGTCAAGGGCTGAAACATCAGAGGGACCCACGCTCCAGGGAGCGAGAGGCTTCAGAATGACACAGCTTTCACAGATCCTAAGGTTCTTCATGGACTATTAAGTAGAGAAGGGAATAGAAGGAAGCAGGCTACTGTACAGCTTCTCCAAACAGGCACATTTGACTCTGAAGATGATCCTATCTGTGAGCAGGAAAGGAAACAAGGTCTTTTGTGAAGTATTTTCATTTTAATCACTTGTTCAAGAGGAAGGAACAAAACATAAGTTTTGTTTCTCCTTTTTGTTGCAACTCTTTCTTCAGATTTACATACAAAGTGCACAGGGGCAAATTAAGCACAAAAGTAGGCCCCTTATTATATCAGGAAATAAAGGGCAGATGCTAAAATGTGTCCCACCAGTTCTGCTAATAAAAAACCATACATATGTACCTTCTATGTGACCATCTTATCAAAGAGCTGCACTCACCGCGAGAGTAGAACTGTTTCCCATCAGGATGTGCTCATAAACCCCATCCGGGATAGCCTCTCTGACATCAGTTGTCTGCCACCTCCTAGCTAAAAGCACACCTGCTTGTCTCCACTATGACACTTTAAATCACCTCTTCAATAGCAGTATCTGTAAAACTTGGATGGATTCTTTACATACAGAAGAGTATAGTGTGGTTTGGGTAGTCTCAGCACCCACTTTTTATTGCAAAAAGATAAAGCATTGTTTGCTCTGTGACCTTAAAAAGCCTCAGGTTTGTTAAATAGACTGAACTCACAACAGTTCAGTGTCATTATTTTGTACCAAATGTACTGCATTACATTGTTTACCCTGCACTGAAGGACTCTTGAGCAGGATTATATTATGGTTGTTGTACAGGATGCTTTTGGAAAGAAAATGCACCTCTCCTGAAGCTATGATAGTAAACACAAATTTTCTTTAATATTACGCAGTGATGTAAACGCAAAGCAAATAAAATGTATTAATTATCTTTGCTGGACTTTTCTTCTCCTTTTTATTGTGATTTCACTATAGGTTCCAGATAAAGAAGAGGGACTAGGAAGTAACAAATATCTTTTATGCATAAATAAAAAAAGTGAAAAAAAACCAAAACCAACCAAACAAACAAAATAACCCCAAGGAAACCCATCTCTAGCAAGCCTGGTCTTATTCAAGGCCCTTTCCCCTTCAAACCTAGTTTAAAGCCCTCTCAATCAGCCCTGCCAAATCATGGGCTAGAGTATTCTTCCCCCTTTTAGACAAGTGAGCCCCATCTGTGTCCAGAAGGCCTGGTGCCATATAAACCGTCCCATATTTGGAAAAGCCAAGGTTACACTGACAGCACCAGTCTTCAGGACACATGCTGATCATGCAGGTTCTCCTGTTCCTTTCGGCATTCTTCCCTGCTGCCAAAGGCATTGAGGAAAACACCACCTCTGCTCCTGTCCCTTCAACCAGTCATCCCAGTGCCCTGGTTTTGATTGTCCTAGGATTTCTCAGCTTCATCACTGTGGACCTGGACAGCCAGAAGTGGGTAATAATTGGAGGGCCAAATCTGTCCAGGGAATCTTCTAGTAAAATCTCATACCTCGGCCCCAGGGAGGAAGCAGAAAATCAAAAAATGGAAAACTAAAATAGCCAGGAAATACTTCCATCTTGCAATAAATTTTAAAAAATACCACATATTTTCTGAGTGCAGCAGATTTTCCAGTCAGTCCCTAAGCCAAAATTTTTGAGCTCTCATTCTTCAGGGTTTATAAGCAGACCGCTAAAGCTGTCCACAGTTGTTTTTATGTGTCACTAATGATGATAAATAGTATTCACATTTTTCTAAAGAGCTTCTACCCTGTTTAACAGTGCATAAAATTCCATCCAGTTATACCAGATATGACTGAAGGATTTTGACAGTTTCCTCATAAAATGGACTACTGCTATGAATTCACTAATCCTATAAACTCTCAATTTTCATAATTTCCCATGTGATAACAAGAAAAATTGCAAATGAACCTGCACTTTTTCCCATCTTTCGTCATTATACTTGGCTCAATAAATTTGAGTTATCTTTTCCCTCGTTCTCTCTGAGCTGAAATATTGTTTTCTTATTTTATCTACAGGCCTTCTTGAAATCAGCACTAACACCTAAAGTTATGTGTAATAGTCTCTCTGTGCTGATTGACTTATTTCAAGCTCTTTCAGGATATTATTTTGGAAAATAGTCTTTTACCTTTCTTAAATTTGAGAAGATTGGTCCTCTAAAATCTTGTTTTCTTACATATTTAATTAGTCATAGCCTGGTTAGCAACAGCACGTAGCAGGGGCAGATATATCAAGGCAAATAAATCAGCAGACAATATTTTCTTGTAAGTTTTCATCCTTTTATATTATGTGTCCTTTGGTGCTTCCATTTGGCTTCAATACACAGAACCTTGTTATCTGAGCTGCAATTGAGGGTCCCCCTGCAGATGCCTGGAAGAAATCAGGAGAAACTGTGTGTGGTAAATGAAGTAATTGAGTAATTGCCGTTTGCTTAGCTCAGTCTCTTTTTCTTTTTTTTTGATAGAGCTTAAACGAGTTCAAAAACATACAAACCATCCAGGGCTTCATTAGATAGAGAAGAAGTAATAATACTCCTGCACTGTAGCAGTTCTGCAACAATAGTACAGCCAAAACCCGCCCTGTTGTGTCTTTCAGAATTATACCTACTGTTTCAGATAGGATTATGGGTACAATTAAGTGGTTGGGGTTTTTCCTCTTATTTCCTGGGATAACCAGGATCTAATATTTCATCTATATTTTGAAAATTCAGATGTCTGAGAGATTAAAGCCTCTTTCCTGTGCTGAAACATAATGACAATAAATCAATCCCTTGCTGACAATTCCTGCAAAATTAACCTTAACACATACTGCTGACTGCCATTTTGAGTACCATTTTCCCTCCTTTTTTCTTGTTTTAACGAAACTTCCCCTGAAACAGTCCTTTGCATGGTTTTAAACCTTAGTGATACAATCATGTAATCTTTTGCACCATGTGTTGTGGAATAGCAAGTGACATTTGCCCCTAACTTTCAAACTCTGGACAACATAAAAATAAAATTAATAAACACGTAGATATACATGTTCATGCTATTCTCTCCAGCACTTGAGAGTGCTTCATGGTTACCGGTACATGTACAAAATGTAAGTTTTTGTCTGTTATATGTAATTTGTTACCCTTCTCATTTTTCTTTCTCTCAGTTGTCTTTTGTCATGGCACAATCTGTATTACCCCTTAGTTTTAAAGCTCCTTAAAACACACCTGCCACAACCTGAACTGACTTACAGTACCAAGGAAAGAAAGATGATTACCTGTCAGCAATTACAGTCTGATTCTGATGCTTGGTCTCCACTGTGCTGCTGTAACCCAAAATAATGTGAAGCTGTTTGTACGATTAAGCAATCAAGTACAATAAGAATCTCATATTTCAGCACAGTGACCAAGGTAAGGGAATATGCAAGGAAATTTTCTAATCAATACACCTCTAAGTTTCACCCAAAACAGACCAAGTGAAATATAGGCAACCTATAAGCATGACTAATGCAAATAATACCATCCTATAATTTTTTGCTCACAAAATGTTTGTTCTTAGATGGAACAGTCATTAATCCTATCATGTTATGCGCTACCTGTTGCATCTCCCTGTGATGAGAATAATGCTCTCTCCAGCTACTTTGGCCAGAGGGAAAGTCTTACTAAAGAGAACAACCATTTTGCAAGAGGTAATTTAAGAAGTACAGGCATGAAAATAAAGCACGCATTTAATCAGGATTAGGTGAAGAAAGGAAAAGTGGTAGTGTAAGTGGGATTGTTAGACTGAGAGGAAGATTGGTAGTGCTAGACAAAGATGAGGAAAACCACTTTGGTGATGGGCAGGGTGGAATTTTTTCTTTAATCAGGTCTTGGGACATAACTGTTCTGAAGAATTTCTATCTAAATAGGAATAACGTCACAGTCAGAGACTGAAACGAGAGGCACTGCAGGAGCAAAGTAATAGCTACAAAACCTTAGTATTTGATGCTAAAGGAACAATTTTAAGAAGCAGTTACTGAGTTTTATAAAATTGTTAGAAGCTTTCAGAATCTAGACTAGAAAACCGGGATATTTACACACCTTGTGTATCTCTTTTGAAAAGCCAGTATTGAGGGCAGGGGGATACGGATCAGAAGGCAAATAAACCACACCAGTTTAGTTATTTGACATGTCAGCTAAAGACAAAATTTTAAATTTCCTTCATGAGCATTTAAGCAAAAAGTAGTGGCAGGCAAATCAAATAAGAGAATCTATTTGGACTTCACTTTAGGATTTGACAAGGTTTTTGTAAGACATGGAATTATTTGGACATAGAAGTCACCAAGTAAATAAATACAGAATACTGAATCAGACCAGATTCCTTCTGCCATGAAAATATAAAGCAAAATAATTTAAGGATAAAAGGTAAAGTTTCAACACAAGAGAGAGAATTATTGGAATTAGAATAAATCTGCTCAGATTTTCAACACTTAGATGTCTGAGATTTAAAACTACAATTTTGAATACAGACAACAAAACAATGCGTTTTCTACACTCTGATCTTAGTAAAGAACTAGCAAAACCCAGGAGATCTCACAATAATTTAATTAAGCTCTATGTAACATTAAAAGTGAATGTTAACAAATAGAAAAAGAAACATTTCAGAACGAATTGTCAGAAGTAATCTTGTATTTTAACAATTTCTTCTTTACCTGAAGTTATTTTGAAAAAAATAAGTGAATTGCTGAAGAGAGATCAGTGAAGGTCACTGCTGAATGTGTCAGCTGTTAAAAAAGGTCTTGAAAATAAAACCCACAAAGATTATGATTAAAAATAAAGATGCAGTGACTTCACAATATAGATCAGTGGTGTTACTTCACCTTTGTATAGCTGCATTCAATCTGATAATTCCATTGGGAGCAAAGAGATATAAACAGATGCATCCTAAAAACATTTAATGTAGGTCACTGAGAAGGTCTTGAGGAAAGGTTGGGATTTATAGGAGGATTTGCATAAGAATATGTGTGGAAGAGTCAGCTGTTCTCAAGACTTCAGGATCCAAGACGCCTTGTGCCAGCCATTTGAAGCAGTTTGTCAGTTCTGAGAATAAATACATTGTTTAGCCATTACTGTGGCCTTTTTCCATCTTCCAGCTGTCTCACCTCATACTGCTTGAGATGTCTCATGAGGAAATTATCATGATCTCTTTGGCTGTTTGGGACAGTACTGCCTATGCATTTGCTTTAACAACAAATACAGAAAAAACCAAGAGAAGCAAACCATCATTTTTTTCTCAGTTACTCTTGGTCTCTGCACAGTAGTTTTCATTTTAGCCTAGACTTCCTGCCAGTCTTAATGGTCGCACTCTGGCATCAAGGGAAGAGTGAATCTGGCAGAGTGAGAAGCTGCAGGAGCCAGTTTACCAGCAGGGCAGAGAATTTGCTGTGGTTCTAATTGAAAAAAGCAACCTCATTTGGGCTTTTGCCTTCCCTATCACTCTCTCTCTCTTTCTGCTGGCTTCCTGTTAAGTTCTATTGTGTTGTGCCAATGCAGTCATCATATTCTCTAGATATTTGATTTACATAATTGAAGCAGTCCAGCTTATTTTAGGAAAATTATAACTTTGTGGAAAAAAAATAACTTATACAGTAATTATAGCAAAAATGTTCTGCTTTGTGTCAGACACAATGAAATTAGTGGGTTTAAAAATTAAGAACAAGGTCCTTTTAGCACTCTGTGTCATTTTTAAAAGAAGAATGAATACTCTTAAGAAAGAGCTTTGCATTTTAATCGCAGTGGCTGGGAACATTTCTTGTTAAGATATATGATGTTTAAAACTATTAAAAGAAATATTGAAGGAAGGAAATTAATTTTTCTGCAGTAAAATTTTCCTTTCATTCTGTAAGATAAGTTTCCACTGTATGTGTTTCCATTAAAGAAGATTTTTGTATGAAAAGTTACCTATTATACAAGAAGAAATGTTGAGTCCTTGTTGATTTCATCCAGGATTTATCCAAGCTATTGTCACTCAAGAAAGCAAGATTCAGAGTGTTTTGTTCCTCCTTAGTGTACAGTTCCTCTGTGCATAAGGTCCACTTCCAAAACAAAAGGGGCAATACTGACCATAAAATATATATCATAGAAATCAAAAACCCGTGTCTAAATGTAAAAATAAGACGATGTTGCAATACACACTAGAGATTATGTGTATCATAAACAGGACTAATGTCTGCTGACAGTCAGAGAGCAACAGACTAGTAGCAATTAGAATCTGGCTAAACTAAATATATACTTGAAGATCACTTTAAGGTGTTATCTCTTTCCTTTAATAATGAAGACAAATACACTAATTGCAATTACCCATTGCTTCCAAAATTTTCTCCCACTGCTGCGCTTTCCTTCCTAAAACAGCCTGGATTGAGGTCACCCCATGCAGGCCTTTTAGAAGAAACAGTTGTCATCATACACTCTTCTTCAGAAACTCCAGATCATTCTCAGCTAAGATTCATAATTAATTCCACATTTGTGGAACCCTCTTAAAGAACAACTTATACACTAGGAGCACTTGAATGTCTCTGCTGAATAGGCAATTAAAAAGGTTTTGTTAATCAGCACTCCTTATAAGATCATCTCAAAGCTGATCTGAAATGCTGAGAGGTCAGCTCACGTCAGAGAGGAATCCACTGATTCACGTTATGTCCAGATCCCTTCCCACAGCGGAACTACAACGCAGTTAGTGGCATTGAGCAGCACTGTGTATTTTACTAACATAATACTCAGCAGCCACCATTTCCAGTGAAAAAGCTGCCTCAGTTCACCTCTGAAAATGAACTGTTGCCCTGTAAAACCTGTTACCAAAAAAATTGTACAAATAGTCCTTATTTGAATAAATCAGAAAACTTAAAGCAAAAGTGAAACCTAATTTCAAGCACATTCATTTCTACATGTCTATACTCACTTCCCTTACAATTCCTTGTAGCTTTTTGAAAAGTAATGTATCTTCTATTGTATTTTTTTTTCCTTTTTATTAAGAGAGGAGGCTTTCTTTAGAGGTGCAGAAATACCTCTGTGTTGAATAGCAACATTTTCTTTCAGCAGCTTCTAGAGGTAATTTCAAGCTCAATCCAGACTGCACAAATGGATTTCAGGGATATCAGCTATCCCTCCATCTAACTTTATGCAATATACCCAGTTTCATGTTGACTGTTTTGTTCCTCTTCATCAGTAGACATTCTGAAGCCCATGGGAGACAATCTGTGCAGGCAGGGTATGTTCAAAACATGCAAAGATCTAGACTAACAGCCCAGTTGTTTTCTCCCTTTAATTCAATCTATGATTTCACTTTTCTCCCATTTAATTTAATTCAATTATTTTTATGATGAATAATGCAGTGTCCACACTTTAAAAGTATCATTACCTAATTAGCTTATTGGTCAAAGACGCTACTTTTTAATTCATTAAGAAGAGAACACATATCTACCTGAAATGAAGGGCAAGAGGTGTTCTACTCAGAGTGGTTAATCAGACATTTACTGACCTTCTAGGTACTACTGCATAGTGTACAAGCTGTAAAACACACCCTGTTTCAACACACTAATGCAGTCACAAACTTACTTCAAAATGAATTGGACAAATTTGCTTCAAATAAAACCAAAGCAGCTCTGTCCACACATTTCTTGGTTTACAATATACTGCAAGTTTTGATAAGCATCTGGGGAAGAAATACAGCTTACTTGGGAAATAGCAGTATATAATGAAAAAGATGGAGAGAGAAAAACAAAACAGACAAACAAACAAAACACTCCAAAAATGCTCTGTCTTCACCTGCCTGCCACTAGGCGAACACATCAAAAAAAAAGATGTTATCTTGGGAATTGATCGACTTTGTGTTAATGGCTGCCCAGCCTATACACATAATTTAAGATTATTTTATCCAACACACAGCTGAAATATAGTAGTTACTGTTTTCTTTAAATAGGTTAGAAAAAAAAACTGAAACCCAAATAATATATTTTGAAAACTCACCTGTAAAACTTCAGAAAAATAGCCTAAAAGATTGCTGAAATTTCAATATCACAGACCAGAAATAAGGGGGCAGAAAAGAGATCAGAGTTAAAAAGTAAGCACAGATTGGATGAAGACCTTAGAATATTTGCCAGCAATATGAATAGAATATATCCAGTTATTGGCCCTATTTGAAATTGATCATTAGCAATTACAGACAAAACAATAACCAGCACTCCGTAGCTAATGTTTCGCATTAGCCATCAGGAGGAAATAAATAGCAGATAGTTTGACCTTAACTATCTCAGAATCTTGTCCTAGCTTTCCCTGCAGAGCACTGACTTCATAATTTAGACAAATATTTAATCTTGGAAATTAGTTTTTTCACGTTTCCATATGAAGCCCACTGAATATACTCGGGATGAATCCACTAAACTCTTGTTCTTCCACAGCAGGGAAATGTTTGCTTTATATACAGGCATTCTTTTGCTTTCTAATTCAATCAGCAAAATACAAAGCCAGCATACATTATATATCAGCTTCTGTCATTAAGAGTTAGTGAGAGGTTATTCAGCCCTATTTGGCAAAAATTAATTTCATGCAAGTGTTGTGTTCAGTGCACAAACATCTAGAGTCAGTCTTAAAGTATTTGATGTAAGTGGTACAACCTGGTAACATATGGT
The DNA here is from genome assembly GCA_013399875.1 of Gymnorhina tibicen. Taxonomy (NCBI): domain Eukaryota; kingdom Metazoa; phylum Chordata; class Aves; order Passeriformes; family Artamidae; genus Gymnorhina; species Gymnorhina tibicen. The sequence goes on from VXAZ01006195.1 coordinate 519,025, forward strand.
TTAAGGCCTTTTTACATAACGTCCTTCTTGCTGATGCATTTTGAAAACAGCTCAAGGGGGACAATCTGGCTTAGCTAGGAAGTAAGTGCTGCAGTTTGATACAAATCCACATGTTTACCCCGTGAGCACTAAGCAGTTTGATTTCCTGTCTAGCCAGTGTTGATTAGTGTTGCAAAGTGAATACAATGATAACTTGACATTGCAGAAAAACCTTCCAACCTGAAAGGGTTATTTATCCATATGCACACTTTGTGCATGCTGATGCCTCTCCACCTACCCCCACTCACTCAATTTTACTCATGTGACTTTATCATCAGTAGCTCTGGGAGCAGATGACCTTTAAAGGTGTGAGAGGATTCCAATGTGCAATTTGTCACCTAGCTGGCATCAAGACAGGGGACATGGGGAATGACTGTATGCAATTCTTCTACCTCTAGAATGTACAGCAAGCTGACCAAGTGTCTGTAGTTACTTAAGCCAGATTACTTACACTGATTCACTCATATAATGTGTAAATTACAAATTATATTCCAATAACTTTGAAGACATTTTCGTATGCTTTCTGCCATTCTCCCATTATTTGGATTAAAGATCTTTTTACTCTTGCATTTTGTTTACAGACTTAGTGAACAACTTCTGTTAATTTGGAAAATTACTACATTTTTGTCTGAATGAAAATGTTAGGGAGGAGCAAATCTCTTGAGATTTGCTGTTAGTGACACGCAGCTTGGTATTCGATCATAGGACTTGTCAGTGTACAAATCCATTGCCTCATCCAGAGAAGAAACCAGAAGTTAGTGTGGGACTGCCGTGTGGCACCACCCTGGTCAAGGATCTTTGTCCTGTCTTGGACATGTCTCCCCTTCTCTCTTTGATTACAGACTAGTATAACATACCAGGTCTCAACAACGCCCTTTGAAATAGCCTGGCCTTTAAAAGGAAGGCGACTGTGCACCTTCTACACAGTTTCTTTACAATTCAAAGAAGCTTTGAATCTTTAGATGTCAGAACAAGAAAAATCCGAGCAGCATTCTTCCACCAAATTCTGAATGCTTAAAAATCAGCAGCCTGGGCATAAGCCAGTCCCACCTTTCAGTGTAGCACACCATTTCTATTGACCTTTCATGTTACCAGTAAAAATGAAGATTGCATTTTATTTCATTGTAGATCTTATTGAAAGCATGATGTGTTTCCTGACGTGTTTCAGGCAGCAAAAGGGAAGGAAATGAGTGTATGTTCCCTTTAACAAATCCATAACTACATAGTGCATTGCAGATTTCAGACACAGTTTACACACAATGGTAGTCACACAAAGCCAAACATGAAACCAGAAATGGTGGTACAGGGCCAATACAGCAGGAATTTGGCACACAGTTAATTTGCAGGGTTGCTGCATTTCTCCATGTGTTTGCTATGGGTCCATTTCCCTTCAGTTTTGTGTGCAAGACTGGGGCGAAAATCACAGGTATTTCAGGATCATAATGTGATTTTTATTGCATTATCATTTATAACAGACTTCATTACCAAAATGTTACTCTGTTTGGAATTTTCTTGCAATGCAGGGATTTCTTCCTGCATTGTAACAAATCCACAGGGCATTCATATCCACTTCCAGTGTGATTCTTTAAATGTGATCTTTTTCAGGTTGTTTGGGGGTTTTTTTAATTAACCTTATGGGAGATCCAAACTGGCATATACATTAGACACTTTCCATCAAGACAAAAATTGAGCTTTCCTCAGTAAGATCATTCCTGGAGAAATACCTTTATTATTTATTTCACCTAAGCTACCTCCCAGGAGATGCAGAATGTCTAGAACTTTGTAGACAATCAATCATTGCAATATAGGTTTCTATCACCTACACTCATCCTTTTTGGAAAACAAACTGTAATCAAGTTTCTATCTGCTCCTCAATTTCTGCAGGGTTAAACTAAAAGTGAGTATGTATACCTACTTCAAAGAGGCTTGAAGAGCTAACAGGTGCAGATAGAGAGTGAACAAGAGGAGATTTCAGAAGTGCCGTAGATAAACAAGCTGTCACTAACAATTGCTGAGTCCCAATACAAAGACAGACCTGAGTGTCAAGTGACTTTGGAAACCTTTCAATAGAGCAAACTCTAAACAGGCAATAACCTGAAATTAGTCACTATACATAGGCTGAAACCATCCTGTCCTTCCACGAGTCATAACTTTCCCCTTGAAAGTTTTGCTGGAATATCATTTTGAGTGGTAACAAGATTTCAACTTTCATCTACACTTTAAAAACCTCTTAACCCTAATTTGGGTTAGTCTTTCAGAAAATAAAGGTGTGTTTCCAACATCAAGATAATTACCTTGATTTAAAAACTTATTGGAGATAAAACAGAGGTACCTTTATCAGATTTTAGCAGCTACATCAATCTAAATAAATTACAGTTCCTTTCTTCTGCTAGGATTTTACATAGATTCACTATTTCAATGCAACAAAGTATGTAAAATTTTGATGCAAAGAGAAGTTTTTACTTTTCTCCAGTAGAGATAAGGCTTTAACTACTGGCAGCCGATGTTATTAGGCCATAATGAAAATCATTTCGTATCTCTGATGGATGGTCTATCTCTCCACAAATTACAGATATGTAAAGACTTCTAATGTGTGTGAATTACTATTTTTCCAAACTGTTTCTAATGGATATAAACTCACTAACTTAGGAGCTGAAGAGTTCTCTAATGGCACATTGCCACATTAGCTTAAGCAACATTGCAAAAAACTTTTCCCAAGTTTTCCCCTTCTCTTTTTAAAAGAAAAAAACTAAAGAAATAAAAGAACTGATGAAAAAAATTCATTAGGAGAAGAAATAGTGTACACAGTTGGCTAATAAAGTACAGAAGGGCTGCAGCTTGACATTTAGATGTCATTAAGCATCAAAGATAACACACAAATTATCTGGGCTCTCATCCAGCTTATGTGTATAACGACAATATAATCAGTGGACACACTATTCAACAAACTGTGCTGTCTAATGTAATTCAGTTCAGTTTCTTAGTCCTACCTTACAGCATCCATCACTTTTATTGTGGTGTTACCCACTATCATGGGTTTTGTTTAAACTATAAAACATCACAACTGAATCATCCTATTACAGCAGCTCCTGATGCTGATATATTTTTAGCAATGGTAACTTCATATAAATCATTGCTTGTGTTTTCTGGTCAGTAGAATTACCACTAGTCACTAGCATTTAGCTCATGTTAATTTTAATAAATATATAAATAAATAAGTAAGGGAATAAAATACCCAAAACTTCTTCCATACATGTATAATTTTATAAAAGATATGAATTCCAGATAAACATTTTGCAAGTTGGCAGTACACTGAAGGATTAAGTGACTCATTAACAGAAAAAATGGGGATAAAAAGACATTAAATACTTTTAGATTCTGCTCCATAAAAGTCCAAAAGGAATACAGATACATATTCTCTCACACACGAACATCTTAAAAGGAAGTGCTACAATATGAGGAGCTATATAACAGTAGCTAACTGCAGATTCCAAGAGGATAGGAACCCTACCCACCTAGTAAGGATGTGGGAACCAAGCCCATAAATGTTCAATGTCCCCTGAAGGTTGATATTTGTTTGGGAACAAATCTAACAAAAACAAGAATGACAAAACAATCAAAGTGATGTCATTACTGGCCCTTTTCAAAAGGGGATGGCTATTACAAGGAAATGCTTGCCTGCAGAACCAAGTCTAACACTCTGTATCATCCCACCATCAGTTTACTGTCCTGCCAGAGCCCTGCTGGCCGGCCACAGGGCTGCTCAGCAGATACTCTCCAGCTGAGAGATGATCACATTATTGGATTTTCCTCATATTCCCTTTCTCCTGTTGCCCTTTCTCCAACCAACCCACCCATCTTTGCTCTGTTCCCACTGGCATCAGTTTGACTGATTTTGCAACCTTTTTTAGTGATTTTAGCCTTAGAGACTCCCAAGAGACCAGCAGCCCTTCACTATGTTTTGACATTCTTTGCCCAATGGCAGCTCCAAGCACCCCTCTTTCACTACCTATAAAGTCCACTAGTTTCTCTCCTTTTATTGTTGTCTTACTTAATACAATCTCTTTGCGTAAATATAAATGCATTTTCTTTTAAAATGCACCATATGAGAGACCTATTCTTTTTAGACCATACAAGTATAGTCAAACTACATAGGCTAAAGAATTTGGTTCCCTAGGAATTATAAGAACTGGCTAATGAAGAAACAAGAAGTGATCGTGCTGAAGAGAAGGCACAGGTATAAGTCCTAGCAGCATTTAAAAAAAAAATCATTAATTATTTTGACACGAGAAATGTGCTAATGAAATTCACTGCCAGCAGTGGTTGGGAGATAATGTCAATACAGAGAAAAACTGGATTGTCACAAAAGAAGAACTGAAAGTCCTCTGGGACCAAAGTAGAAGATAAAAGGACAGAGTACAAAGTCATGCATGCAGGAGTAAAACAGAATTTCTGCTATATGCTAGAAACAAGTTATCCATAGATAATTGGGTGACAATGAGACACTACAATGATTCAGCTGTAATAAAGGCAAAAGCCATCAAGAATGTTTTGGGACAAACATTTCCAGTAAAAACACTGAGGTTATGTGTAGTAAAGGCACACAGTAAAAAATCTTGGTTTTTACGGGCAGTTTTGGATACGGATGTTCAAGAGTGACAAGTTCAGCCTGAAGCAATTCAGGGAGGAATATTAGGAGCAGGGGATGGCTGGAGACAGTGTGACTTACGAGTAGGATTAGGCTAAAAAAAACAAGACTAAGAGGATATATGATTGCTTTATACAGATAACTCTGGGACATAGATGCCAATGTGGGAAGAGAGCTGTTTAAGCTGAAGGATGTAAACAGACCATGGAGCATGGAGCTGTTAACAGGCTATGACTAAATATAGGCTGGCAGCAAGAGGCTTTCTAACTATTAGAAGAGTAAAACTGGAATAGCCTATTTCTACACTATCATAGCAGCAGAAGCAAAACCCGTATTTTATTAGAAGATGAGGCTGGAAAATGTTCTGGACCATGGCTGTCTGTAGTGGGAGATTCATCTGAAATTGTGCATTTGTTAGCATAAATTCAGTATGGGTAAAGCCTTATCTCCACTAGAATGCAACAGAGCTAAAAGGCTGTGGACATGTACTACAAATTCATTCTTGCCAATGAAAGAAACAACTGTTTTCAACAGCTGGTGTGAGTGTCCCTATGCTGAAGTTATCACTCAAACCAGGCAAGCAGCTGTCCTGAGTCACTGCATGCAAAAACTGCCAGGTCACTTTAAATTCTCTCACTGACATACACTGGCTGATTCTGCCTGAAGCAATTTAGGGAATGCTCATGAAAAATACTTTGCTGGCAGATCCAGGTGACTAGCAGCAAGATGTGGTAATTTCTTTCACCAACATAGCTGGATCAGAAACATGACATTTTTCTGCATCCTGTTATACTGGGTCACAAAACTGTACAACTGCTTATTTTGGACCCTATCGAACTAGTATAAACATACTCAGGCTAGCATAGTTCATTCCCAAATGTTTTATTGTACTAGGATATATAGTGATATAAATACTTCAGTGAAATATAGTGTTCCTAATCTAAATAGTTGTACTGGGCTAGAAGTTATGTGTAGATGAAGCCTAGAAGAAACAGGCATTATCAATCTACTCTGTTGTTCTGATGAGACCAAAGCAATAGTAACTACATTACACTGAAGTCCTGACACAATTAGCAAGCATGCTGAAATGAAAAAAATTCACTTTAGTGCCCCTGAAAGCTTTATTGTAGTTAGCAAGTGTTCATTTTCATAATAATATAATTGGAGGAAAGGAAAATTGCAGGTAATTGCTGTTGTTGTGACCTTGATCTTTCAGTAATGTAATTAATGTAATTGCTACTATTTTGAATCCTATCCTTTCATGGGCAGCTTCAAAGTCTTTGAGGAGAGTGATAAGGGCAAAGGTGCAACCTAATTTTTGTTTTCCCTGCACCTCTGCAGGCATATGAAAAATAACTCGCCTTTTGCTGAAGTTCTGTTTTGGATTTGGGAGCTTTTACCTTCAGTTTTCCATATCCTAATTTCCTACATGACTTGTAAATGTTTACACAACACACTCTTTAAACACTGTTGACAATCTTGAAAATCAACACTATTAAAAATCTTTTTAAAAGTTCAAATAATTCTGTTTAGTGACAAGTGTCTTACTTGTACAGTAGCTTTTGTGATTAAGGAATGCCTCACATACTGATTTTCTGAACAAGCTAAAAATGCCTCAAAGCTGTGTGTGTATATACATATTTACCTTTTCACACAGAGAATAGAAAGTTTAATGTCATTAGAACAGAAAATGCCCATATCCATTGTTGGATAGAATCTAGTAGCTTGGAAGGGTCAAAAAAAACCATTCAGCAAATGCCTGTGGAAGGGTTTAAAATAAGAACATGCAAATACTTCTCCGGAGCACTCTGACAGACTTCGACAATTTCCTCCTAGGACTCTCCCTCCACCTGTTCTTTTGTTTAGCAGTTCTTGGAGGCTTTTTCTCCCACGAAGCCGTTCATTCAGTTATTGAACCTAAGTAAAAATTAATCTACAACCTCTTGCTTCAAACGCAAGTAGTTCATGCCTCAAACAGGCAGTTTCTCACTCTGTGACTCGAAAGTACCATGCTATGTCCCTCATTCTGAAGCCAGCGAGCAGCTCTTTCCAGTGCACCTTCAGGACCCTATGGATCTCTGCAAGATCCCTTTCCCAATGAAATATTTTCCATATGATGTATGATAACATAGAACTAAAACCTCAGAATCTGTGGTTATTGACTGTGACACACACCCATATCTGGACTCAACTCAACCATTTGTTATTTGGCTTTAAATTAATTTCTGTCCTTTTGTTTTCATTTTAGGCTTCTGTTTGTTTTATGCCCTGTCTCTTAAGGTTAAGATTTCTTTCATCTTCTTGACATTCTCATCCATTTTTCCAGCAACAAGTAACACTGAGGTTCCCATCTGCTAGAACGCTGATTCTCACAGACAGATCTCTTGGCCTTGGCTGTCAAGATTACAGGATTATAACCCCCAAGTGAAAGAAAATTGAGATCTATTTCATACTGCCTATGTATTCATTCATCTGCTGTCAACACAGGTTCCTCGTCTCCAAACGCTTTTTTTTTGCATTATGTTTAAGCAAAACAGTTGTCTTATTTTTCTTTCTTTTTTGCTTTTTCTTCTTTTTTCCCCTTTTTGCTCAGCCTTCTTTATAATCAAAACCTGCTCAGAGACAGGGCTCAGAACTTCTACAACCAGTGTTAAGCCAGAAAGAACCAGAGGTGGAGCTTGTAATGGATATGCCTTTAAGTTGTTGTAGTGCACCACGGGAGTTGTGTGTTACAGGAATTACTACAACAGGAACCACCCAAACTAACGGAGGAGGAGCCTTACAAGAAGTTGCAGTGCAGCAGTGACCCAGCCTGAGCTGGTTTGGTGCCCAGTAACTCCTCACAGTCACCGCCTCTCCTGCCCAGAGTGAACTCCATAACAGACGGAGGCCAGAGTCATGGACTAAATGAACTCAGTGAACATTTTGAGGACATTTGTGGACATATTATGGACATTTTTTAAAGGTGGTCCTTAGATTTAGGAACAATGCCCGTGTATCATATCAAAGGATGGGAAGGGAGGATGTGTTTGAATACAGTGGGACCTGGGCATGATGAAAATGGCACTGACTAAAAGGTGGAATGTTCAGTGTTTGGCTGAGGTAGTGTTAATTTTTCCTCACAGTGGCTAGTATAGAGTTATCTTTTGGATTTGTGCTGAACACAGGGTTGATAATACAGAGATGTTTTTGTTCTTGCTGAGCAGGGCTCACACTGAGCCAAGGCCATCTCTGCTTCTTGTACAGCCACAGTGGTGAGGGGGCTGGGGGTGCATGGCAGGTTGGGAGGAGACACAGCCGGGACAGGAGACCCCAACTGACCAAAGGGATATTCCAGACCATGTGACATCATGTTGAGTCTATAAAGTTGGGGGAGGAAGGAAGAAGGGAGGACATTTGGAGTGATGGCATTTGTCTTTCCAAGTTACTTCCCAAGCCCTGCTTTCCTGGGGATGGCTGAACACCTGTCTGCCCACGGGACGTAGTGAAAGAATTCCTTGGTTTGCTTTGCTCCTGTGTGTGGCTTTCGCTTTACCTATTGAACTGCCTTTGTCTCAGCTTGTGAGTTTTCTCTTTTTACTTTTTTGATTCTCTCCCCAGTCCTGCTGGTGAGGGAGGGAGCAACTGTGTGGTAGTTGGTTGCTGACTGGAGTTAAATCATGACAACTGATAAAAGCTATTTAAAGCTAGTTTCTTACCCCTTCCCTCTGTAAGCTCATACTCCCATTAACAAAGAGACCAGGAACATAATTTATCATTACCCTTCTCTTTAAGAGTTTATACTGTAACTCTTTCCTTAGACTGAGGACTTTGTGGGAGTATTTTGGGTTGTAAATATGATTATCCTGTTAATATATTTAAGTGTATGTCTTTACTCATCCTGTGTGTGTATGTTCAGCCTGAGTTTGTAATTAAAGCCAAGCCTCCTTCTCTGCAATAGCTTACTCACTGCGTATGGAAAGGGCACAGAGAGAACACAAATGTAATAACCTGAATGTTAATTATCTCTACTTTTAAGTTCCAAGTGGAAACTGTTTGGTAAACAGATTGCAAGCTCTGAAAATATCTTGAGGGCACACTCCAGCCCTGGGGAAGCATTTTAAAAAACACACATATAATGTTAAGGCTTTTGTAGAATTCCGTCAAGGAAACAGTTAAAAACTAACTTTTCAAAATCAAGGTTACTGCAAGTGTCTTATCGTGACCTTATCGCAGCCACATCCTTCTCTTCTTCTGGTCTTGCTTTATACCTTGTCTCTGTTGAAAGTCTCTAGGGCTTCCTCAGCCAAATATCACATAATTCCTGAATGCATTCCCTGCTCTTTTTCCCCCCTCCTATTAAGTCCAAACTTCTTGACACAGAAGCTCTCTCAGCATCCACTTCTCCCTGTGTTCCCTTGTTATTCCTCCTTGCTACAATCCCCTCACCTCTAGTAAGGATAACATCTTTGTGGCTTTCCTCATTCTTCTTTCCATTACTGCCCTCGTGTGGCATCAAATTCTACCTTCCTCAAGTGCATCAAGCAATCTTCTTCAGCACTGTAAGATCAAAGACAGTCCTTCCAGCTACACAGCCTGTTATTCTTCTGAGAAAACACAAGAGACATAAGGGTGAGCTAAGATCTCCCATGCATTTTTTTTTTTTTTTTCAGAACATGCTGCAGAGCTGGGGTTGAATAGCACACGAATAAAACGTCTAAATTCCCAAAGTCTTCATTTGGTTTCTGAGTTCCCTTTTAAGAAGTTATGCTTCTACTGGTAATTATGGAAAACTTCCAAAAATCGCACTGAATTCACTGAGTTTTAAATGGCAGCAGAATTTGGTCCCAATGAGTGCAAGAACACTATAATTCTTCTGGTATTTGGCACCTTAAAATCACATCATTAACAGAGGGATGAGATATGACCTAAACCTTGGGATGAGTGAACAGCATAGAAAATTCTTCAGCATTAACAGACCTTGGAGATACAGCTGGATTTCTCACATATGCACAGCAGCAGCCAGTGCTCTTAAATCATGAGGCTTTACGACACCCTACTGAACAAGCAGGTAAATCTACTGATCAGAATTGATTTGCTGCTGCCTTGTCACAGAAGAAAAAGCTCTAATTCGTTTGCTACTGAAAACAGACAGGGAAAAATCTGCACCAGTTTTCAGTTCATTCTAAGCTAAATGATGACAATGAGCAATGTGAATATTTTGTTTTCCATGTAGTTTAATCCCTGGTGAACTTTTTGTTTAGTTACAACATGCCTTAGATAGGAATGCATTAAAGCATAATATAAGTTCTAATAGCTGTACTTATGTGGGGAGAAGTATACATGTGGGCTCTATTTGCCTATACCATACCAGCCATGGGAAATTTATTTAGATTTTTTGCGCATCTGCTGCCTCAAAATGGACATTTTTATACTCATTATGGATACATCTTGATGAAAATGAACTTTTCAACTATTCTTAATCTTCAGTTGTAGGCTGTTTATTTCTGGTACAAACCTCGTCCTGTCTGTGTGCACATGCCCAGCAGCATGTTCTCAGATGATGGGAGAATAACATGTCAGATCCTCCCCTGACAGTTTATGAGCCCTGCATGTGCTGCTTGCCCAAGGCTGTATTCTTTATGTAGCAGGAAAATAGCAAGAAATGGCTTTCAGGAACCAGGGAGTAAGGAGAATGATAGAATGTGGGCATAGCTGTGTGTTTAAATAGGCAAAAAGGAGCTATTATCTTCATTAAACACTGAAAAGCTAGACAAGTAATCAAAAACTAGTAGAAACCTCCAGATTGTCTAGATCCTATTTTGCTGTTAGAGGTCAGTGTCTGGGAGGACTAGGACTAGGCTCTCTGGGTACTATTAACTTTCTGTGTGACATTAGATGAACTATTTATATATATTTTTAAGCAGACATCGAAATTAGCATATTAAAATGCCTCAACTGAATTTTACCTTCTTTTGAAGCAACATTAGAACACTGCCATTTCTCAGGCTACAAAACACTGCCACCTTTGAAGCTGTTACATAACCAGAGGACCAAACCCTCCTCTCACATGCAGTTTAAATGCATATCTTCACAGTTAATTGCCAAGCTATCTAAAAGAGCCTGACCTGTTAAGCTAGGTGCTGTACAAAAATGTGAAAAAAAGCCAAACCCTCCCCAGAGAACATGCTGAAATGGAAGACACAAGCAAAAAAAAAATTAAATGTGATAGAAAAGAAATCGACAGGTAAGTGTGTAACCACTATGTGTGTCATAAACATCATATCCATAATGTGATTATTATAAAATTTAAAGCAGCCAAGAAGCCATCTTCACTGAAGCTGTTTGTATGAGCTGTGGCTACCTGTTCTTCACAAGGTAGTATTTGGTCGCCACCCTCTTGAATTTTACATTTCGCAAAATCAGAGTTCTATGAGCATTTCAATTGCATAAAATATTATCATTCTTTATGCACCCAAACACTTTAGCAAATGAAGCAGATGCCTGCCTTGATGAGGTCTAAAACCCTAACTCAAAGGCTTTTGCTGATGAAATATTGTCTCTTTATTTGCTGCTTTGTTCATAATATGCATAAATATGGAAAGCTTAAAATTTCTGATGTTCTGAGAATGTTCACTTTGACTCTAGGACAATTTATTGCATCCTTATGTATTTAGAGCTATGCCATTAATCCACATTCACAGAGAGAGAAAAACCCCAGAAACATCAGAAAAATCAAAAAGTGACAAAAGAAGGGGAAAAAAAAAAGAAATAGAGAAGGAGGGATTTATTTCATTTTAATTAATTCAGTAATTCTTCATCTGTATGCTTGGCTTCCACTTACGACAATGCAGGGATGTGCGGAAACATTGCTTAAGAATCTTAGATGTAATTTATACTAAGCAGAATAAAATTTCACCTGAATACTAAGAATACATTTCTTTGAGGAGAAAAATATTTACTAAAAGTCTATTACAAGAACACAAAAGTAAATATACCCATTTTAAACAACAAAATTACTTTGAAAAGCCAAAAAATGAAATTGACTGTTGTAAAAAAGAGGATTTGCCTGCCACAAAACCCTCACTTTCAGCTTGATTATGCAACTTAAATGACATCTATCTGCATTTTAATCCCTGCTTGGAAGTCTGCTGGTAGAATTAATAATTATAATCAAAACCCATGAAAGTCCATGCTAATGATAAGATAAAGAATTTACTCCCACCACCTACAGTGAGAAGCTAATCTTCTTCCATGTCCTAATCTACTGACATACAGGGTTTGATCTGAAATAAGGTCTTAATAATGAATAATCTGCCTATGAATGTTTCTGCTGAGCAGAAAATGGAAGATTAAAGGAGCTCTGAAGAATTAGGTATCTCTGATTTTCTCCAATTTTAAGACTGCTTCTCCAGTGCCCTCCCCTTTCCCCAGAAAATACCAAACCAAACCAAACCAAACCAAACCGAACCAGATATAAAAACCAACCAAAATCTTGTTTATTAGTTGCTGTCATTTACTCCAGAGAACTGACTCGTCAGTGGAAAAGTGGTAGGGAAGCCAAGTCCCTTCTTTAACAAACAGTTTGGGAGTTTGAATTTGGCACTTGCAGAAAGTCAGTTTCCTGCCTGTACTGTCTAACAAAGTTAATCTCTGTTCATATGTACTTTACAAAGCAGAGCGAGGTGAGACAGATTACAAATAATATTTATTTACTTGTGTTTGAAATCTGCAACCAGAGAACAGTTACTTGGGCTTAGCAGGTGTTTCACTATTGCAACTGACTTCCTTAGCCAGATTTGAAAAAATGACCAAGGATCTGTAAATTTCAAAAGTTTTCAATTTCAAAAGCATTAGGTACTTTCATTTTTGAATGACAAACCTGGATCATCCTTGAGGGTGTATGTACCCTTTTGGAAATACAGAGCATAGAAAATCAAGGTCCTTTATATTCTATACTTAACTGAGTATCCAAATATTGATGAAGGGTGAGCTTACTGATGTTATTTGACCTGTGACTGAACTACTTCATTGGGACAGCAGATACCAAAGGCATGTCTAACTCTGCAATCCATACAAAGAAATGTCAGTCATCAAGGACTCTACTTGTTTTGACAATCTGGAACATTAAGTAGTTCAACAAAGCTTGAAATACTAAATACGTAAGTGAAAGTTTATTTAATTCACCAACAAATACTCTACAGAATTTCTATACATGTGTTGATTTCGATGTACAAGAGAAAAAATAATAATAAGCACAGAGCATTTTGAAGATGAGTGTGCTATACAAGACAGTTGTGATCAAATCCTACAAGTACTTTTCCAGTTGAAAGAGAATATTCATCTACAGTTGCCTTTACTGTAGTGGTCCTTATCAGAAGTAAAAAGGATTAGTCACATCTATGTGTCTGGTCAAACTCACTGGAAGAGTCAGTGCTTCCACCAAAGTCACCAAGAACAAAATGTAGGCAAGACATGATAATGACAAGTGGAGGAAACCACGACTTTTACTCACTGTCCCCCCGTAACCATCCCACCACAGCTGGTTGGTGTTAGAACAGTGCTTATGGCTCCTGGTGTCCCAGACTGCAGATCTCCACCAAGGGCCCAGGCAGGACTAAAAAGTGGCAGCATCTAAGAGGAGGTCTACATATATTTCAAACTGCAGTTTTGGATGTGTCTGTTGTAATCAGATTATAATGTCCAAATTTTCTCTCCAATGCATGAGGCAGTGCATTAGAAAATCCTGTTATAATGTTGCACCCACAATAAGACCTCTAGGAATACATCCATAATGACAGTTGAGGGCTTGTCCTTCACTGAGGGATCACTTGTTTTCTTGTTGGCAGCATCTAGAAAATGAGGCAGACCTGAAAGCCCTTAGCCAAAAGTTTTCAGATAAGCTTTCTTAATGGTTCTTTAATTTTCTGAATTCATTTTACTAACATTTCTCCCTAGTTGTTTACAAATAGCGTTAATTAAAACCTGTGATAATCAATGAAACAGGTATTAGTTTAGGTATAAAATGAGATAGGCTGAAAAATTGCTTCAGGTGTCAGCAAGTGCTAGGCATAGATCTCAGAAGTACTAGTCCCCCTTTTTCCTCATCACACTAACACTTCTCTGAGAGTATTTTTAGTATTTTTCAACACATGTAAGTCACTAGCTAACATGTTTTTGGCTATACCTTCCTTCCTGTGCCACCCACAACCTCCCCCCCAAAAAACTAAAAGAACCCTTCCATGTTACCAAGTAGAAGGTGTACCAGAGTTTATATGGAATGGTTTGGGGAAAGGAAGCAAGCTTTATTTTCACGAGTTTGAAGGAAAGCATTCATTTGAGGTTGAATTGCAAAAACAAAATGGGTCAGGCAGAGAGCACTAAGAGGCAAGCAAAGAGCAGGTGGGCATAAAAACAAAAGGGAACATCAGTCCCTCAAAGAGCTGCACAGGGCATGGAAGGATCACCATCATTCATTCAGCGTTTGCTTAGGGTAATTCAAAGGACTGTCATGGAGTCAGCAGGTGAATGGGACATCTGAAATCCACGAAATCCCAGGTCTTTTGATGTTAACTTGAACCATTCGACAGATAAACTTTCATCACTGCATGGCACTTGCCTTTGACTATTTATTTAATTCATGAATGTGGAAAGGGGGGAAGTAAAGTATTACCTGTTTCTCTTAATTTTGAGTGGATGTAGTCTTGGAGCAATGAAAAAGACAAGTACACCCAACGATATGTGTGAATCACAAAATTCAGCTCACCAAAGACCTTCTGTTTGCAGACATTGTATGGATTTGGGTTTACTTAAGCCTAAGGAAACGAATATGGGATTTGATGACAGCCCTGGTAAGCAGGCAAGGGAAGATTTGTCTGACTAAATGGACATTTTCAAGCACAACTAAGCACTGAGTACTGAAGGTAGTAATGATAGCAACTAGGATACCTATAACTCATTTCTAACTAATCTAGCTGGACTAGCAGATTCCCCAACCATGGTGAATAAAGTTATGCAAGCAGATGCATGTGAACCCAGAGAACAGCTGCTCTTGCTATTGCAGGATCACAGAATCCTTTGGGTTGGAAAGGGTCTCTGAGATCAAGACCAACCATTGGCTGATCACCACCTTGTCAACTAGAGCACGGCACTAAGTGCTGCTTTCAGTCATTTCTTGAATACCTCCAGGGATACCTCCACCACCTCCCTGGGCACTCCATTCTAATGTTTGACAACCCTTTTCAGTAAGACATTTCTCCAGTGTCCAGCCTGAACTTTCCCTGGCAAAAAGACATCCTGCGAAGTATGCTGCACCAAACTGCAGGCTACAAATTTCTGACACTGCAGAGCAGGGGAAGGCAGCATTCTGGGCTTTACCCTGCATGTCACCTAGGTACCTATTGTGTCTGTATATAAAAATATTTGCAGAAATAAATTTTTTCAATTGATTTCTAGAAATGGATTAATCTGAAGAGACTCATTTTGTTTGAGTAAACATTTTAAATTATATGTGTAATGCTTGTGAACAATGAAATCATCATCAGGTACAGCTGGAAGTATTGCAGTCTATAATTAATATTTTCTCCCTGTAAGAAACCTTAGACAAAGGCAAGAAAATAAGTAACCTCACTGAATACTTGTTAAAACTGTAACTATATGTATGGCTCTTGGTATTACCTGTTCCTCACACATCTAGGTACTGTGATCCCTTGAAGTTAATAAACTGGTTCAAGAGATGCAATTTTTGTGGAAACACTGTCTTACTGGGACAAAGGAAATCATGAAGAATAGTCAAGGTTGTTGATGTTTTATCTGCCAAAAACTAATGTTTTTATTTTGGTTAGCACCAAAAATACTCCCAAATCATGGGAAAGAAGTTTACAATTCAGTTCAGGGTAGTGGCACACAGGAGAATAGGATGGTACCACTGGAGAGATGTTCAGCACAAAGAAACAAAGGGATTGAACTACAAGTTAATTGGCAGTTTGAAACAAAGTTTGCAAAGTGTAGAGTTCTGAGAATGCATTGTAGGCTGAGGCTTTAATAGGACAAGACCACAATGTAGGAGAAAGCAGGCTGGGCAGTGTTCTGGCTCCTATGAAAACTAAAGCTGTGCTTGACCTTAAAAGCTGGAATATGACATAGAAGATGTAGAGAAAACAGTCAAGGCAGTGGAGAGAATTTTTCCTAAAATCAACTACAGAAGAAAAATAGTAACTGTAAAGGCACATAGAAGTATCACTGAGGCTGTATCTCAGAGCAAAAACCTCTAAATCTCTTAAGCACTTCTAAGTGTAGTTCCAAGCCTTTTTCCTTATAGATGATTACATGATGAGCTCCTGTCTCAGAATTTCTCTATCATAAGCTAGGGCTGTTTGGAGAATGCCTAATCAGGTCAGATCAGATTGCGTGTAAGGTGCTAATGTAATCCAACAGCAAATGAACTTGCCTTTAAATGGGAACTATAACTTCATTCATTGTTATCTGCACTGTGGATACTCCTGCCTAGAGTGGGCCTTCAGGTGATCATGTAGCTTTCTTGCAGGCATGGGGCTCAGGTACTCCCCAGAACATCAGCACCTGCTTCAGCCACACCAGCTCTGATCCATTGTTCAAGTGTTAGCCTCATCTCTCTTTCTAAACAGACTGAGATTCATAAGTGGAAATATTTTATTCAGACCAAACATCTTAATCATTTCAAAATGATTTAATTTGAGGATAGCTTTTACTCCAGGCAGCCTGACGTGCTCCACCTTCTTGACTCTTTGTTGCCTTTAGAGTCAAGCCTACAGCCAGGTTTGAAATTCTTCACTGATTATCAAGTGGTATAGTTGCACTCTTTCCAATTAAATGTATTCATTTATAGCAGTGCTTCTGCTGGGTGTGCTGTGAGTGCTGTGATCCAATTATTTCTTCATTGTAGGATTAGATGCAGCTCCAGAGAGACTGAAAAGACTAAAATCCCTAAATGTCTGGATCCACAATGAAGCAAATGAAGGGTAGAAAATAATTTGAATTCTAAGGTGTTTGCAAAACAAGAAAGAATTGCATGTTTATATCATACTTCAGAAAAAAAGAAGTGTCTCCTCTAGCCATTTTTATTATCCAAAATTACATAAAGATTTGAAATATTTTTAATTTGGGAGTGACAGCTCTAGGTAATAGGAACTTGGCTGAAGCAATAGCACTTTGTACTATGTTCAGAATTCTGGAAAACTAAATCACACCTCTGTTTTGATTGTGTTCATTTTGCATTTTCCTCATAATTAAGAGGATTGGAAACACTCATCTTTCAGCAAAGAAAATTGAAATGCCAAGCATAAAGGTGTGTGATCAGAGCTTTGAAAACTCTCTTGACTCTGGATGTAACTGTCTGTCAGCTCAAGCAATAACCAGCTATGACAGTGACTTTACAAAGCTGTTTCACATTATCAGTTTCCTAGGCGAGCCATCTACTCATCTGGAAAATCACCATTTTGTGGATGCACTGTGGAGACTTCTGGGTTCACTCACTCTCTCATGGGTGTCACTGTTCTCACCACACTCTCACTGCCATCATTGCTCTCTACTTTCAGGCTTGTTTGGCCAGATGCTGTCTCTTGAATGCAGCTGGAACCACTGAAACAACCACGCTACCAAACATTAACAATATTCCTGTGTTGTAGTATCATTTGCATTTTTGGAAAACAAAGCTTCAAGGTTAGGCAGGCTTTCCTATGCTTGCATGAAGCATGAAACCCTCTATATGGAAAAAAATCCAGTAGATGGGCTTTAACTACAACACAGACACAACATAACTTAGGGATGTGAACTGCTAAAATATTATTCACAAATTGTCAAGAGATCACCTAGAAATTATTGCTGTCTGAAGATGAAACAACTTATTCAGAATTACACATCTTTCACAGACTTTGTAAAGTATGAGTTAATATTTTAACATTTTTCTTCAAATTTTACCCTTTTGGCATAGCTAAATCAAGAGGAGAAGATGAAGCCTTTCACTTTTCCTTCTTATTCTTAACATCTCTGGTAGAAAACCTGTTTGATCATTGTAGTATCTTGAGTCTTCATGAATCTCTTTGACTTTTCTTATTCCTTGTGAACCTGTATAAATTACAGATATGAATGAAATAAAAGTGGTTTTGGAGAAAAATAGCTTTGGATGGGCAGATGATGTAATATAGTTTTATTTCATTAGCTTCAATGAAACAGTGCTAATTTAAAGGCATTAAACGTAGAAGTGTGTGTTGGTAGGTTTATCAAGGGCCATCAGGCAGAGCTGTTGCTGAAATAGTTAACTGGCAATCGGAGAAACTTATGATCTGGGAAAAACCAGAATTTAGTGAAAATAATTAAAAACACCCAATTGTTATATGCATCATTGGGTACTCAGCTAAGCTACATTATTTTTCATGAAAGCAGTACTGTAAGAATTACAAATGTTCATTTTTGTGAAAACCTTTGCACTAAAATCTTGTAGTCAAATTTGTACAGTTTCTTCTTATCACCAAACCACTATAAACATTTTTCAGGGATTTACAGACAAAAAGCAATAGATGTCATTCTCTTTCCATTAGTGTCAATGAATAATTCCTCTTGTGAAGGGCAGCCTCTTAGTCATGTGAGACCATGAAATGTTCTTTTCCGTTTAACTAGGGTTTTCAAGCCTTGGGAATTCTTATCTCTGCATCCCAAATACATAGATTATTCTTAAGACTCATAAATTTAAGAATAACACCACAAATTTGCAGAGAAAGATGTGGTTTTTACGCACTTAAGTTGACAGGGCAAATGAGAGCAATTAATCGTAAGTTACAATAGCAGAGCATGACTACTGATCATTATGTGCTTTTTCTGTAGAGATCATGTTTGTTCCTGTCTGCAGCTATTTCATCAGACAAAGACACAGGAATTGATTTGTTCAACTGTTTCTTGGTTATGGTAGCAAGGTGTCCAAACCCTCTGGTCACTGCTATTTTGCCACAAGGAGTGGTCTTGTTGAGGAATACACTTAGAGCAGGAAGCCACAGGTTGAGCCCTAGGTTGGGGGCAGCTCTGGCTGGAGGGTGGCCAGTCACTCAGAGACTCTGTAGAATCCAAGTAAACAAGTAGACTTCAGGCCAAGTATGACCATTGGACCAAGAGGCGCATACAGGGGTCATGAAGGGGATGTGAGGAACAGGTCTGGCACACAGATCAGGAGTATGTACCATCCCAGGGATTCCTTTGTTGGGGATCCCTTCCTGAAGGCACCAGCTCAAGCTGTTTGGTGCACCACAATTAAATTACTCAAAGAAACTAGAGATTTGGGACTCCGCTACAGGAAACCCAGGTCTGAGCCAACAAGGAAACCTTGTCTGACTGAGTGAGTGTGGGGTGTGCAGGGAGTCAAGAGGGGCACCCATCAGGTCGGCAGAGCCACTCAATGTGAGGGGACCTTGGTCCCAGCAATGAAAGTCTGGGGCGGTGGGAGTGTGACTGTGAGACTGGCTCCTGGGTGGTCAGACAGGAAAGTTTCTTTAACAGCCTTATTCAATGACCTCGATGTTATTAATTGCCTGATGTTCAGGATTCTGAATGCATGTGACATATATTGTCATTCAGAGTAACTCTAGCCATGTAAATCTCCACAGTGGAGGGCAGAATCTTTATTGTCCAGTACCTTAAGCTAGGAATAGGTGAAGGTTTGGAGCTAAATTGATTTTGTCATTCCACGATTAATGTGGCAGCACAAGTTTAAAGCCACTGTGAATTTCAGACTAACACCTGACAGTTTTCTTAACAATTAGTTTAAAAATCTATCATTTAATTATTAGCTTGAAGGACACTGCAAATGAACACCATAGGTATCCCATTTACATGTTTAATTGGATTAGTCTCCTGACTTTCAGAATCTAGCAATTAATTTGTCTGGGCATTTTTTTCCAGATAGCTAAATGATTAATCTTTTGTATTTCAGTGCATGGATTCACGTCACACATTTTTATATTGAAAAATGAATTGTTCCTCTGCACCATTGTTCTGCTGTTTCTGTATGACCTGTGATAGAACAAACTTTGCTTCTTGACATAAGTCTTACTACTTATCATAGCTGTGTTTTACATTTCAAAATAATTGATTTTATATTACCTGCAAATGTTTTGCTTTCAGTTATGAAATCAAAAAGAGAAAATTTAATGCTTAGTATTGTGCCCATGCAGAGTCAATAAACAAACACTTCTTGGTATGTTAAATTTTACTTATCTGTATAATAATTAACAGCTGTTTGGGCCAAATAAGATGTGGTGACATGGTTGTCATGATTATGTGTTAAGAACACTAAAATCTAGCTTGTTCAAAAGGATTAGCAGCCCATGGGTCCCGTTATAACCTTCAGGGACACATATGGTTTTTATGTTTGTAATACAGCTGTATAATAGACACTTGTGTATTCACCTTCGGCATGACAACAGCATAAATCTTAATAATAAAGATGTCAGATTGAGATGTGTCCAGAAATCTCCATCATTCAGAGGTCTCTTCTCAAACATGTTGCTTGTCATCTTGGTTGTATGTTTGGAAAGTGGCACGTATCCACCTGAGGTGGGCCATACTTGGTAGTTCAAGTGGGCCTTCAGGAGCATAAAGGGCAAGGAATTGCAGCTGACTTTTCTGTCCTTCTATCCAGTTCTCTAGTGCTCACCAGAGCAATTTCCTGATATGATGCCACTGTTTATTTTGTTAGTATTTCTTTTTTTTTTTTTCACATCAAAACACTGATAACCCTTCATTATATTTTCTCTCCCCTGTCCAGCTGTGGAGGACAATGATAGAGGTGGGTGTCTCACATCCAGCCACAGTCAACCCACTGCAGAAAGTTACCAGTAATGGCTTTCCAGAGATATAATAAATAGTTCTGCTCATATTGGGCAAAAATGTGTCTACGCTGGTGTGTTGGCAAGTGTAAAACATAAAGTTGCCACAGGCTCCACTCAAACAAAGTATTCACGTATGTGAACTCTGCTAATTGTAACAATTACACATGCATTTTTGATTGAGAAGCCTCCTTCCGCAAAATAATGAGCAGCCTCAGTCTCCGTAGACATCAATGAATGATACGAGGGCTGAGTGTGTATCATTTTAAGATGTTTAACACTTTGGAGAATTAGGCCATAATCAGTAAAATATCCTTCTTGTAAGTCAGTGTCCTTAGAATAGATCTCTTCATTGGCAGTGGTTGTAGTGAGGTGGCAGTCACCTCTTCTGCCAGGCAACCAGCAGTAGAACAAGGGGAAAAATGGTCTCAGTGTACACCAGGGGAGGTTCAGATTGGATATTAGGAAAAATTTCATCACTGAAAGAGTGGTCAAGCATTGGAACAGGCTTCCCAGGGAAGTGGTGGACTCACCATCCTGGGAAGTGTTCAAGAGTAGTTGTGGCACTTTATGATATGGTTTAGTGGGCATGGTGGTATCAGGTCAAAGGTTTAACTTGAAGATCTTAGAGGTCTTTTCCAATCCAAATGATTCTACAGTTACTTCCATAGCATGTTTACCACCTTAAAAAAAATCCACTTTATCAGCACCTAAGGTATAACTAGCAGAAAACATCACAGGTAGCCACAGGTACCTTACCCATTCCCTGAGTTCAGTGTTGTCTCATGGGTTATGTGATAGCTGCTTTACAGACTTGGAAACATTGCAGTTATACAATTATTTCCAAAACTAATTTCAGGTAACTTATTCAAAGCAACTGAGGGTAACAGCGTGAGTTTGTGACTCAGCTAACAGCATGAGAAGTATTGTTTCTTATTAGACATTTTTAGATCAAGAGCACAGCAACATTCAATGTGTTGTGTTCTACAAAAAACATTTGCTGTTTATTTATGGCTGCTGCTGTTAATTACGTGTCTACCCACATAGTTGCAGGGGGACTTCTAAAAATCTGCATGTTAAACTGAAACCAAACTGCAATACTGTGTCAGGTATTACTTTTAACTAGAGGAACTGCACTGATGTGAGCTCCTGAAGTGTGTATTACCACATCCATGATGGCTATGAATTGATAAAGCCAGCCTTCAGTTAATGACTGTTGTGTGGCTGCTGCAGTAGTTCATACTTTAGTTCCTGTTTTTACTTCTGATGGTCACTATATAGATTCTTTCATGGTAGTATAATTCTCCCCTAATGCTGTGTACCTAGGATATGCTCGTAGCCAAAACACTTCTGATGGGTTCACTGGAGACTTTGTCTCCACCTCAGCTTCAATTTTCCAAATCTATTCCAGTTCCTTAGTGTCTTTGGGTAATTAGATGAGTAAAACAGATTTAATTTCAAAAAATGAAATTAAACATCTGTATAAGTAATGTGTATTTAATAGGCTAAACACTCCTCTGGCATATGTTTCTCGACTTGTACTTTTGCATTTGTTATTACTGCTGAATAGAAGATAATAACACTGGTAATGAGTCTAACAGATTGTTTTTAATACTGGCAGAATGAAAGAAGATGTGGGACCCAGAATATATAACATTAAAATTGCATCTTCTAAGAGGCTACAAACTTTGCTAGCCAGATTGTAATCCTTTATTAAAAAAAAAACCTCAACATAAACCAAACATTTGACAGTCCCTCTGGCAAAAGGCCAAAGCTGAACTCTTAGAGGAATATATAAAAATCCTCTTACACGGTTTTCACAGGGCTTTGGGCTTCAACTCTTAACATATTGCTACTTCCAAGATAATTTCCTTGGGGGAGTGTTCTGGTGTCTTTAGCAATAGAAAATGTCTGTTTCTAAAAAGAATTGCCAAGGTTGTGATTCTCCACAATCATAACTGAACAAGATCATTCCTGTGGGGTATTTCAGGGCAAAAGCCATGACAGCAAACCCAAGAGCAATGACAATATGAGAAAGTTCAGCTAATATTAATAATTTCTTAGTGCAGGCATTTCTACACTTCTTTGGTTACACAAAAATAAGACAAGTCTTTATAAAATACAGAGCATGCCAATGAGGTATATAGAGATGTCTTTTGATGATTATTTTTACCTTTGAGCACTTCTATTAGGATTACTTGGTGGCATGCAAATTCTTTCCTTTCTCTTGGGGTGTAAGTAGCTGATCATAGCAGCTTATATTCTTCTTCCATTCTTCTCCCAAGGAACATCAGTAATATGAGGTTATGTAAATTAATCCTCTGGAAGTTTCTTCTAAATGGAAATACTCATTTGGAAGATCTAACACCTGCTGAGCTACTACCTGCCATTCACTCTGCTGAGATGGAGCTTATGGTAGTGGGGAGACACAGCTGTGATACTGAAAATGGCCTGGGCATACATGCCCAGCACTGAAATTTAAACGGTATTTTCAAGCTGCATGTAGCTCTTTCTTGCTAGAGCAAAAAATGTGAATATCTGAGTGGTGGTCACTCTAACTATACAGGAAGAAGCTGTCCTCTGTGTGAGCATCTGTCTAATTTTATCTGGTTTAATTGTATTTTTACTATTTTCCCTTTATCAAAACAAAAGCCAATAGAATTTGGACTAGAACTTCAGAAATATGATTACTGTGGTTTATTGATAAAAATCATGAATAGTCATGCTTGGGCTTAAAGATCATCAGTTCTGAAAATTGATTTTACAATTTTCTAATCAATAGCAGTAAACGCTGGTGGACGGTTATCTGAGCATTTCAGAACATACCTATTTGAATGTAATAACTGTTCCTAAGAATAAAAGAGTATAAAGCAGATGTCAAATCCCTGATTTTTTTCTCTGCTGAAACAGGGGGCTTGTTGAATCCTTCAACATCAGTGACATTGGATTTGGGCCAGGTGGAATACAAAAACCAAAGGCTGAGTGCCTTTCCTGCAGTTAGTGAATTGGCACTGATGGATGGCCCACATAAGCTCAAAGAGTGGGTTAATAATTTAAATAAAATATTCCTTCATTTTTTTACCCTTGGGAGAACTTTACATAAAAGTATGGATGTCTTTTTTTCCTGCAGTTTGTCTGTTCTTTCCTGTCATTCCTGTGTGTTGGTGGCTTATAAGCTCCCCCAAATTGTTACTCTTATTTATAATTCACAAGAAGTCAGGGGCCTCCATGAAAGGTAAGTGGATATTGTGTGAGGATGTACTGCATAGTGAGAAATGAACTCTGCTCTGAAGAGATACAGCTTAGATGAAAGGCAAAGATGAAGCCGTAGCCTCTATGCCAGTAAGGTGAAGAGAGAAAAAGTCCTGAAAGTCTGTGAGAGCCTAGGCAGTCAAATGTCTTTGTGGAGTTGGCTTTAAAGACTCCTGTTTAAAATTCAGCATTGTATGAGAAACAGTGAGGTGGGTTCCAAGACAGTTGGTATATTGATGTGGTGGCAAAACTAGATTGGGACCTGAAAGTAGCACAGCTCTGTTAGCTCTCTAACAGTGCTTGTTGGCTTGGGCACAGGGCCATGCTGATGCAGCTGTATTGCTTCCCATTCCAGGGCTACATCACTAGGCTCACTAGACTGGGAATCTTGTGTGTTTATGTAGTTTAAGCAACTCTTAAAGTTTATGTAAGAGGAAAAAGAACAGCTCTCAGTTCTTCAGGCCCATACTAGTGTTGCCACAGTATCCCCTTCATTGTTTCCCACAGTAGTCCCTTCTGTATGTAACATAATTCTGCTGGAATAATTCAAAAGAAGAAATTACTGATGCATTAAATAATGTCTTTTGCATAAAAGAAAAGATTACTGAACTCTGTGTTCCTGAAGTTCAAGCTTTTTTCTTTAGATATGTTCAGCTCAGCCTATACTAATGTCTCAACTTGGAATTAGTCCTGTTTCATCTGGAAGGAAGCAAAGGCAGTCTCCCTGCAGCCTCTCCCAAGCAGGCAGTTTGGCTCATTTCATTACACTGCATGTGTGTTCTGGAGGAAGTTCAAAAGAGGTTCACCAGGGTCTCAGTAGTGCCCTTGGTCAAAATTGCAGATAAACATATGATAAAGCCACAAACCCTGGCAGGATTTATTTAAGACATCTTTTTACTGCACTCTCTGCTCCTTTTGTGTCCTCAAAACCATGGATGTGGTAATCTGCTGACAAAAGCAAGCTTTACTACTGTCACTGCTTCAGAATCAATACTGCTGCAGAAGAGCAAGCTGGGTTCCCCCACAGCTCCTCCGGACTCCACACGTCCTCCACTCACCCCCAACAGCTCAAGCTCTGTTTCCACACACTGTCCCTGGTGGCTGCTAATGATGAGGGAAGGTCACAACTTTATTGGAAATCACCAGAAGGAATGAGCTTGCTGCATTGACAGATCAGAAATGTTAATTCTGACCTGAAAAGAAAAGCACCGTCATGGCCGGGTGTTGAGCCCTAGCCCTCACTCAGCAATTTTATTCAAAAGGGGCTTGAGGTACTACTTCTTCTTGAGGTGGGTGCACAGGAGAAATGCAACAATATTCTCAGCAGGTTGAAAAACAAGCTTTACTGGAAAGCTTAAGAAAATCGGGAATTTGGCAAAATTTAAAACAAACATGTCAAAACAAGGCATTTCACAGTGCATCAACTTGGAAAACTCCACCCATCTAACACTGAATTATCCACATTTCAGGAAAAGGAAAGTAGGAGTAGAAAAGTAGAGAAAAAGGGAAAAAGAAAGAGAAAAGCAAGATCTAGCTACGGCCTTGGATGCCAGAGTGGTTTAAGCTGCCATAAAATCCAAGAACAATAGGGCTGCAACCCCATGCAGCTTAGGGCAATGGGTTTTATCTGCTCTGGCCTCCTGTAGCCACCCCTCCCCGAGTGGGGCTTCCAGTCATCTCACCACTCTGGAGCTAGATGGGGGGCTCCAGGGGTGGGGTGTGGGGTATTGTTTCTGCTGTGCCAGGTGTGCCAGTGACTGACAACCATTCAGTTGGTTTGAGCCTGTAATCATTTTGTCCAGTCTCTCACACCTGGCTAATCCTTTTTTAAACAGACTGTTTTTTTCTGTCATGAATTCCCTTTCACAAACACTGCATTTGTTTACTTGCTGATGAGATTTGTAACCTGAATCAATATTACTCCAGCCTTTACTCAATGCAAGGATGTAAAAAAAAAGTGAATCGCTTGCATTTCCAGAGCTCAAACAGTAACAATTTATAAAGAGAATCAATGACCTTCACCATCTCAAACCTTGCCCTGTTCAGTTATGTGGCAGTAGTATTTTGACATCTGCATGACTGCTTGTCTGAAATAGGAGCGATGTGGAGTCCCTCTGCAGTCCCCAAAGTTTGGTTCCTAGGCTGCTATCCAAAGTGGCAGTGACTGACGCTTTGACAGCCCCAGGAGATGGGCTGTGGTTGCACGCAGGCAGAGTTCAGCCCCCGCCTCACTCCTGCTTGCAGGTCTCAGAGCTGAGCTGTCTTGGCAAGAAGAAGAATGACATGCCGGGAAGTGGTGTGAGATGGGGAATCCTGTGCTGAGTAATGCAAAAATGGAGGACTTCCAGCAGTACAGCCTCACACGTGTAATGTATTTTCTGCTTTTATACCACTCTGTCTGCCCAGCTATTTTTTGCTGTGCACTGTCCTGAAAGAGTATTATAATCTCCATTTATTTATTCTGGTTTTATTTAATGTACACTGTCTATGTTTCAGGTTAGGTAGGATGGTTTCAAAATTGGTTTTTAATTGGCTTCTTTGAATTGTTGCAATTATGCAGCACACATGACATCATCCTCAGCTGGATAAAGTTCAGCAGCGTTGTGAGAGGAAATGTTTTCTCTCTTACTAAATTCATCAGTCACACAAAGCCTGGAATAACATAGGATATTATTAATAAAAAAAATTTCTCTTTGCCCTCCTACATAGCATTCCCTTAATGATTTCTCCATAACAGACCTGCTGTGTGGCAGTTTGCACACACACTGCAGTTGCAATGGTTCAGCTACATCTCAAAACTGAGGTGTGCAGAAAAATACTGCGTATTTCATGTGCTTATAGCCTGGATTCAGAAGTCTCATTGCTTCACAGCCAGGAAGATTAAACAAATCTTAAATGGGACCGGTATCCCTGCTATAACTTGCAGTCACCTAAGGCCCACAAAGGGCATGCAGTTTGGAAAGACAGGGACACTGAACAATGCAAAAGTATAATAGATCAGAAGGCTGGACACAGTTGTGAAGACTGAGAATTTTATATCAAGAGAGAAAATGACAGTATTTTGCCTTAATATCATACAACTTCATTCCAGAAGGAAGAGGATGCCCACTGATACAGGTGGGTGTCCTTATGCATTAGAGTTGGCTTATGATTGAAGGTTAAACCAGAAGACTGTAACTTTTAGGTGTGTTCTTCCTGTCTCTGTCAGCATTTGATAGCAGCATTTTTACAACTTAACACAGGGGGAAAAAAAAGGATGTTTTACTAATGTGAAAACCCTTGGAGTGAGGTAATGTGTACGCAGAAGAGTGAAACACTTTATTAGGTATATGGAGGAAAGCTGTGTCTCTAAAGGATTTGCCACAGACACATGACTCAACAGTAGGTTGGAATAGGACGGAAGTTGTTAGGATATTTCTACACACTTTTTAATGTATTCTCACAATTTCTACTTTTAAGATCTAGTGGAAACTGTAGCATTAAAATTAGAAAAAAAGACAGAGAAGAAAATTAGGAGAAAGGGTAAACAAAATGTATGTCTGTAAAATCTGTTAAGATACCTTTCCTGAAAGATTTTCATCTTGGTGGCTTGGTGGTTTTCTTCTTCATGGGTAGAGAGGATCAGGCCAGATGGAGGCACGTTAGGTCTGAAAAGAATGTACGATCATGCCCTTGGCATTTTTATGCACTTGAATCCTGTTTGCACATGGCAACCCTTAACTGATGGTGCTTCAGATGGAGTTTGGCTGCATATCTAGTGAGTATGAACTGTCCATTGTTAATCCATGTGCCTTCTGTAGCCCTGATACTATTTTACATTGTGGTTTCTTTACCCAAGCTGAGGTTCGGTTAATGGAACAAGCTTCCTTCGATATTTAGGAGCAGCTGCGACTTCAAATAAGCATTTGCCTGTTGTTCCTAACTGAAGATCTATTTCTTTTAAAGTTGATCAGGTTTAAATTAGCACTGGCAGCCTTTAGGTGTACATCTTGATATACTTCAGCATTTCATAGTTAGATCAATTTAATAACTACATAATAAAAAGAGAAAAAGGATAGAGTAAATATAGGAATTAAATTATTCAAACATCTTAACTCTTGTTGTGTCAATATTTAGCCAGATTTCTCTCTGTTCAGGCCTACTGCAGCACCAAACCCTTCAGGAAAAGACTGAAAGTAGCTTGTAATAAAACTTTGGAAAAGTTAGTTAAAAGTGTTAGGCTTGCACCCCATGCAGCAACATTGAGAGAGTTGTCCAGGGTGCAAAAAGGGCTTGGATTGGCCCTTGTTTTCTCAATCCAGCCTTCATCATTCAGATCTGGAGGTCCAAATAGCATAAACTCACTTGTCAGCAGAAGGATTAGCTCCCAAGGTTTAATTCATTTGGAGAGCTATGTGAGAAGTCATCTTGATAAAAGCCATAATAATAAATCATATTATTTTGTGATAACATTTTGAATCATTATTCAGAGAGCCAACCCTGTAGGGGCTCTTTGTGTTTAAAGCCTTTTAAATGTTTTTAGCCAATCTTTCTTTTTAAAAAGAGCCCTGCTCTCTGTTCTGCTGTGTGTATTATGTTTGATCAATGCTTTCTTTGTGCCTGAAAAGCGAAAAGTGTCTTTTTCTTTGTCATTTTATTATTTTAATCTGTTACATGGTTAGAATTTAATACCAAAGTGCAGCATGTTATAAATTTTTATATTTAAAGTGACACTGCTGTTGGGTTTTTTTTTCCCTAAGTTAATTTATTGCTGGTGGAAAGCAGCAGCAACAGAGATTACAAGTGAAGCCTTACCCATTTTACCCCTCTTTATCAGTAAGATCTATATGAATAATCGAAAATGCAGGCAACAGGGCTCTCAACTCATCTAAACTGACATCCATTATTTCCAGCAGAGGAGAACACAGTGACAACGGATTGGGACAGGAATTTCCAGACCCCTGCTTAGCATTCATGAAAGAATGTTAAATTTAGGTGCTCATGTTGTGCAAGTTAATAGTGGCTTTCTTTTGTTACGTTGTGTGCTTTCCATTTTGTTTTCTTCCCAGAAAAGACTTCCTGGAAGAGCAGAGGTCATGCAATAAGTGCATTTAAGAGTAGGAACTGGAGGGTAAATACCAGTGAGGTAGATTGAGAAAAAAGGCCTGGTTATTCATCACAACATGAAATTCAGATGGTACAAAAAATCTGCACAACTTACCCTGTGCATATCAAAAACTTCCTTAGCCATGTAACTGCAAAATGGTAATACTTAACCATTGGATGAGCACTCTATGATTTGTAAATTCTACATCTGTAGAAAATTTTTAAATCAAATCTAGATGTTTTACCTTTAAAACATTGCTCTACTTCAAAGGGGAATTGATTAAAGAAATCATTACTACAGTTTATATAGCTCAAACAAGTGACAGCAATGCCCATCTGTGGCTCTGCAGTTAAAGGAAACTGCTGATTTTGCTCGAGGTTAAAAAACTACTGAAAAGGTAAGAGGATGCAAGTGAACTTGAAAAGAGGGAGAACATATATAAGTTTAAATGGAAATTTTTCTTTTACCATTAGATTTAAAATTAGCTAATTGAGCTTCTTTATTCTTAACTGCTAGATTATTAACATATTTCTGTTTTAGCTAATATTTAGCCAACCTGTTCATGTGAATTTTTCATTCTTTCGTCTGGATACCCTTTTAAATTGATCCCTGGCCTCTGGTGATTTTTGTTCTCCCTCTTGGAATATTTCTCAGTAACTTTCCAGTACTGAAATTCCCAGAAACTAATGAAATATTCCATGCACATCCCTGTTCAATGGTATAATGCCTCCAGTTATGCAAACTAAAATTGCTCAGTTGATGACTCTAATTAGCTGTTAAACAGTCCACTTCAGTTCTTTTTGTAATTTTCATGTTCTACCCCTGCTGTTTCTTATACCCTCGGTTTTCACTAAAATATGTACTGTTATCCACTTATTCCTGAATAACTGTATACAGTCTTTAATCAAACTGACATCATGCACCAAAATTGCATTCATTTTAATTGAACAAATCCAACCATTAACCATTTGCTGAAGAATACATTTCTGCCCACCCAGACCAAATCTAGTGGTTGCTTGGCACTGTTTGATATAATGAAGAGCGGCAAAACTAAAAGCAAGCTTCCAAAATTCTCATGTAATTCTTGAACTGCTCCAGGACCAGTTTAAGTCAGTGACAGGTTTGCCACTATCTTAAGTCAGAGTAGGATGATTCCTCCTGGTACAAGATGAAGAGACATTTGTGTACAGGATTTGAGACATTTCTCCCTCACAGCAAACAAATAGAAACCATGCAGTAGGAAACAGCCTAAGTCTTAGGAGGGGCAGCTAGGAGAAAAGGCTGAGGGGAAGCCTTCTAACTCTCTACAGCAGCCTGAGAGGAGGTTGTAGTGAGGTGTCAGTCTCTTTTGCCAAGTGGCAAGTGAGTCACAGGATGAGGTGCAATGGCCTCATGTTGTGCTGGGGAGGTTTAAACTGTATATTAGGAGAAAATTCTTCACCAAAAGGGTGATCAAACAAGCTGTCCAGGGAAGTACTTGAGTCATCATCTCTGGAAATATTTAAAAGATATGTAGACGTGGCACTTTGGGTTTTGTTGTGGAGCTGGCAGTGGTAGGTTTATAGTTAGACTTGATCATCTTAAGTACCTTTTCCAACTTAGTGATTCTATGATCCCATGTTCTATGATTCTGTGATTCCATGTTCTCTGATTCTATGAAGTGAACTATTTGTGGCAATTTTTTTGTACTCTGAATGTCAGTTCATTCTATACACAACTACATTCTATGCACAACTACATTGCCTTCCTCTCATAAAATAGTCTGCCACAGCTGTTCAATCACAGATTTACACCGGAAGCCAGAAAAGCATATCAGCACATTTAGATACACAATTTGTTTTGTGGCTGTCAATGGAAATGGCATGTACACATGTAAAATTAAGTGCCTGAATTTCTGGATCAGAGCCTAAAGAACAACATGCAGAAAAGCCTCTCCTCCACGACTATGCTTTTATTTGACTTATAGTAACTTAACACAGGCACCTGGACACACAGGGATGTCACTCCCCCCACAGACAGCAAGTGTAAGGCCAGTGGTACATACTGAAAGAAGAGTTCCTTTCTGTTTGCTTATCCTACTTGTAAAGGATCTTTAACAATCTTTAAAAAATGTGGCTGACAGTGTTTGAAATACTTACGGCTTTCAGTCTGAAAAATGAGCAGGAGGACTGCCTGACCTCCAACCACCCTGCTTTCTCCAGGAATTCTGCTGGGGGAAAAGATGCTTATTCAGCCTCTGGGAAAAGCTAGCTGGCTGAGAGCATGATCCCCTACCTGAAGTCATCTTAAGCTTCCAGCAGAAAGGTCCTTAAGGATTGCATGCCCTATGGTAGCAGAAATCACCATTGAGAAAAAGCCAGGGAAGAGCTGCTGCTATCTGGTTTTCCTCATCTGGTGTCTTCTGGACCCAGAACACCTGAGACCAGGTGCTGGGGCAAGTCCTATGTCCCTTGCTCTGCATACTCTAGAGTAACATTGACCCAGCATTTTAAATGTCTGTATTTTGGATCTAGGAAATTAGAGATGTAGGAGAAAGGTCCTTAAGGATTGCATGCCCTATGGTAGCAGAAATCACCATTGAGAAAAAGCCAGGGAAGAGCTGCTGCTATCTGGTTTTCCTCATCTGGTGTCTTCTGGACCCAGAACACCTGAGACCAGGTGCTGGGGCAAGTCCTATGTCCCTTGCTCTGCATACTCTAGAGTAACATTGACCCAGCATTTTAAATGTCTGTATTTTGGATCTAGGAAATTAGAGATGTAGGCTGGGGAGATCCTTCTGAGGATCTATTTGAAACCAGGACTAAGCTCAAAGCACTGATGAGCCAAAGCATTTTATCTGAAGTGTATTCTTCCTTGCAAAGACTCTTACAGAACCTGTACCTGGTAAGGGAGAGATGCTTTAGATTCAAATTTACTGAAACCAGGACAGGAGGTAATGTTGTGACCTGCTTGGAGATCTTACCTCTTTCCCATTGACCCCTAACTTGTTTCCAATCTTTACTTTAAAAATTCCAGCAAAGTTGCTGGCATTTATGCCTGAGTAAAGACTAAGTCGTGTGTATGTGTATGCAGATCTTTTTTTCTGCTCTCCCTGTCCAGCATTCTTCAAGCCTGTGCAGACTGACTGAGATTTTTAAAGGAGAAGGACTAATTGTTTTATGCCACATCTGTTTATTATCCCTAATTTAAGGTTTCTTCACAGGAGCTAATTTTTTAACCTAACAATGAAAATAAATAAATTAATTAATTAATACCTTGCAAGCACCTGGTGAAAGATGATGTATCAAGACTACCTACTTATCCTTATTCAATTAAATGAAGGGAAAGAACGTACTCTCCTGGTATAGTATAATATTTCCCAAGATCTACTTCTATCCAAATGTTTATACAGAGCAAATTATACACCCTGATAATAGACCCTACTTTCCAGTTTCCACAAAAAATAGTTCATCTCATTCTTTCTGTGCAAGTAATCTTAAGGGAATCATGTCATTGCCCAGCATTTTATCACCTTTAACATATCCTGAAAATATTTCTTTGTACTTTTCTAAACCTTTATTTTTTCCTAATCAGGGATGTGTTTCTGCTGAGAATTATGAACTCTCCTGCTGAGAGTGCAAGCATACACGATGGTGCTAAGCAACTGAACACATGCAGAAATGGTCAAGACAGCATGTAATTGGAAGTGTGTGCATCACTTACAAGATTTTGCTGCGAGGTACTATTTCTGTAGTTTTTTCTGGCACTTAAAATATCCAGTTATAATAATAAGCTTTTTATAATATAAAATCACTCAATTGTTCCTAAGATTTACTGGGAAAGCTTTAGGCTGCAGCTAATGAGTTGCTTCTGGCCGAAAAACCACATTTTTAAATTAGCTGACTGAACTAAAATATTCACGTTATTGTTTCCGATTTTTTGTGCTGCCTATTTACTGCAAGAAGCAAAGCGTTCTCTCGAATCCAACAACACCTCCAGGCCCTGCTGCTTGCTGTTGCCAAGCCTAGCTGTGAAGAGGTTAATTATGTCCCTCTTTAGACCAGTTCTGTGCCTACAGAGTTCTGTGTCTTTTCATTTGTGGACAGAAGTGTGTAGCCTTTCCCCGGATTGCTCCCTGTCCCATCCTGTGCACCCTGAGGAGGGTTTGAAATGTTTTATGTGCCACAGCAGCACACAGTAGGGAGACAGAGAGCATTCACACCTAGAAAAAGGCATTAGCTGTACATACGCCTGCAAGAGTCAGCTGTCAGCTAACTTCACTGTCTTTCACTTGGAAGAGAAGTGAGCTGTGGAATTAAGAACCTTTTGCAGATTATAATCTGCCTCCAGGCACAGAGCCTACCAATTCAAGACCCTATGCAAATCAAGCACATCAGTGAGTCTCAGCAGCCTCGGAGAGACATGAGGCAGGGAATCAAGCATTTCAGTGGTGTCATTTGTACCCACGATGCACAGTGGGCATAAAATCAGAGGCTTTTGAAAACCTCTGTACACAAGGGTGGCAAGGGTCACTGGTATCACGTGTGCTTGATATGCAACACACAGAGTCCATGGGCATTGTAGAGGATGCGATATTTCAAATATCCTATTCAGATTCTCTAATTAGCCATTTTCATAATGAAACTCTGTCTAATATGTCCATTTTCATTACAAATCTCTATGTAATAGGCATTCCCCCCCTTTCTTGTTCTCTTAGTAGGACGAACAATTATAGTGCAATTGAGAGAATGTTGCATTTCTGCATATTTTGGTCAAAGTCATAAACCAAATCAATTATTCAAAATTGCTCTGAGCAGAACCTAATTTTATTACCTACTTGTCAAGTATATTAATCAGATGTAATTTTTTTTTTAACCTATCTTCCTTTCTGGTTAGTCTTTTGCAATTATCCCTGCTTTGAGGAGTCCATTTCTGTACCAAAGAAGGGTTATGTGTGGTCATGATTAATGTGTTTCTGTTAGCAAAGAGCAATAATCTTATTTTGGTCCATTATTCAAATTTAACATATAAATTCCTTATTTTTAAGCTTATTGTGTATAGAAATGACACATGGCATCTTACAGTACAGAAGGCTTGTGCTGTTGTGCATGCCTATGCTGGATTTCTTTCCTTCTATTTTTTAATACTCAGGAGAGCAGAAGCATTTCAAAAGCAGAAAACTGCAATGGACTCTTCATTTTATTTCCATATGAATTTTAAATAAAGTTGAAATGCATCACTCAAACAAGACATCTACACATATAAAAAAAAAAAGCCGGTACATCATATTTTTCTTCCAACTATGCTAATTGTCTAAGACTCTGTATCAAGGAAAACAAATCCATTGTCCCTCCTAGGGGTGCATGACTTACAAAATTTATAATGAGATAACATAGGCTTTTAATGCTAGGTCTTTCGGAAAGCCACTCTAATTCCAGTCAGCAGTGGCTATAAACTGCTTTCATCTAATAACCATTGAACTGAGAAATGGCATCTATGTTCCTACTGCCTTATTCCTCTCGCAGGAATAGGGATTCTGATAGGCAAGCTTTTACTTCAGAGATTG
Source organism: Gymnorhina tibicen (assembly GCA_013399875.1). Classification (NCBI taxonomy): domain Eukaryota; kingdom Metazoa; phylum Chordata; class Aves; order Passeriformes; family Artamidae; genus Gymnorhina; species Gymnorhina tibicen. The sequence goes on from VXAZ01006195.1 coordinate 553,428, forward strand.
ACACAGTTGACAGAAAAGACAAGGTTTTGACTAAGCCTGGTGGAGACTTATGCAATATCGCCAGATTAACAGCAAAACTCCTCACATGAGTATCTCAGTTGCAGAATCCTTATTCTGGGATTAGTATCATATGTCTCAGTCTTGGCCATCTTCTGAGAAAATAGGATATGTAAAACTAAAAATGGTAGGCTATTTCACAATCCTGGGTGAATAATAGATAAAAATAAATCTGCATTTCCATGAATGTTCTCTAATCACCACTTTACCATAATCCTGTGAAAGTTGCACTGATGCATTGTGAGAATGGGTCAGGCAAATCACACAGTAAGGAGTTGTGGTGCTGATGATCAGAGTGAGCAAAGCCAAACACTGCATTCCTGCTGTCTCTCTGCAGCACCTCTGAGAGCCGCTTGAAAGAAGGGAACAGGCTGTAGCTGTGAGGAGCAGACAGCCTGGCACTTGGCACTGGCCCTCCAGCTGACAGGACCTGTAGTATTGCACGGGAAGCCCAGTTTCTCACAAGCAGTTCTAGGTGTGGCTGTGTGGAGGAGCTGAGCAAATTCACACGCAGAGAAATCCATGTTGTGGTTGACAGGCTGTTCTCAGTGCTCAGGCTGACTCGGGTTCCTCTCCACCACACAGAGGAAGCCTGCAGAGCACAGTGCTGTGCAGCAGATAGAAGTACCAAACACCAAAATTCCTGGATATTTGAGGGTTTGAGTTCTGTCTGATTCACAGCAGAGTTTTTCTTTCAGGTAGCATCACGTGCCAGAGTACTGCAGTTTCCCAGCTCCAGATAACAGGCAGTTTTGGATGCAGATTAGCTTTTGAGAAAGGAATGCAGTGACTGACCAAATCCTGTCAGTCAGCTGTGCAGGAAAGGAATGGAGCATTGCCAGTATCACCCAGCATGGTGAGACAAGCCCTATAAAGCTGTTACACTTCATTCTCCCTTTCTCACCTTCTCTTCCTTATGTTGACTCTTCTGGTCCTTAAGGCTTCCTGTAGGTGATATGACACAACACAGCACCTCAGAAGTGGCAGCTAACCACCAGTTATAGTGTCTGTATGAGAAGAGAAGGTCAGGAGCAGACTATGGAGTTATTTGGGGAAATGCTGAAAATGCTCATTCACAAAAAGGGTTGTGTTTAAAAAGTAGTGTAATGAACAGAGATGGATGCCTGACTCTCACAAATGCATATTGAGGTTTGCTGTGATGTTGCCTATCACGGTAAATGACTTTCAGGGTTGTTTTGCTGCTAATGAAATCTTGTGAAACTAACCCCAATAAAAAGAATCCTCCTTAGAAAAACAGCTGCCACCAAATCACAGCAAATGTTCCCATCCGGTTTTAGCAAACTTCAAGTCTTTAAACTGTCCTTTATCAAATGTAGCTTATGGTCTGATGCTTCAAGTGTAGCATCTGCACTGGAGGACTATCATTTGCCCTGAAAAGTTTTGTGCAAGGATAAAACAATAGGAGCCATTCAGGGATAGCTCTTCCTTTTTGTCCAATTCAGATACACAGTCAAGGCACAGATACACTTGGATCAAGACAAGGAATGAAGTTTATCCTGTTGTTATCCAAGGTATAGCTAAAAAGCCATTTTACCTTTACTTAAAGATACATCTTTATTTAATATGAAAGTATTATATTCACAATTATCTATCTGACTATGTAGTCACAAAAGAGGAATCAGAACCAAAATTATAACCTGGGGGAAAGAAACTTGCCTCTCTTGTATTACTAAAGGACAAACTGAGTCATTAATCTGAATTTACTACACTTTTAGTAAAATAGAAACTAGTGCAAGTCAAAAAATTGACATTTTGTGTGCTCACTGCCTTCCATAAAGTTGTACAATTACATTTACATAAGATAACGCTTCACATCCCTCCCTTTGGTAGGGACTGGAGGTCCATACTGAATGAAATGCATATATCTGAACATCCAACATTTCAAATGTGGAGTGAAAAGTACAATTTCCTTATCCCCACCTGATCCACTTCTTTAGCTTGCTTTCTTTCTTTTGCTGTTAATTTTCTTTCATCTGTCTTTAATTCATAGTCTCTGGTATGAACGGTTCCTGCTAAATTCATTGGCTTTGTATTATCTCCTCTCTTAATAGTGTTTTCCAGTTCAACTTCCCCTATACCCACATACATGTATATGGATTTAAAGGTACTTTACAGCCTATCAGCTAAATCCTAGATGATAGAAATCTTTCATCCTAGAATGGCTTCTCATTATTTGATTTGTATCCCGGCACATGACCCAGAAGGAAAGCTGCTGGTGTCCGTGGGTGGGTGGTCAGGAAATCCATGCACTTTCTGTTCACATCCATCTCTGCTGCAGAGCTGCTGCTTTACAGCAAAAAATAGTAACTCTCCTGAACATGCATTTAGCTGCTGTCATTCTCGATGCCTTCCTCATGCATAAGACATGCTGTTTATTCACATTTCCTTTCCTCTTCCTTTCTTTCATTCTATAAAAATAAATTATTTGTCCTTTTGTGCACAAATATGATTTAACATGTCCATTTCTTGTGCAGGGGATGCTACCAGGTAGAAAATGCCAGAAATTTTTAGGACCAGGAACTGTCAGAATATCCTTCTCTGAGTATATGCCATTGTCTGAGCATCCACGCTGAAATCTGCACATGTGATGGAGCTTAGGTTCCAGATGATCCATCTTTCTTATACAAATCTTGGATGATCTGACAGACATTTTGCAATAAATAGTACAAGTAACACAGGCAGAATTGCTTGATTTTAATTCAGTTGCAATTAATTTAATAGGAGAAAATTATTGCATTGTATTCCATATCCATATATGTGGAAAACCACAAAATAATATTTTTTGTCTCTACTTATTTCTCTACAGATTTCTCTACCCAAAGCCCTTACTAAACAATCACTGGTGGTCTATGAATCACTTCTCACTATTTTTCAAAATATGATGGTGTTTCAGCAGTATCCTAATTTTCACTCTGAACCTTGGCAGGCCAAATTCTCCTTCCATCCACCCAAAGTAGAGGGCTGAAGTTTTCTTCCAAAGGGGTCTTGGAAACAGAAATGTTATCACTGGCTGAAATCTGAGGAACTGCAAAACTGGGGTTTGCTTCACATTTCATGAACAGCACATGCTCGTAGAAACTTTACTGAGACAAACTGTACCTGACTAAGCTATTCATGAGTGCTGTCAGAAATCCGAATGTGAATTTCAAAAGATAATTTTTCTGGTGCCTTGTAAATGTGCCCCAGTAAGATGTTTGCTGAGACTTGATTCTTCAGAGAATGACGAATCCATATAGGTGTTGCTGTGGTCTACCTGCCTTTGATATTGTGTAGTTACAGTGACATTTCTGCTGTGATCCAAAGCGCTGTTGTCAAATCAGGGGATTAATGGAAGTGCTACCTGGACACCAGATATGGATGGTTTAGCTGACAGCCACCTGTCACATTTTGGTACTGATGCCGAAACATGAGCCTTGGAATTGCACAATAGTTACTGCTCCTTTGAAGTGCACTGTTATGACTTAGAGCATGCCAGCAAGTTACAGGGGGTGGAGAAGAGGAAGAGAAGAAGTGAAAACCTCACCTAAAGAGAGAGGCTAGATTTTTCTTGAAATACCTCATGCTGAGTTCCATGGTTGAACTGGCAAATGCCAGAGTCCCAAACAACGACAGCCTGGTAAATAGTAAGCAACCCATAAACATGAAGCCTGGGAACCAGGGAAATGAAAGCTGAAAAAGGAGGGATATTTATGGCAGGAGGAAAAGAATATGGTTTTTGGAGAGTTTTGGCTCTATTATTGATATGTCTATGAGACATGTCTATGAGACATGTTCTTTATCTGCTGCAAAATAGATCTGGTTGGTGAGAGCTGCTGCTGTGCTGTTGCACTCCAGTTGGCTCATCTCAGGTGGAAAGGGTGAGGAGAACAGTTCACAGCACAGAAATTTAGTCTATAAACAGCTGGGGTGTCTGTTGGGTTGTGTGAAGCTGGGAAAAAGCTGTGGAGAGAGAAAGGCAGCACTGCTGGGAGCAAATCTTGGGAGAGGTAGTCCATAAAAATCAAAAAGCCACTAGGAGTCTCTGTGGAGAGGCTCAAAGGGCAGTGCAGTGCAGATTCAGGCTTCTGGGGACAGTGCAATCCAATTTTCAAGAGTTCTAGAGCAGAGGGCCTACAGGAGAAATCTGTGACCTCTTAAAATAAAAGGAGAAAGTAGCTAGTTCTGGCTGAGGAGGTTGCCAGAAAATTTGAGAGGGTTTTTTTCAGTAGACTATCTGATTTGTGTTCTGGGAGGAGAAAATTCTTGTTAACTCAGCATTTTCTTTTCTTCTGGGAAGACAGCAAGAAGGGCTATATGCCTTGCTAAGCTCTCAGCCTATTTGAAAAAGAGTTCTTTAAAAGGTCTATGTTCTATTCTTTACCTCCATGTAAATATATCTTTTGTCTTTTCTCAAACTAGCCAGATTTCCCCTCTATGGCAAATCTCATTCATCTTCATCTTACTCTTAATTTTTTTCTCTTGGAGTCAATTCAGTCTTCTACTTTTGCTGTCCTACCAATTCTATATTTTTCCTTATTTAAAGAGGGGTTTTTTTCATCTTCTTTCTGTTTTTCTTTTTGATTCTTGAAAAATGTCCTTCTGATATTCTGACACACCCAGTGAAAGTGAGGGTGAGTTGGCAGGGGTAGAAAGCTGGGACTGGCAGTGGTCCTGTTCCTGGTGTCAAGATCTATTGCAAGATCAAGATAGCTGCTTCACTCCTGCCTTCCCACCAGGCTCCAGAGAGGGAGGCGAGGGAGAGACTTCCAACTCTGAGTAGTTCTGCACTGGGCTGTAGGTAGGGGTTGGTAGAGAAGGATGTTGGAACCCCAATACACTAACACCTAGAAATCAGATCCACAATTTGCGTATGCCATCTTATAAAACTTCATTTGCCAACTAGCCCAGAATGGAGCAGCTAAGCCAGTACTTGAAAAGAAACAAAATATGTATAGAATATCCGAGACTATTTCCAGTAGCCTCTGTATCAACTGGAAAGTGCTAAGATTTGAGACAGCTATGTTATTAAAAGAAAATTGTCAACCTTGGCCGTGATTAACATTTGACCTTGATAAACATTAATGGCCTTGGACTGCTCTGCTTCCCCTATCTAGAACAGCCTGCAGTTAAAACTCTGTAAACTAATAACAAAGTTGAGACTTGAGCCTGCTTTTGTGTGAACTGGGAAAGGAAAGGAAAGCCGTTACTCAGTTATAGTTTTGAGATTAAAAAAGCACATCTGTTATCAAAAGAAGACTGGAAAGGTTGAGGAAAACATTTTTCTATTCGTTAAATTGTTTTACTGGACACTTCAGGGAGCCATTGAATACTTGCATTAGGAACAGACAGAGTCTACTTAAAAAGCCTTTGACTAAAACTCTTCCTGCCATAACAACAGGAAACAAAAATAATCAAAAATCATTCTGCAATGTGTACTAAAAACAGAAGCGGCTTCCAGTATAATCATGGGTATTACCTAGAAACTGTTCTGCAGATACACCAAGAAGAACTTCTACTCTCTGCATATGGACCACAGATATAGGCTAGGAAGAATGTGCCGGTAGAGTGAGGAAACACCCCCTAAAACCAATATATTAGATCTGCAATTTTTACTGCAAAAACATATTCTGTGTCTAGGAAGTAAAACCATACCTCTTTCACTGAAACTAGCATCAGAAGATTTAACCTGTCTATAACAGTAAAACAATAAATCATAGGAAAACAATATTTAATGATACAGCATCAGGCAGTCCAGCCTGTGGCACACCCATTTGTACTCAGAAAGAGCTGTGATGCATTTTTTTTTGTGTGAAAAGAGAAAATGTCCTTTTACAGATAGACAGCTGTACATAGGAGCAGCAATTTAATGCAGCTTTCTCATCAAAACATTTTACTATGCAGAGCTGGTGTATAATTTAAATCTGGGTTAGTCTTTCACAAAACTAAAAGGTACCTTTTGTTGTCTAAGGTTAAGTATATGAGGGCATCATGGGAAATACAGAGAGCAAGTGGAACAACAGCATCAGGAGAGAGCAGCTCGAAAGTGTGCTATTCACATGCCTAGGGCCTGAGATAGTAACTGCACCTACCTGACTCTCAAATCCATCCTGAACACTTTCCAAGACTTCTAAGATAACCCATAACCACTACCAGTCATCTTTGCTTTCAGCAAACCAGGGAAATTTTCCCTTCTTCTCTTCTCCCTTCCCCCATGTTAATCAGCATGTCCCAGGTGGTGACAGGGAAGAAGCGTACAGTTAATCAGAACCAATAGCAGCAGATACTTGCCCTGATAATACTGGCTTTCTAAATGTGTGTTATTTATCTGCACCATTTTTAGTTGTACACAGAAACAATAATAGAAATGTAATAGCATGGATTAGTTTAATGATACGGAATTCTTCCCTAAGGGATGATATTTCTCCATATCAGCATGCAAGAAAAGCAACATTTCAGTGCACAAGCATATAGCTGACCTAAATATAGACAACTATTTGTGTATATTTGCAAGAGACTCCCTGAAAAGCCACAGCATGTATTCAAAATAGGAGTGTTATTCTACAAGCCAAAGACTTATACTTGACTCTTCAAAGCTGTTTTGGTGCTTAGTTCCGATTGAGATCAAGAGTGATGCTTCCACTGCATTTCCAAATGTATTGATATGAGCACAGTCAACAAAGATATGAATAGAGACCAGGTTTAAAAATTACATTTTTGCAACAGCCTTTAGATTATGTTTTTTATCACAGGAAGTACACAGATGAAACTGAAAGTAAAAGATAAATTCTGCTATTTTAAATGTAGAGGAAGACCTTCTTCCACCACATAGACAGAAGTGGATATTATCAGAGCAGGTATGGATAGAGTCGCTTGGAAAAGCTGGTTCTTGAGTGGCTTTTCTGCCATGGTTCCTGGTGATGCCATGGTCTGCTATGCTTTGAACTGTTCCTCAGTGTTTCTGTCATACCTTGAGAGCTGGGTGCAGTTTTGGGCTCCCCAGTACGAGACAGATATGGAATTACTGCAGTGAACTCACTGGAGTGAACAGGGCCACAGGGATGAATAAGGGACTGGAGCATCTTGAGACATGAAAAAGGTAAGTGGGCTAAGACACTTCAGCTTGCAAAAGAGAAAGTTTAGGGGGATGTTTCTATAGTCTCTAAACACCTGGGATGTGAGGGAATGAAGACAAGGAAGCCTGCTATGCTCAGCACTGGTGAGGCCATACCTCGAATCCTGTGTCCAGTTCTGGGCCCCTCACTATGGGAAAGACATTGATGTGCTGGAGCGTGTCCAGAGAAGGGCAACAGAGCTGGAGAAGGGGCTGGAGCACAAGTCTTGAGAGGAGCAGCTGAGGGAGCTGGGGGTGTTTAGCCTGGAAAACAGGAGGCTCAAGGGGAGACCTCATCACTCTCTACAGCTGCCTGAAAGGAGGTTGTGCCCAGGTGGGGGCTGGCCTCTTTTCCCAGATATCAACTGACAGAACCAGCAGAAATGACCTCAAGTTGCACCAAGGGAGGTTTAGACTGGAAATTAGGAAAAATGTCTTCACCTGAAGGGTGGCCAGGCATTGGAACAGGCTGCTCTGGAAGTGATGTAATCACAATCCCTGGCAGTGTTGAAAAAAAAGTGTAGATGTGTCACTTAAGGAGAGAGGTTAGCAGTGAACATGGCAGTGCTGGGTTAAAAGTTGGACTTGATGACCTTAGAGATCCTTCCCAACATAAACAATGCTATGGTTCTATCAATAATAGTTCAATACCATTTTTGTGTAGTTCTGGAGAGCGATGGATTTTTGCTCAGGTATTGTAATTATCTGAATCTGATGCTGTGAGCCCACAGCTGTTTCTAGTGCAAAATCTGTTGTTGAAGGGCAAACAGCAAGTCAGGGTTTTCTACAATGCAGCTATTGGTTGGAGATGTAATCCATTAAAGCAGTGCAGAGATGCAATCGTGCAGCAAGCTGTTTTAAAAACTTTAATGAACCATTTAAAATAAACTCATTGCAAGGTAAATTAACAACACCACTTTTACAATTAAATATACTATTTTAGCATGCAAATACAGCACATTAATCCCATGTCAGGATAGAAAATGAAGTGAAACTGAAAGGATTCTGATACATGAAAGTCATCTCAGTAATTTCTCATCAGTTCATGGTGCTCTTAAGTGGCATAATGAAACAATGAATTGATTTAAACAACATTTTCTTGGAGCAATGGGGTTTGTGGAATTAAATTAACTTGATGGTTTTCTGTAAGAGCAGGTCTGCATGGCATGATATTATTCTTGAAATTAATTTCTTTTCCTCTCCAGAGTTATTTTTGTTTTGTTTGGGGTTTGATATTTTCTTTCTTGTTTATTTCCATAACATCCACTAAGGACTTCTATGCTAATTTTCCACAATTTTCACTTCATTATAATAAATAAAAAAATGCCTACTCAGATCCTCATTATCAGGTTCCTGAAGACAGGAATCAGCAAGAATTCTTCAGTTTATTTCTTAAAAATAATGCATTATTTCTTTTTCTTTATTGTTATTAAATCCTCCTCCCCTTTTCTCTGTTAGGGGATATGGTGAAAGAGAAGAATATTAACCAGGATAATTCAGAGTCAGGTTACACAGGGCTATCACGAGAAAAATGTTCCAATGTACAGTGTTTTAATGAAGCAGAACACAGGACCTTTCGATAGATCTAGTTAAGTAACAGCTGAGAGCAGTTGTGGTAAAATTTGCAGTATTTGTAAGAAGAAATACCTAGATTAGACAGGACTCCTGTATTTGCCTAGGCAGGACTTCAGCTCTGTGAGACACCATCAGTTTTTAGACAGAGAATGTGATGCTCACACTCCGAAGAGCCAGATGACGAACTGTGTTATTTCCATTGTTAGTACCCAGCTAATGTATCATTTGATACTTTGGCACAGTATTCCCATACAGAAGGAACTCCTTCTGGCACAAATAGGAAATATGCAGGTGACTCACAGGGCCTTTCACTACCAAGTGCCCTCCCTTTATTTTATAACTTCAAACCTGTACTGTTTGGAAGGAGGGAGCAATTGGGCCCATCAGTTCTCAGCCCAGAAAAAATTTACATTTGCTTGAACTAGACAGTGAGCAAGCTGATAAGAAATGCCAGGATATGCTTGTAAAGACCATGTGTAAATACCTGCTCTGGCTCTTTCTCTTATTGCATAAATAAACTAACTGAAATAGTTGATTGTAAAAATGATTGCCAGGTGTTTGGCCTTTCACTGAGACTTGCAGATTTAGTATTTCTAACACTTTGAGAAAAACACATTTGACACTTTGAATGCTAATGTATGTCATACTTTTAGTGGTTTCCTTAGCTTGATATCAGGAGTTGGTTTCTACTGAGTTTCCTCAAAAATCACAGAAACATATACAGAAATGTAGCCTGATGCTCTGCTGAGTTGGAGCAATGAGAATTATTTTCTTTAGCTCACTTGCTTTATCAAGCCTCTCTCATTTTGTGTCACTTTTTTCCCAAGAATAAAGCACAGCCTGTGTTTCACTGGTCTCCAGATCCCTGTGCCCTGGGGAGGAGGGTGCTGCCAGACCCAAGGTGGATAAACCTTGTTTGTTCTAGCCTGTGCTGAGCTCTGGGCTCTCACCACCTGCATTTCCCTCATTTGATCAGCTGCCACAACTTCTGAAGTGCCAGCTTTTGTTAGTGCAATTACTATGACAAAAAAATAAAGTGACCTATCCAGAGACAGAGAGTTTGACCATCTTGTCACAAACAGTCTTCAAAGCCCAGCAGGGCTCCTAGAGAAGTACTCAGAGATGCAGTTTCCTTCTGTGCTTACCTCTCATATCTCACAGCTCCCATTTTGCTTGCTTTTATGCTGCCACATAGACTCCTAGTTCTCCTCTGTGTACCAGTTACAGAAATAGGGTGAGAAGCTCAAAATACTTTTCAAGAAGTACCTCTTCCTTTTGAGGAGATGAAAATGCCAAGGGGGATACGACAAATTATACATTGATGCACATTAGTTCTTTTTTAGCATTCATTAGGTGATGGACACTCTCTTAATATTGTCTGCATGTTTTCTATATACTATAAATATTAGAGTCCTTTTCAAAATGCCTCCACCACACTGATCAGTTTTGCTCATCAATAGCCAGCAACCCAGCTGCCTCTGTTTCCTCGCAGTTCACTTTTTTAGACACTTCATGATTCTATGAGAAGGGAATAAGAGATTTTTTTCTCTCTGAGCTATGGAAGATGCTCACTTCCCTTACAGACAAGCTTGCTTTGTCAAGAATGGTCTTTAGAATGAATTATCTGAATAACCTAAGTAGAATGTAATAAAGGAACAGATGCTAAAACCTCCTAAACTGCAAAGCCCGGTTTCATAGTAATTCATTAGAAGCAAACACCTATGAACAAAAAACCCAAGCCTTTTCTCACTGTATCTTCATGGCAGTATCATATATTTTTAGCATCTATTCAGGCCTTTCTGCAGCCCTGCTTCAAAACAAAAGTGATATTTTTATACCAACTGTGAAACTTATTTGCAAAGAAAATCTTAATTCATTATCAGTGATTTGCTTTTTTCCCCTACACATTCAAAGCTCACAGATTTTATCAGGATTTTACTGAAGTACACAAGGTTGATCAGCTCAGACATGGGGTCAACAGCTCTTCACAAGGTCAGAAGTCAGGGCATTGCTTGCTTTGCACATCAGGGGCAATTATGTTTGCATTAAGCTAATGACACAATTTTTTGAGCCATATTCCAGTAACACATGTAAATTCATGGTCTTCACTAGACACAACATGAGTTGAATCTAGGATATCTATCAAGGATAGAATATGGCTTGTGATTTGTATGCATCTCATTTAATCAATAAATTCAACAGACCAAGTCTTCCCATACTTCTACACTTTCGACTTTAGCACAGTTACACCAGAGGTAAAATCTGTCCCATTGACAAGATCTAATTCAGGTTAAATATTCTGACTGCTGTTCAGCCAGACATTCTAAAACCTGGGTGCTGGTGGTGGTGTCACTGACACTGTAAAGGAAAAATCTCATGGAAGAAATGTGTTACAGCCATACCTTGGACCATTCCTACCCAGCTGAAGATACAGTCAATGACCAACTATAACCTATAGGTACTGGTTGAAGAAGGAGCCCCACTGGCACCACTCACATATTCTGTGGAGATTTTCCACCACATATCCCTAAATCTCTTAGGAGATGAGATTTTTCATAGTTTAGGCTGTTATGTGTGGGAAGTGGAAGCCCTCTGCTTGATTCAAATATAGCAATGTTCATTTTCAAGTGGGTACATAGATCCTAAAATTGAGATTGCATTAATTTTTAATAACTACAAACATTAAAAAGCAATACAATTATGTCTTCCACATGAGCAAAACAAAACAAGGAATTCAATATACTTCTCCTGTTCAGCCATCCCCAAGAAAACAGGGCTCCATCGTGGGTAACAGTGACTTGGGAAGACAAACACCATCACTCAAAAGGTCCCTGCTTCTTCCTTCTTATCCCCTCTTCATATACTGAACATGATGTCGTATGGTCTGGACTATGCCTGTAGCGAGTTGAGGTCACCTGTCCTGGCTGCGTCTCCTCCCAGCTTAGGGACGCTTAGGTACATTTTTTAGTGGTGGTGGACTTGGCAGTGCTAGGCTAATGGTTGGACTCTGTTCTAACCTTAATGATACTGCAATTCTGTGATTCTTACAGCACTGTCCTGATTTCAAAGGCTTCTCACATATTCTCATATGAAGTTGTTGAGAGAGTTACATTAAGCCTTTGGGTATTTAGTAGTACAATAAATACAGAGAAATGTAGGATTTTCTGTGCTGGAACAGATCAATGAGCCATTTAATTTGTTATCCTTCCTCCACCAGCAATCACCACCAAATGCTGTAGAGAAAACCCTCTTCAGAACATGTGCTGACAAAGTTCTGCTCAATCTTTCCTGAGAAATGTAGGGTTGCTAAACAGTAAATCAGGCTTCCTTAGAAAATGTTGATGAATACACTGGAACTATCATTCATCTGATTATTATTAAGATGTAAAGTGCCTCTCAACACTTTTAATGTCACTCCAGTTGATCATAAGCTCAGTTTTTCATCAATAGATCTGTAAACTCTGGGCATCTGTTAGACGCTGTTATCAAGTAATTTCTCTCAGTTTGCCATGGTTTAATGTGAGGTACATCCCTTTCACAAAAGTCTTCATGAGGGGTACATAGCAAACCAGCAACGGGATAAAATTATGTGATGTCTTTAGAGAAAATAATATTCTCTGCTTTCTCATTTGTATGCTTCTGCTTTTCTAGCTTGGAGGAAGGTAAAAGAATAGAAAATTACCAGCAAGTTTGTCCAAGAAAAGGGGGGTTCCTTTAAGATATGTCAGATGACAACTACACATTACACCCATTCTCTGTTTATGTTATCTCTAGCTAGCTGTGAGACCTTTGCAAGGTGCAGTTCACCTACCCAGGGGGCTCAAGTGCTCAAGCCATCATTTAGGAGAAACAGTGCCAAAACTCCTTCCCCTTGCTTTCACAGTGCTGAGTTGCACAAGCAGATTCTAATCTTCCATTGTGAACAAAAGAATAAACTAAATATCCCTTCTTCAAGTGAGTGAAGTGTGGGTGGCTTAGTTTGAGTTCAGGGGAGCCGGATAATTGTCAAGGGCTACATACAATGACAAGTGCTTACGCAAATATAACCAGCTAAAATCAATTGGCTGCAAAGTCCTTAATTCTCCTTTGAGGTGTGCTCATTGTGTAGTGATAATAATGGCTTATATTTTACTCACAACAAAAATGAAGAGGTAGTCATCATCTCTAGATATATGCCAAAGGCTTACCATATTATAATAAATAAGGATGATTCATTGAGACATTTGTGCCATAAAGTAATGACTATTGTGAAGATATTAACGTTGGGATTTTTTAAGTACAATATCTCCTTTTAAGAAACAACTTTGTGGCTACTTTTTCCTTGCCACCTAGTAAGCTTAAAACATTTATTTCTATAGATGTTTTAAGACTGGTTTTAGTAGCAAACAATTACATTAAGAAAAAATACAGCAGTAAATGTTGGCACAAACATTCTACCAATCAGGAAAATGTTCTCATGATAATGATCTAAGCTTGCTGCTTTTCTCGCAATAACCTTTATTACAATTAATGTTATTTAGTCTTCGCGTGGCACAAAGTCCATGCCTTGTAACAGAAGGGAATTACGTTTGGTGGTACCTAGATACTGTGACTCTCTCACAAGGGAGACTGGTTCTGTCTGATTCCTAGTCTCTGCAGTAGTCATAGAAACACAGCTCCAAAAGGGAAGTGGAGTCCATTCTCCTTCTCACACACAATCTCAGTATTCAATCCTATTCATCAAACCCCATTTTAAAAGTGGTTTCATCTAATGAAGTCAATTAGTAGCAGAGATGGATGCACAGATTACAGAGATAACTGCAATGTAACCTTTTTCTGGTTTTAGTCTTTTCAGTAAACAGATTCTTTTTTCCCTTTTCTTTCTCTTTTTTCTTTTTATTTGTTTTTTCCCTCCTGGGATCCCTAGTGCACCTCTTCTTCCTCCCCATGTTGGGTTCCTTTACGTAGAACAGACTGGTAATGAAGCTCTGAAATCCTTTGAGAGTCTTATAGAAAGATTGCATGCTTTAGAGAAATACAACCCCTGTGACATCTTTGCAGCCTAACAAAAAGATTATTTTGTCATTAAGTGATTTTTCTCTGTTGTTTTAGTAACAGCAACCATCAATCACATTCCAGGAGTATAAGAGACATTAAGCAAATTGTTTCCTTTTATACCTGTAATTGTGCTCCATTAATGAACAATGAACAGCCTTTTCCATTTTCTTTACAATCTGCATGAATTCAGTGACATGGAAAATTACACAGGGAAAACTTGATTTGATTTAAAGAGGATTTGGGTTTAGTATTTACAGATTGTCATGGTTGATGTAAAGCAAACTTTCCACCTTCCTGATGCTAAGTCAGACTCACAGCAAAGGATTTCGGGTCCTGGTATATAGTCTTAGGACCAAGGAAAAGAAAATGATTCTAACTGTCTCAGAGACTGACCTGGCATTTGCTCTCCTAGCAGATTTCACATAGCTAGATTACAGATTTCTTGTAGCCTACCATGCCTCTTGTAGAGTGCTTTGAAGTGCTGCCTAATTTGTCTCCTTCAGGCAGACTGGCGATTTCAGAGTTTCTCCAGGATCTTGCCAGCAGGCTTGGCAAGGCTCTGGTTTTGGGATGCAGGATTCACTTCTGCAGAGAGAAGCAGAAAGTGACACTAGAATGGCAACATTAACATTACAAATTTCAAGTAGGAGGTTTTATTTAGCCATTTGTCAGAAGGCAATTATGTGCCCATGTAAACATTTTCATCACTGAATTCTGTGACAGTTAGGCATAGTAAGTGGTATATATTGCTTTTGTTCTTGGACTATTTTGAAAATCTGATTTGCCTCATGATCATCAGTTCTGAACTTAGGAATGATTTTTGGTCACACCATTGCCTGTGAGACCATTTTTTGGAGACAGTGGCACTCTCTTGGAAATTCTGTGTTTGTATGTTCTTTGGAAAACTATTGTGAATGTGTTTTATTAAAACAATTACAAAACAAATTATCTCTAAGCACTTTTAATATGCAGCCTATTAGTGAGTAGTTGCCCAGAATGATTCCCTGCCACACTGTGTGGTGGCCATTATGAAATGCATTTTGAGGTGTCAAAATATCCAAAATCATTAGAATAATCACAAGAGAAAGGAAAAATGGGTATTTGCTGGAATTTCAGACTCAAGCAGAAGACAGGACACACATAAGCTTAGACTTCTCTGCAGTAAAGTCAGTGAGCTGAGTTCATGGCCCATTAAATGGGAAAATTTCAGACTACTAAAGTACTCATACCATGAAGTACTCATGGGATATGTCTAGACAACTTAATTCTCCAGGATTGCTACACAACAGTTTCTCACAAACATATAAATTCAAAAATGAGGAGGGGGAAGCAATAGAAGATGGAAATTAGCACAAAGAATCACAGATGAGATCTCTTCTATAAATGACATATGAGTGCACATGATGCTCAGGTGCCCCAGACCACCTGTTAGCTTCCCACAGCCTTCACTCTCAGGGGCTGATCCTTCTCTTCTATGTCTTCAGCAAGGATATGACTGCTTCCTGGGGTTGTGCAGATTTCCTTAGGGTTCTGTTTTATCAGTATCCTAATAGGAAAGAACTAGATTGGAAAGAGGCTTTTTGTTCACAGCATAGAGACTTACCATTTGTGTGTGTACAGAAGAGAGAAGGCAGAGGAGGTTAGAGTAAAATACTACCGTACAAGTTCCCAAATCCTGAAGAAGTTATCTATCAAAATTTTTATCACAATTTTTCTCAGTCTTATGTTGCGTTGCCGAATTTCCTGCTGTAGTCTAGACTAGGCTCTAGAACAAGGCTTGAATTTCCTGAGGCCTCCTTGGTGTTAGTCTGCAAGCAATGGGTGTAGTGGTGTTTGTTGCATCTATTTGAATAAGGTATATCCTACTTAATCCATTAAAAAAGGAAATAGTCATATTGGCATTTTTAAATATTTTCCAAACCAAAGTGTTTGTCCCCACTGGAAGTCAAACTTCTGTGTGTTAGGCAGGGAAGAATGTTCAGCCAAAGGTGAGCTCTGGAATTCCCTAAAGCTGAAAAGTAGGGAAGTCCATGTGTTTCCATTGCTTTTATTAATTTCTTTTGTTTATATCTTTCTGACCATTCTCTTTATTTTAAAATATAATGCACTTGTGTCTGAGAAGACCTATTCATAAAACATCAGGTTGTAACTGCATATGTAGACGCAGGGAACATGTAATAGTCCTTTCCATGCATATTCTATACGACATATTTCTGCCAGTGAAGACACTGGTCTTTGCATGTCAGTGTTAAATATTTGCATTCTTGTATTCAGCTTCTATTCACCAACACAAGTGCATTACAGATTCCTCAGCAGAACAGATGAATAGCTTGGTGTTTCACTAAGCTATTTCTACTATGTCACTGCAACTACAAACCTCAGAAACTGAGGTGCAATATCGACACAATGTCTAGGACAAAAAGCTCCTCTAGTTTAAGTTTGCTTACACCCACTCCCCGTAACAGCCCATAAATTTTTATTGCTTCTTATATCACAATCTTAATGTTACTGAAGTGAATTCATTAATGTTGTTCATTTTCCTGTTTGCGAGATAAAGCCAATCACCAAACTACTGTTAACCCAATTTATTTGCAAGAGGTGTTTTCCAAGCAAGGAGAAATTACAGCAATTGTTCATCATTAATTTTTGTTAATAGATGTGTGTTCATTTGTTGTATCTTGTAAACAAGCCACTGCATTATACAGTAAGCATACTGGTAAACTTGGGATGCTGTTTAACGTTCTCATTTTATTCTGTATAATCACAACATTTTCCAAGAAGCCATGACTAATAACCTTCAGGCAAGGCTCTTTGTGCATTTTGAAGAACCAAGAAGATGAGCTTTGGAACCAGTCCTGAATATTATAAATCTTCACCTATATCAGGACCTGAGCAAATGCAAAGTGAATTATTGAGGCAACCTAGCTTAGCAAGATGCTAAAAAAGGATTAGACACATATGAATACTGTAAAAAAAGCTTCTGCGGTTACAGTCGGAAGGATAAAATTACAAGGGCTATCAGCCCACATGCTTCAAAGCGTAAGCCGATCACCAGCTTGAGCCAGGAAGAAATGTTCTCTCATGGGAATTATTTTTATCTATAATGCCATTACATGCATTATAAAACTCCTGAATTCCTGATGAATCAATCATTCACCACTACTGAGAGACAGCAAACTAACATGGACTAATTGATCTGGTTTTGATATGGAAATTTCAAAATACATAGACTTGAAGAGTAATCAGCCAGCCTTTAATGAAAACTTTCAGATAGGAAACTAAAAGCACTTTGGAAGGAAAATAAATTTCAGCAACCTCACTCTACAGATTAGAAAATGAGATCAAGAAGAGGGAAGTGACTTAACTAAAGGCAAAAGTCAAACTTTGTCAAAGCCACGTGTATCCTGCCATCTTCTGAGTCTTACATGTGCTCATCCTGTTGGACCTGAACCTGTTGCTTGTTCATTTCCGTTCAGTTTATCTTCAAAAAAATGTCTTAATGTGAGTTCTTCATGAATTGGTTTAATTGGAAGTGCTCCGAGTCCATTTCACAGAACTGTCTTCACATAAATCACTTGGAGTCATGTTTGACCTATGAAGAACTATCTAGGGATTGCTGCATGGAAAAATACACAGTCATCACTGTAGCAGAAAAACTTTAACCATTCCTGCCATGCACATTATTCTCCCCAGAGCAGACAAATTTCTCCAACTAAAGGTGATTTTGTTTCAGAACAATTATTCCACTGTCCTTTAATATGTGCAAAGAAATGGTTCTTGGGGCTGGGTGTCAAGGTCAGAGGCTTCTCTCTTACGTTTGGGGTGGGACAGGTTGGGCTTACTGGACAGAGAGGTCTGAGCGCTGTCCATCTGATCATGTGTCCTGTGGTACCCCTGCAGTGGCACTGCTCAGTTTCAGAGGCTATTTCTCCTCCTGTTGCCACCTATCTCTGGTCCCTTAGGAATTCTGTTCCCCAACACTGACTCTTAACTGTTGAGAAATGGACTTGCCCTGCACGAAGAGATATGAAAGAGGGGCATGATATACAAACACAGTGATCCACTGACAAGGCAAACATTAGTTTTGTTTCATTTCATGTGTATTGAAAGGGAAGAGATTATTTCCCTTTTGATATCATGAAAAGGAGATGACAGGACATGAAGGGAAAAGAAAACAAGGAGAAAGGCCAAGAAGAAGAGCTGTGGAATGAATGCAAAGAGGAAGACCACTGGAATATCTATCTGAACATCATGGGGAAAAATATAGTCAAAACTCCAGAGAGGTCTTATATTATCCAAAGTTCTTTGTTTTGATGGGGTCTGTTGATGCTTCTGTAAGATGTGGTTTCTGAGTAGTTCCTCTACCCAGCTTTTCCACAGGATCTCATAGTGACAGGAACAGGGAACCCACATGAGGTGTAGCAGTTCCCAGTCCAAGGACACAATGTTCACCAGTATTGCTGTGGTTTTGATAGGAGGGGATCTCATTAAACGGTTGGACTCAGATTTTCTGTTTTCTCTGCAGTGCAGCAGACTGAGAAAGGGTTGTTTATGTTTTTTCTTTCCAGTTGTATCTGTCTTCACCATGTCCTTATCCATTTGTCATCCATTTTGCTGGGGACTAATACTGGCATATCCAAATATTGGTAGTCCTATGCTTAATCATGCTCCAAAGGAAAATACAAAGACAGTGTTATGTTTATTGGAACATGGATGTCAAATCAAATCATTTTGCCCAATGAACTCTAAATCTGTTGTTTAGCTTTTAAGCATTGAGGGAGACAGGAGAATGAAAAAGATCAAACCAAGCCAAATTGAATGAAGTCATATCAATATTAAAGTTCTGTACAAGTCAATGAAAAGAGACATTTGATTTTATGAGCTTTGTAAATCATTTTATGTACTGTTTGATATATAGTATAGGAATGAATGTCAGATAACAGTTTATGAAAAAATAAATTAGGAAAACCGGATAAAAGTCCATCCAGGCATGCAAGGAGTGATGATTTGCAATGTGAATAAGTGAGGCTAATCAATGATCTTGTGGACTAAAGCTAATAAATTTCTAATTTTACAATTAGTACTATCTTTCTAAACAGAAAATAGATTTGTTCCTGCCATTTACACAGTGTTTGAGGACTGGCATATTTCTTTGAAAGCCATCTACTATAGAACTCTTTTCCATTTGATTCCAGTATTTATAGTATTTTTCAATCTATTGGCAACATGCTATTCTAGTTTTAACTTCATTATTTGATCACCATGTCCAAAATCCTAGGTGAAAACTAGTTACACCTTTGGTCAGTTGTCATTTCTGTGTGGTGTGGGGGAAGTAAAAAACTTTCTGCTGCAACATAGTAGCACATGAGAGGAAAAATATTGCAGAGGATGAAATATCTGTCAAATGTAGATCCTCAGAAGACTCTTCTTGCTGCTGTTCACATATTCCCATGTCAAGGAGATGCTATTACGTACTCTTGACTATATTGACTATATTTCCCCTTTTTTTTTTTTTTTAGGTCTCGGACAGTATCAAATTCTGTCAAAATAGCTGTACTTAACATAAATAAATACTCAACAGGCTAAGATGAAATCCTGTTACATAAAAGCATTATAAATAATACATCTTCCTTTAAATCTTTTAATTTGATTAAGGATATAAGACAGACAAATCATGCAAATGTTATTCAACAACTACTTTATGTCTGTCAGAAAATATGGAAATCAAAGGGTCCTACTTTAAAGCATTCTTGCATCATAGTTAATCAGCATTTTTATCTTTCAGATCACAAGCTGGTATATATGAATCAACTGCTGTGCTAGGACATCACATTAAAAATTCTTTTTGAATTCTAAAACTACTTGTCAACCTGCATGTTCTAGTAGTAAGTGCACATAGTCACTTCAGTGCTTTCTCTGATGTTGCCCATTTCCTGTCAAACACAAGGGCAAATTTCAATCATGAATTAAAACCACTGTGTTTGAAATCAGTCATGGAACTATTAACAGCAGTGGCCAGAGACAGGCTATTCTACTTTGCATTTCTATAAGCTCTTTCTCTCCTCAGATCTCAAAGGGTTATTTTTACAAATGTGCATTAGTTCAGCCTCACAGCATATGGCCTCTGTGGCATTGTCAGTACTCTAAAAGCCAGGTAAAGCATGGCACAGAGGGTCTGCCACTGCTGTAGGAATCAGAAGTGTTATTGGCCACAGCAAAGCACCATATGAATGAGACAAAAAGACAGGTTCATAAGGAGAGTTCATTCACTCAGGACAATGCTGTACCGAGTAGACTTACCTAGAAAGAGCAGAGTTACTCAGCTTGAACATACTGCAGATGCACTGAGAAGCCAAGCTCTCACTTGAAACAACTTCATACATGGTTGAGTGAGGCACCCAGGTGTGTGTAGGTCTGGCTCAGAATGACTTGCAAACTAAGCCACTGTGGGACTTGAAACGGACTCCCCAAGTCATGAATAGGGATGTCCTATTTAAACAGTGGAACTCTGCAGATCTCTAGCACACATGTTATTTTCACAAGGACATAAATACAGAAATGCATGTCTTCCCTTTGAGAAAAGATCAAGAGAATTTTAAATGGCATTTGATCAGGTAATGAAGTCAGAAAACACTGCCCTTAGTTTACTGTCTTGCCTGCAACACTGAAACTCTAAGACTAACTCTCCAGGTAATGCAGGATTTATGATGAATTTTTTAACTGGATTCAATTTTGCTACCACAGCTAACTGGGAAATATGATTGCCCTTATTTCCAAACCCTTTGACACCAGATGGTACATGTTATGATGAGGTGCTGCAGAGCAAATGGGGCTGGTTTCTGTTAGCACGGAGCACCATTGTCTTGCTTCTGTCTAGAAGTGTGTACATCCCATTCCCTTTTGCAGGACAGGGAATGTCAGTATTACTAGGGGTTTTTTGAACTTGGATGTTCTCAAATGTCCTTTCTGGACAATGCATGCATATCGCACAAAAAAATGGTAAACAAAGTACCCAGAAACGCAAAAAATATGTTTTAAAGAGTTAATTAATAACTCTTGATGTTTTCCATGACATTCTTGGTTGCAGGAAAACACCAAGAATCCTGCTCATGGATCTAAGGGATCTTTGAAAATCCTTCCAGAGATGGGCAGTGCTACCTGAATTACCACAGAAGAGGCAAGTTTTCCAGGAATTTCTTAGTGATGTTTGTGGTCCTTCACTTAAGGACCTTGTCTTATTATGCTGCTGTTGCTGGGAATGTCCAAATATGACCATAAGTTTAGCAAAAGACATAGAAAGTTTAAATTTTAGCAACCTTTTGACAGCTTGTACCAGTTAGATACCTCACTTACAATACAGAAAGCATATTTCACTTTCAGAGAGGAGTAATGACTACAATGGAAGCACATAAATCCACCATGGAAAAAAAATCTCTGTTGAGACATGTGAGAATTTATGTGAGCACATGGAAAGTTATATTTAATTGAAGCTATTTTAACATGTGGGCAAGGCTTAAGTTATATGAAACCCTCTGGGAAAGGATTGCTGTTGATAACTGGCCAGCTTCTGTTGTGGAGCAATCTAGCTTTGAGAGATTAATGAGTGTGCTAAAGCATTGGTAGTGCTTTCTTTCTGAGAATTTATTTTCAGACACCTTGATCTCTGTCATATTTTTAAAACACATGTGAAAAGTAATACCAAAGCCGCAGGCAGAAAACAGCTATCTCTTTACTGCAGATATGTACAACCAGAATAATGCTCATTAGAGCTTTGCAAAGATCAGCATTTATTTCTGGTGAGGATGTCCAAGCTTGAGCATGCAGTGCACCACTATGTCACAAGTTTAAAGGAGGGCTTACTGAGGCAATGTCTGCATGGCTGTCTAAGATAATGCAGCAAACATGGCTAGAAGCTTCCTCTGGAGAGCTTGTGGGCTATAAGCAACACAGTGAGGCAGATTCCAGGTTAAGAGAAAAAGATATGCTCAAAATATTCTATTAAAATGTATTTCATCTCTGAAATGCTGGGATATCACAATTGTGGCGCTATTGATAAAGTCCACAAAGAAAATCATCCTACCACTGCCTATACACTTGGTAATGGAAGAAGTGCCCTGCAGCCCTTCTGAAGGATAAATTCTTACCACTAAGTTGTGAAAAGCTAGCTGTTCCCACTCTGGCACGTCTGCAAAGAGTTTAACGGTGAGTTGGAGGCTGAGAAGAGGCTAGAAGGCATATTGGAGACAAAAACGCAACGAGTAGAGACAGGTTGTGATAAGTGTATGGCAGCTATTCCCTGGTGACCCTCCTCGAGGGACCATAGACAAGTTTGCACTAAACAGTCCTAAGAGTGAGACAAAACATGGGGGAAGAGCCATCTCCACAGCATTCCCATTCTCAGGTCTCTCCTGAGAAAACAGGAAACAGTAAAGATGTTACAATAATAGTTTAAATGCTACCGTCCATTTCTATTTGAACAGGAGAATGCACCTCTGTGTTCTGGACAGATGGAATTAGCAGGACTTGAACTGTATAGATGTCACATCGTATCATCTGACATGATTGCTCATGGTCGCTACTGGCAGGGCACTTTAATGGTAGGTGAGGGCATTTTTTCAATGTTTTTTAAGGTAATAAAATAAAAAATTCAATAAATCCCTCAAAGATGTTCAGGAACAAAACATGATCAATCATCTCCATTAAGGCAATTGCATAATAAAATCTAAATTTTTGCTTCATAATAATGAATTAGACACCTTCTGCCCATTTTTCTGTGGAAGCATGCAAGAAATTGGTGTTAAGGGGATGGGGGAGAGGGGCTGGCATCCCAGCTGCATCCTATTATATGGTGTTCATAGCAACAAAATTCTGTGTAAAATGAATAAAAGATAATTCAGTGCATATGTCACTTCTGGATATGATAAAGGCTTGATTTGATATTTATTTGAAGCAGGCTCCTGGTGACTGTCTATTGTCATAGCATTAGATGAGAAGAGAGAGAACAAGTGACTCTTTGAATGTGACTGTAGTAACAAGGAGAGCCTGCAGTCATGTCTTGTTAATTTACCAAGGAGAATGTCACATTTACATTTCAAACTATCCCACTGCAGAGCTCCCAACTTGCTAGGATTATCCTGAGTTTTAAACCATCCAGACTGAGGCTTCATTGTTTACTCAGACTAATCCTTCACTTCACCTTCCTTCCCTCCCTCCTTTCTTGCTACCCCACCTACAGAAAAAAAAAAAGAAAGAAAATCTAACATTAAAAGGTGTTGCCAATCCTGCTCAGTAATTATGAGATGATTCCCCCAAAAGAGTGGGGTGAAATGTCATTTTATTATTCTTCTACTTCTTTTCCCTCCCTTCCTCCTTCCCCCACCCATCTTCTTGCAGGCAGGCACCAGGAGTAAATTTTCAGTGTGATGTGCAGGGATTTATCTGTGCGAATCCTATTACTGCTATTAATTAGAACACATCAGCACAGCCAGCCAAAAACGTGCACCTTTTAATGTTTATCTGCTTGCTCTCACTTGTTATCCATACCCTGGTCCTGATTCTGATTTCTCACTGGTATTTACCTATGTAGTACTAATGATCTATGGGAATTATTCCTGATTTACATGAAAGAATTTCTAGCAGCTCCCATCTGTGACATTTATGCAGATGCCCCATCGTCTTCTCCATTATTCTGCTCGCTTTCTTTGAGGACCTCTTAAGGTATTTTCTACATCATTCACCAGCAGGAACTATCAGCCCAAATTTTCACATCCATTTTCCAACGACTTTATTATCAAATGATGTATAAAAGAAACTTGGTCCTATGACTGCTGTCTTGTTGAATTATTTGAGGGTGAAGTTCCAGGATGTGCTTTAAATATTAAGATGTTCACAGATTTTTTTCCCAGGTTTTATTTAACCTCATAAAAATAAAGCACTTATTTATTTATTTATTTATTTGGGAATTTAATGAAAATACACCCGGTGACTTCCTACCACAAGACAAGCGGCTTTTGCTGAGGAAATCTCTTATATTCCCAGGATTCTTCTTACTGTCCAGATGGATTCAGTATGTGCCCTAATTCTGTGCTTTTCTACCAGCGCAACATTTGCAGTAGGACCCAGCTGGGGAAGTGCTGGGTGCATTTGAAACTCGTGTCCATCACAGGAGGTTTCTCTGAGAGTAGCCTGTCCTTTTATGTGGCACGCGAGTAGCACCAGCTGATGAAGGGCAATGCTCCGTATCAGCCTCAAACCTAAAGTCAGAGGATCCAGCCTTACTCTCATTTAATCTCTGCTCAAAGGGCTGTGTACTAATTAAGCTTTGCAACACCCTTCAGAAGTGAGGGAAGAATGCTGCAGTTCGACTGTAGATGAGGGGGAGAGGAGCCCAGTCAAATGACTTGGTGACAGAATCAGCCTGCGGCAATCAAGATGGCAAGCCACAGCTTCAGCATCTGTCTTTTTTGTTACTGCTTAGAAATGCTTCAGTAAGAGAAAAAGAAAATCTAGATACTTTTTACCACTTCTTTGTTAAAGCCTGGCTTTTCCCAGCCCTGCCCATTTAGCCGATCACCTTGCCTTATTGCCAGGTCAGAGGCAAGAGAACCAACATGAGTGTTTTGTGTCCACAGCTACTTTGCAGATCATCCAGCCTACTATTAAACACAGAAATTTCAGAACTGCTAAGTAGCTGACACTTTTAACTAGCAATGTATAAATACCATTTTTGTCCTTTTACAAAGAAACAGGCATTTTTCAAATTGTTATGCTTCAAAACTTCTGATTGAGTCCACATGAGTCAGTGCAGTCAGCAAGACTCTGGGACAAGGTAGGAAGGTGAGAGCAGGGAGCAAATAAACTTTACTGCAGTCATTTTTAGCACTCCACAGAAATATTCCTTCTCCTTTGTTCTGTGTTACAATGCTGCTTTTCAGCTGCCTGCTAAAATTTTAGCATTTAAATTTTTTTCTTGCTAACTGGCACATTTGCCTGGTGAGACAGAGCTAAATGGTCCTCAGTTATAACTGAAGGAGCTCAGGAAATTCATAGCATTAAGAAAGACCCAGGACAGAAAATTATTGGAAAAAACCCTCACCCTGTATGAGCCCATTCAAGCTGTTTAAATAGACAAGCCCGAGCCAAGCTGGTTATTCTGAGTGCACAGCAAGTCTAGAAATGCTGCAGTCAGAAAGGCCTGGAGTGGTTGAACATTACAAATGCAGCCTGGAGGCAGATTTAACTTCCTATTCTGTCCTGGGCACTTGCCCGCTGTGTTGCTCACATGGCAGCAGCACCTACCAGGCCTCGCTGGGGAGACAAGGAGTGGTGTCCAGGCTCTGGCTGACCCAAGGCTGTTTTCCCAGGAGAGGACAACACAAAGCAGGAGGGTAAGGTGAAGAGGCTATGGACAGGGAGACCTCTGCAGCACCAGCCAACAAACCCTGCTAGCATAAAGTGCCACTACCACAGCTTCCAGCCCTCCTCTGAGCAGCACTTAGTAATACTATAAAAATGCCAAAGAATGCAAGTACAAGTTCCGCTAGATCCCAAGCCATCCCTTATCCAGGAGTGTTTCATGGACTTGAAGATAAGCGTTATCGTTATCCAAGTAATAATTAGCTAATTAATTAGTCTGTCTCCTCACTGCATTCCTCAAGATCATATTTACAATACCTCACCCAGCCCACAGAGGATTCTTTCTCATTCAGGTGGACTTTTTTGGAGTATCTCCTGCAACAGACAAGGACAAAGAGGTTCCAGGGGTTTTACACATGCTTTTCAACTCCAGCCTTTCTTCACTGCATTTCAAAGGCCCTACATTGTGCCCTCGAGCATCCCTCACCACTGCACTGGGTTGTGCTCATCTGTGATGAGTACGCATATCTCCCCAGGTGCCCCTCAGATTCAGGAGTAGAATACAGCAGCTGGGATGATGGAGCTATGCTCTAATTGGAGAATCCCTTGAAATGAGGAATTACAGTGAGGAGTAACAAGGATGCACTCGCATTGTTTTTGTCAAGAATAGGAATATTTCCATAGATTTTTACCAGAAACTAGACAGAAATAAGACATATGCCAATAAAAGACAGACGCTCTCAAAATATATCAAACATTTCATCTAGTTTATAGTTTGCTGAAAACAAAAAACAAAAAACTGCCTAAAAAACATGATCGTATTTCATAAGCAATGAAGGTCACTGTAAATGACAATTTATTCATAAATATGTAGCGACTAGCCAGGTATTGCAGCAATTTTCTTGTATTCACAGATGCTGGTTCCCAAATTCAGCTATGCTTCACAGGAAATGAGAGATGTTCTTTTCAGGGTGCTTAATTGTTTCTGCAAGCATGTTTACCACATAGGAGAAATTCTGTAAGAAAATACAACTCCTGTTTTTTTCTGTTCCATTTGGCTGCTTATGAGATAAATAATCAGGATACATTTATAGCTTAAGGGACCGATTTGCCTGAGATGGAATAGCTGATTGTATTATTCTAAAGAAATAATATGTAGTATCTCAAAATAATTCCAGCTTGTTGCTCTCAGCTCACTAATGCACAATGTTCATTGCAGAAAGAACAGCATTAGACCAGCACCAATCTGACAGTCCATTTTTCAATGACACTTCTTTAATTTATTTTATAAAAGAGGAATATTTTTACTAAATGTATCTATCTATTTGTCAATAGAACATTGTTGTTTTCCTGCAAATGAAATTCATGTCATTGGCTTTATTCCTTCATATTAAATTTCAACGAACACATAATAGTGTTCCTGAGGATTTCATTTTCCTAGCCTAGATGGTGCTCAATTAAGTATTTTCTATGCTATAGTGAAAGAGAACTATCCATACTTTTTGAGACTGTCAAATGTAATTATGAACTTTTAGGCTTTACGGCTTTCTTTTTAGGCTTTTGTCTCCTAGGTAAGAACATATTATCTGCTGTAAGTATGGAGAAACCACGTAACGATTAATTTTATGTTAATGACACAACATCAGAAGTCAAATATGTGAAAGAGCTTTCTGAGTCACAAATAGGGTTTCTAGTCAATTCAGTGAAACTACTAAACTGTTAAGGTAGCTGAAAAGAGAGGTTCAATTTCTCTTGAACTTTATGGGACTATAATTATGAAAAATTATTAACGTTACAAAACTGGAAAGCCTTGACTTTTGAAATGGGATCATACATCAAGTATAGGATCTGTTGGTTCCTATAGTAAGAGAGAAATTAGTAGCACATTAAAAGTCATTGCTTTGGAATACTACCACAGAAGGGCTAGAGCACCAAATGCACACAGAAATGGCCACAGAGTATTAGTTATGCTCAAACATAACAGAACTGCCATGGAGTTTTTCATAGTTTTTTTTCTTTTCCAAAATAATTCTTGATATTGTTTGAAAACATACCTAAAACAGTTTTTTAGAAAGAATGAAAAAGTAAAATAGAAGAATTATGTTCTGAAACTTCATCCATAATAAGCACAGCTATGTCTTCATAAGAAGCTAATTTTTATAAGCCCACACAGCTCATGTCAGGTGGTAATTGAATACTGACTTATTACTTCTGTCTATATGGTATTTTATTGCTGTAGTATCCCTAAGGCTTTTGAACTTTATTGTACTCTTAAACTTTAGCCTCTGAAAGAAATGATATATAAATAAAATTGGCTTTAGTCTACCCAACCTTACCTGGAGATGCCTGGCAGTATTTAACTTTTTGGCTTTACTGACTCAGTGCCCTCAAGACAACATGCAGCTCTGCCTGAAGGCAACCCTTCAAACCAAAATTAATTTCCTTAAATTATTCCTAGCAACAAAAGTGCACACTAAATTTTCCGCAACCTGATTCATCCTTAGTAGGAATTTCCTTCAGCCTTAAAAGGAAATATCACTGAAATTTTATGTGTATTTTTCCAGTGGCTGGGAGGAGAGCAAAGGGATACAATTTTATCTTCTTTTTGAACAGAAATATCTGGTATCAAATATTGTCTTCCATCAAATAGTGCAGTCGTTTGGATGCAAGCCTGACAGACAGAGCTCACAGTACTTGGCTATGTGCCATCATTTGCCTTCCAGTAGCATCTTTCACAGAAATTAAACATGAGAGCCCTGGATCATAAGTAAGTGTAACATTGCCTAAACTGAAGAAGACCTTAGTTTCAAACAGGTTTTTACTCATTGTAAAGTGAGGGAAAGGAACTTTCTTAATAGTTCCTACTCCTCCAATACCAGATTCAGCTCAGCAGGGGGTAAGGAGTCTGGGAGTTTTTGGCAGCAGTGTTCCAGCTGCTGCCCCCACTTGGCTTTCACAGAGCCCAGTCTGTCAGGGAGGGTGCCAGGAGCCAGAGCAGGCCAAGTGCTGAGCACCCCTCAAGTACCGCCCTGACAATGAAAGTTTAGTGGAAAGAGAGTGGCTGATACCAATTATGTGTAGGTAGGAGAGATTTGACATCATGATGACTAATAACCTTAAGCTGTGGTTCCCCAGGCATTGAATCAGTATTTTGTGCTGGATAAAAGTCACTGCCCCCATAAGCAAAGCCATAAACCAGTACAAAGACATTCTACCCGCTCAAATGTGTGTTGCTGGTTTGTTCAGGGTCTGTGGGTTTTTTTAATGGAGGGGAATAATTATATTTAATGCTATATCAGTTATCTCCTTCTACACATTTGCTACTACCATGAATCAGAGCACTGGCTTTTGATACTATAATTGAGCTTGCCTTTGACAGCAGTTTGGGTGTTTACAGATGATTTGTACTAGAGGTGATATACTAATACATCTAGTAGCAGCAAACACGATATTGTGGGCTGAATTCCATCTATACTGGTGGTCTACAGGAACACATTATTTCAACATCCAAAATCAAAAAAATCCATATATCCAAAAAAATAACCAGGGCAAAATATTTCCTGAAGGTGATCACAGTGCTGGTAAGGAGGTGACAAAGACAAGCAGCAGCTGTTGATCAGCACAGTCTGGGACACAGATGCATTTCCAGCTGAAGTCTTGATGATGGATTGATTATATGTAGGTTGCTTGTTGTTTTTGCAATCTCTTCACAAGGTGAACATGACCTTAGGTATCTGTTGTTTGTGAATAAAACATACCCAAAAATATTTCCCGAACATATGCAGCACTCATTTTTTCCCCATGGAGGAATCAACCCACTACAAAATTCTTACAGCCCAACACACATCTGGTGTTGTAGCTTAATGACTTCTGGAGAATTAAGCTAGTATGCATTTTTTTAAAAAAATTGCCTCTTACCTGTCTCTCTCCACTCCCCCAAAACAATCTCAAAACATCTTATTTGACTGCTTAACAAGAGAATAATCATTAATACCATGTGTACTGATGGTATTCAGATTAGTGTATTCTCAGCAGGAAGCCTGGTTTGCTAGAGATATTGATTCCTGAGCAGTACTGATGACAGAGAAGCATTTCTGCTATCATCAGAGCATTTATGGTCTCTTAGTTGCAAGACCCCAGTTACTGTTTGAGGTCAAAACAGAATAGCTCTGGCCAGGCACAGGGTAGCAGGACTGCTTTCACATAGACCTTAAGTGGGCAGTGGTGGGTTCACAACACACCCAAGTGTTCAGCCCCAATCCAGCTCTGCTCGAAGGCAGTAACAATGGAGATTATTATCTCCAAGTTCAATAACCATGCCAGCTGGGAAAGGCTCTTAGACCCACAGCCAGACAGCCTTCCAAACATTATTGCTCTCCCTGTTGATTCAGGCAAGCTTGGGAGACAGAGGAGCAAAGTTGTTTAAACTTTTTTATCTCACTGAAACTCTGTGATGATTTTTTTTTTCACTTTTGTCACTTTTTTCCACCCATGCTCTCTGTGGGAAAATATACACACAGAAAAACATGTACATTTGCAGCACAAACATTTTTCCAGTGACAGAAGACAGCTCTCTTTTTGCTTTATTTCTGGTGCTTTTAGTCATTTCCTTTAGGCTATAATCTTCCTCTGCACTTTTAAAAGAAGGAACCTGCAGAGAAAGGAGCCTCCACACTTTCACAAGAAGCAATCAAAATTCTCAACTGTTCATAGATTAAAAAAATTACTTCATTGATTGAAGATGTAGGCCACTGTTGGTCAAGAGTCACTTGTCATTCTGTAGGGTGTTTTTCTATATGGCATACAATTTCTATATGAATGAGAATTTTCATTCAGTGTTGAATTCTATCATTGTTGGCTTGAAGGTAGATTTGTAGTTTTGTCCCCAGGGTAAAATATGATTCTGGTTGCTTTCATCTGCTGAGCTGCCCAGATTTATTTAGTGTTACATTCTTTCTGATCATTTTCCAGAATACCTGAGGTTTTATTAGAAACAGTAAATGCATAGAAAGTGTGAGGGGATTCCAGTTAAGTCTTATGGTCTCCTACTTGTATCTTAGCCAAAATGCTTCCACTGGCTTCTGTTTCACGTGTAGTTTTCTGTTACGTGAGTCTATTTAGTATTGCAAAGCAGTAGGAAAGCTCTTGATTATTATACACCAGGTCTTACTTGAATTTGATTTAAGGTTTCAAAATCAGCTTCAATGGTTGGAGCAATTATTGACCCAATGTTGTCACTCTGCCAAGAGGAACTGATTTGAGAGAATAGATACTTTTCACAGAAATAAAAAACTTTTGCCTTTTATGAATTGTCAGCTGAGTTCCACTTGTACCCTTGAACACTTTGACATTTGCAATAGCACAGTTTTTGCAAATATTTCTTTCTTCATCTCCCATGTTTAAACACAAGACTGAGAGAAAAAACATGAGGAGAAGCTAATACTCTAGGAAAACTAATTACCAGTGTCCCTGGTGGGAATTTTTTTCCTTTTATTTCAGAAAAAAAAAAAATTAAAGATCTCCCACTCTATGATATTCCTGAGAGACTCACAAAGTGTGAGATAGAACAAGCAAATACTAAAATTATAAGGAGATGTGTAGTTTTTAAGGCAAAGTTTTTGTCATGACCAGTGGTATATTCCTCTAGCATCTGTTACATACCAGTGTTAGAGAAGAGCAAAAGATAAATTAATTCCAGAAACAAAAGTAGAGGACTTTATTGGAAAAAATCCTGAGGCAAATAAGAACTTCACAGGACTATAAGACAGAACTATGATAACACAGGCTGGAAAACCCCAAACCCTTCTGGATAACCTAAATTCTAGGCAAAAAATAGGGGGTAGGACCAGACTGGATTTGTTCCCCTATATCCTGTGCTTTTCCAGCTAATCCATGAGTTACACATCCTTCAGTGTACTTCAGTGAAAAGGATCTCCAGTTCCAGAATTCAGTGGCCTAGTATTTCTTTTCCCATTAATTGCAAAGGGTGTTTGTCCAGTGGTTTTGACCATCCATCTGCAGAGACATAGGCAGGTCTTGCTATAACCACTCCAGAGTAGTTTAAACATGTTGCTCACGTTGTTTACCCAGGTTTCACCTAAATAGAGTGCATTTTTACAACTGAGTTAGTGTGAATCCTTTAATGAGTACTGAAGATGATCAGCTCTTGAGTTTCAATTTATTTATATCTCTTGTGTCCACTTACACCCAGTCTGACTCAAAACGACGGCTGATGTCTGTGTTTAAACTTCTTCTGGGAGGAGCTTGATCCTGAATGTTAGAGATTGGCTCTCCAACAATCATCTCACCACTACAGATGTTTGAAATGGTGGGTAGCTGACAAACGAATGCATTTAGGGTATAGAATAGCAACTGTGAATGTACTTGACAAACACTGAGGTTGTTTGGTTGTACTAGCTGATGCTGACAAAGCCTTTAAGATTTTTAAAGGAATGCTGGGTAATTAGAAAATATGGTTCTATGAGATGAAGAAAAAACATTAAAAAAGCAAGATGCATTATTTTGCTTGCTACTCTTCACAGATAAAGCATAATGCAGAATACAAGCAATGTCTTTATCTTGATCTAGGGCTTGATTGGAATCTCCTTGCATGGAATACAAAATGCATTAGGTTATTTTATTTCTTGTGACCACTACTGATGAATGACTAGAGCAGCATTATTTTCTACAGGCGAAAATCTACAAGTTCTGAGTGTAGGGTTCAATGATGCCTTAGGATGTTCAGTCATTCGATCACATCAAAAAGGTGCATTGGCAAAGCTCCTGACAGTGAATATGAGTATCTTCATGCATAATGAACACAATTTGGGCTCGTTTTCAGAGGCAGGTATGCAATATTCTTCATTAGCATTATACTGCAGCACTCTCGCTGTGAGGTGTGCCAGGGCAGAAGGTTGCTCTAGGTATTCAAGAGCTCAGTACCCACCATTCGTCAGCTGTAATTACCCAGATTTTTTTACCATTGCAGCCAAGAGCAATATACAACCAAGCATTTCTGCATATATCTGGTTACAAAAAAAGGTTTGTAAAATAGATTCAGTAATAACAACAACATCATGTTTAAATTATAGTGACAAGAATTACTTTGTAACA
Source organism: Gymnorhina tibicen (assembly GCA_013399875.1). Taxonomy (NCBI): domain Eukaryota; kingdom Metazoa; phylum Chordata; class Aves; order Passeriformes; family Artamidae; genus Gymnorhina; species Gymnorhina tibicen. The sequence goes on from VXAZ01006195.1 coordinate 585,676, forward strand.
CTTTGGAAACCTATAACCCACCAGGAGCTTAAAGGTCTATTATGGTTAATGAGGCTGGTAGATGTGGTACTATTACAGGAACAAATGAACAGATATATGAATCAAAAAACCAGATTGCAGTCTCAGTAATTTTTCTAATCTAAACTGAGCCTGGACGTCTCTATAGAGCATCTATCTGAATGAAACCTATACTGCTGGATTTGGTGTTAAATTATAAGGCAGTAGCTGGATACTTCTTTTAAGTACTAAAGGGCAATTAAAAGTTGAAATCTTCACATATTGTTCCAATATGCCTTGAAAAATGCTTAGTAAAAGTATCAGTGGTGGGTGTTTCTGGCTCTAATTTTACAAGTTATAAAAATAGATTAAATTTCATTCTTTCTGCCCCTCCTTTTTCACCTATTGGAAACATAAATGCTGTGAGGCTGAAACTCTCTTCTCCATAGTATTTTGAGACTAAAATAAACTAAGTGCACTTTAGCATGAGTGTTCTGGCACAACAAGGAGGTTGAAAGTAACATCTTGGCCTTAAACTTTGTTCAGTCAAGCAGCTGAAAGAGCAGATAACATGTATTCAATTATATTTAAGAAGTTAAATGTAGTTCCCTTGTCCATGATTAAAAATGATACTTTAGAAGTAGAGACAATGCATAGAAGGGCAAGAAAATGACACCGTGGAAGGATTATGGTCTAACATACAATAGACAGAATGATTGTGGAAACAAAATTAATTCTCTCTGCAGAAAGAAGGAATCAGGGGAATATGAACATCGTCTATAAATATTTCCAAGGAGATAATACAAATGAAAAAAGGGGATTATTAATGTTATCACAAGATGGCTGCAAAAGAAGCAATGTCCTAAATGTAAGACAGGAAAATTCTGTAACAGCAAAGATAATAAATAATTAGAAATAGACAATCTTTTTGGGGTTAAAAACCTTTCTGGATGATATCTTCAGTTCACAGGGTATCACAAAAGTAGCTTAAGCATGTCAAGAGCCCCCACCTCCTGCTCTCAGATTAAATGTTATTGCATCATGGAGACCTAGATTAAGAAAAAAAAATCTCTTTCTAGCTACAGATGCCTGTGACTCCTGCAGAAACTGGAAGAGCAATGACCTGAACAAGGCTGACACAAGTTCCCCATAGTTAAAATTTTCTAAATACTTGTACAACCAGTGTTCTCCTGGCCCTCTTGACCCCAGTTGGGGGAGCACCTTCAGCACATGGCAGCTTTTCCAGGAAGGAGTCAATTCAGCTCTAAGCTTGGCATTGAGCCATGAGAGTTCCTGTTAATGTACATCCCCCATCCGCATTCCTGTTCTCTACAGCCTCAGCTACTACAACTTTTGCCACATCCTCATTTCCAGTTATTCCAGCAGTTTCTCCCTGCCTCTGTCCCCCATTCCTCCCTCAATTAGCTCAAGCACCTGTAAATTGTCTTACAAATGAGGAGACACATATTCCTTTACGACTTCTTTTAAATCATTGTATTTATTTCTCTTTCCTTTTAAAAATTAGGCCTCTTCTTGAAACCTTTTCTCAAAATGTGTTTCTGTGGAGCCAGTGCTTCCTTTGTATTTAGCCTCCTAAATTCACAGACTGACCAGAAAAAGTGGCTATGAGCTATAGTATTGGTGTCATGACATTCTGCTTTTATAACAGCACTTCTGCTACAGTAATTCGCCCAGATCAGATCTAATGCCTTCTTGAAGTCTGTGAAAAAGTTCCCACTGACTTCATTGGGAGCTGCAGTCAACAAGTGGCCTTTACAACAATTCCAAGGGCATTTATCCACAATCTTATCTGAATCAAAATCTCACTTCATAAAAAGGAAAAAAAAGCTGATTTGTGTACTTTGAGTATAAGAGTGTGTGTTTGAAATACAAATGTTAAAAACTTAAACACTTACTGTGAGTGAACAAATTTACATTAGCACGAAGGGGCAGTTTCCTATTAAGTTGCTGATTTTAAAGAGAATCTAAAATCATTAACTCTTTGAGAAAGCGAAATTGGTGCTTTTTGTCCAGTGTGAAAGGTATGTTTCAAGAACAATCAGCCTTGAATTTTTCTAGCATCTTTTTAATAGCATAAAGAGAGTTCTCACTTCTTACATGTCACTAACTCTGGTTAGCATAAGCAACAAAACAGAATTAGAACAATCTTCATTATTCTGTTCTATTAAATCCTTTCTCTCTCTTAGAGATGTTATACCTCAAGACTAAAACCATTTGGCCAATTCACTGAGTGTCTGTGTTTCAGTATTCACCCCCAGACTCTCATCAACCAGTCCGCAAATTCAAAATCATTTCACTTAGGTCATGCCCTTTATTTCTTACAGGCATGTTTGGTTTTAGACAATGGCTTTTGTACTTTATTTTGGTATCCAGGGCTGCACTTGTGGACGGATATCTGAAGAAGCAAGTAAGGGCACAGTGCTCCTCACACACTGCTTACAGCTTTGGTGCTCTTCATGGTCCTCCTCAGGCTGAGAAGGGAACCTTGGAATTGGAGACAACTCTCCCAGCAAAACATCCTGACAAAAGCTCATGTTGTTGCAAAATCCATTTCTATAAGATGCAGGGAGCTGATCTAAGGACCACAGCCTTGGACTACAGGCATATCAATTCCACCTTATCTCACTTTGGACACCTGGGCCTTTGCTGTTGGTCTGGGTGCAAAGCTCCAGGATGTTTATGTTCCTGGTGCTCAGTAAGGCTTAAATATTGAGAGTTCAGTTTTGGGAATTGCATTAAGGCTCACCTTTACCTACTTGAACAACTTCACTCTGTCAATCCAGAGTTCTTATTCCAAGTCCAAAAGGAAAAGAATATATGGAGAGTTTAAATGCCATCTCACAAAGTAAAGATATTTCCGTAGTATCAAGAGAAAGCAGGATTGTGTGTGCTTATGCCTTGAGCACACTGCATGAGTCCCATAATGTATGTTTTCATTGTTAATTGCTATCATTATTTGAAATATTTTGTTGCTTACAACAACAACAACATAATTGCAGGAATCTGGAAACTGAAGAAAAATCTGTCTGTGCATCAGGCAAGCTGGTGGTGCCATACTTCCAGTAGTAACTCAGCGTCAGTCAAGTTAGTCACTGTTATTTTTATTGTCAGTCTCTTTGTAATCACTTTTGAATGCTGCAACATCTACTCAGTCCCCCTCCAGGGACTCACACTTTCTCTTGACTCAACCTCTTTCTTCATAATAAGAGAAATAAATGGTACAGAGACCAGAGATGAAACTCTTCAGTGAGAATGAGTATGAATTTGAACTCATTTTTTCATCCGGTCCCCAGATTTTTGTTGTTTTATTTCTGTTAAATGTTTATTCTGTGCTGTTGGGAATGAGTGTGCTCACAGATTTTATTTCTTTTAAATAAAGCCTTTTGAAGAGTATCCTACATCCTCAAAACATATGCAATAATAATGCCTTGACTAGCAACTGTGCTGAGGGAGGAAAGGCTGCCAAAGGCAGATGTTGAAAAATAGCAGTATAATTTTAAAACATGTTTTAAAAATGTATCCTGGTTCACAAGTTACTGTCTTTCCTTTTGGTCTTTTTCACTGGCTTAAAAGAGCCAGTGTTAAATCCTTAGGAAGAATAGCGTGCATGAAATAGCAAGTGTCAATAGCAACACTGATTTATTTTATAACTAATATACTAAATTGATTATTAAATAACAATATCTTGCCCCAATGTAATGCTTATAATCCTGAAAGAGAGTATTTTGCTAACTTGATATAGAAGTCTATGTTGGTGAAATATGACACAAAGAGGTGATGAGCATTGGTTTGAAATGGTCATAATATAAGCATGCACCATTTCCTTCCATTGCCATTTCATGACACCTGTTAGAAAAAGGCTATTTCAGGAACATTTCCGGTAATTTTAAGTCATTATATGAGAACTTTCATAACTCATCAAGTAAAACTGGATGTTTCTATAATTTTGACTCAAACAGCACAGGTCTTGGCATATGTCACAACATCCTTTCTCAGATTCCTTTTTTTCACTGTGCCAGTATCATGACACTACATTTGCTGTTTCGGCCCATTCCACAGTTCAGAAGCAAGTGCTAGCAAGTTGCAATTCTCCCCTTTTCAAAAAGGATAAAAATCCTGCTTTCTGACCCACCAAGGCAGTGAGACAACGGGCTTCAAAGTCATGTCATTTTTATGTTTAGGAAACCCATTTCTGACCCTGGGCTCGATATGAATGCCTTGGGTAATTGTTCCCTTCTGAGGGAAGACGAAAGACATATTTTCTGTCAGAGAGATTTTAAACAAGATGATGGGTCCTTGAAGCTGCTCAGGGAGCTGGAATAGTTCACTCCTTGGCATACTAATGGAGTCTGGAAAGACAGAATGAAGTATACGGGGATGTTGCTTTACCCAGCAAGGATCCAAGAGGTACAAATAGTAACTGGTTTGTGGTGCACCAATTCGCGGCAGCTTAGGGCAAGAAGTGAAAAGGATCACACATCAAGCAAAGAAGAAAGGCAATTTAAGGTTTTGACATGTTTAATCAGCAGCTGGGATACATTAGCATGCGTCTTTCCTTGCTTCTACTGAGGGCTTACTTACATAGAAAGCAATTTGTCCCTTGTTGAACACATTGGGTTAGGAGCAGCAGCACGTGATGGAGGGTGCAATGCCTAAAGGGACCATTAATTGTAGGCGTCTGATAGTTTACCTTACTCACACAGGAAGCTCAGTACTTTCAGCAGTACACCAGGCCCCAGTCACTAAGCTGTCCTGACACGCTGATCCTTGAATTAATTTCTTGCTGTAATGATATGCGTAGCCACATCAAATCCACAGTGGCTGCAGTTTTGGCAGTTAATGTCAAAGTACAGTGATGGAATCAGAATACGTTTTCACAGAGTGGATGTAGCCACAGTCTCTGAAGACCAGACTTAACATTCACTAGTTTCATCTATCAAAGGATGCTAGTCACAGATTGCAAGCACCACACAGGTAGCAGCAATCTCTACTCCACTTAACTTATCCAGCTGAATCCTGCTTAAAATTTGTATTATTTAGCAGCTTTAATATCACCTGAACTCAAATGGGCTGCGAAATGATTCACCAGTACTGCTTTGTGTGTGGCAGTAATGCCCATTAAGTGCAGTGTTGTGAAAACTTGCATTCATTTCATTGATAACAATGTGCTTTTTAGACAGTAAATTTCTGCAGTGGTTAATTACTACCGTTCTGAGATGGTTAATAAAGGTAATCAGATGGGCTTTTCCAGCGTGGTACCATCCCAGGAATGTGATAGCCACTCAGAGCCTGACCGCCTGCTGTGTACTGCTGCTTAATTAAGTATTCCTGAAGTGTTTAGTTTAACAGCTTGTGATATCTAAATTCTATCTGATCCATCTTATAATGCTTATCATTCATTAAAAGAAAAGTAAAAAAAAAAGAAAAAGAAGAAACAACAGCAACAACAGAAATGCCACCCTTTAAAGAAGACAATGTTAGGTAGAGAATTACATTCATCCTTGATCCATACAGAAGTCTCACAAGTTGGGATTTTTCAAGTGGGAGACTTTGAAATAACCCTGAACAAAAAAAATGACTGACAGCAAAATTCTATGGGCATAAATAAAATAGAGTGAGTTAATAAAGGAAAGTACCTCTGCAAAGTCCGACCCATCGGTCTGTGTAGCTGTTAAACCCCACATGTTTCCTGATCAGTATGTGAAGACTGTTTCCATAGGCCTGTTTACACAGTTTCCTACTGAAGGCTCCCAGCTGTGTCATTCTGTAGCTGTAAGCCATATTTATGAGCAATTCTGCTAATCCCTGATCCCAGGGCTGCCTGAAGTCAGTAGAAACACTTTGCCTCTGTAGACGAGTTCTTGTAAATCTCTTCTTGTTGAAGGATTTAGGTCACTGATTGTCAGTATCAGAGATACTTCATAAAACAATTCACAGAATAATACAGCCTTCTCCTTCTGCCTTTTACTGGCTAGGTTGTTACACTAGACAACCTTTTAATGACAGTATTCCACTTTAATTTGACTCCAAAGACAGAGAAAAAAAAAGCTTCTTAATTTTATGTAGATTTCACACATCTGCTGCAGTAAATTAGTCAAGACTGATTGGGGCTGGTTTGGTTGGTTGGTTGGTGGGTTGGTTGGTTGGTTGGGTTTTTGAATTCTGAAATACTGTCTTCTGTGATAGAAACCAACATGTGATTCCCAGAGGGAGCTGGGTGAGTTTGGGAATTATCAGGTTCATAGGTCTAGTACCCAGCAATTTCTGTTCTCTCAAAACACCTTCACTCCATAAAATTAACAGGTTTACTTCAGAAAAAGAAATGTATGGCAGGAAAATTAAATTGCTACCACCAAGACATTAACTGAGCGGTTTCTTTAGCAGAAATCAGAGGCAGTTGTTGCTAAAGAAAAAGCTGGAAGCAGTGAAGACTGACTGATGTTGTGTGAGAAGAACATTTAGCATCACAACCTTCACCCAGAGCCTGGAGGCAGCAAGGTCCAGACTTTCCCTGGTGTTCCTGTGCATCAGACCTTGCTTGCACAGTCTGAAGCAGCATCACACATTTAAATATCACTCTTGATTGTGCTAAATAACTGGAAACTTGAACTTCGGAGCTGGACTTTGTTACTTAGGCCCGTCTCCAGTAGAACTGTAACACAAGGCCCATTAACGGGACTGTCTACCTAATGATTTAAAACAAATTATTATGACGGATGTATCGGCTTAGGCAATCAGACCAACTGGATGGTGATCACTCCTGTGAAGGAGTGAATGATTCATGTGGTATAATATGGATTAATTTATATGTAAATTACTTGGTAATAGTGCAGCTTCTGGTTGAAAATCTGTCTGCATTGAAGAAAGGAAAGCATTTCTTGGTGACTACAGGAAGCTCGGTGTAAAAGACTGTGCCACCTCTGTTTTAAAAGCCTATCACTGATATTCGGAGGTTCACTTTCTCTAATTCATGAGAGCAGGGATTTCCACAGTATCTAATCTGAGCCCACTCATCTGGCCCTCCTGCTTGATGAATGTTTTCCTGTGAAGACAAGCATCGACAATCAATCAGCAATACACATTCTTTTATGACTTGCTGAGACTAAGTTGTTGTTTTGGGACACACTGATGATTTTTAGCATATAATTCATGCCATGCAGTTAGGCTTCAAGGTGACATGGTAGCTTTTGCTTCTCAGACCAGTTAATCTAAGTTTTATGAGAAATCTTGTATGATAAATTTTTTTTAATACTTCCACAAATTACTAGAGATAGTTTTTTTCCATGTGAAAATAATATACTGTTTCATTCAAAACAATAGATATTTTTATTCAAAATGTCAGACATTTTAGGTATAAATACTGGACTAATACGTATGATGATAATTTCAACTACATTTTTACTTTGAAAAAATTGTTTATTAGATGATCTTGGATCTCTGATAAAAGGATCAATTCCATCAAAATAAGTATAACCTAATTGGAATTTATTCTCAGGAATATAATTTTTTTTCACCAACTCCTAACTCTTGAGGAAAAGAACACCTTTGCTTTTTACACCATTTCTGAGAGTGAATTAGTATTCAGTATTAAAAATATATTGTACCAGTAGTTTATTTTTTATTGTGTTAACTTTTTAAGGACATATCAAGGTTTTATTCCAGTTTATTTTTAGTGCCTTACATAATACAATGAATTTTCATATTGTTAAAAACTGAAAATATCTTGCTGACTCCAGCATGCTTTTAATGTCACAAATCCACATTTCCAGAATGTGTTACTGATAACAAATCAGGTGAAGTTATTTTTTAAAGCATCATGATGAACCACTTGCTTAAAAACTCCTATTTTCAATATTTATTTGAGATCACTGGACAAGATCTCTGCTCAGTAGTCTGATTTACTCCCTCAGTAAATCTCCAGTGGTTATCTGGCAGCGTTCAAAAGAAAATGTGGAATTGGCACTTAGGGACGTGGTTTAGCAGTGAACACGGCACTAGCTTAACAGTTGGACTCAATGGTCTCAGAGGTCTTTTCCAGTCTTAATGATTCTATGATTCTTTGAAAGTTTTTGGCATCTCCCAGTGCTTTTTTCATCTCTCTCTCTGCTTTTTCTACCAAAAAAGTCTGAGGTAGTTTACTGACAAGCAAAAGTTCACATGTTCAGTGCAGGTGCTAGCTTCAGCTAAATGCCAATTTATACCAGTCTAAAGTAACTAGAAAACATTATCTGTGCCAAGAGAACAAGTATCTCAGATCTGATTAGATGCGTAAATGTCTGTGTGGATTAATTACCAGAATTTCTTGTGATGGATTTGGCAGAGAGACAATCTCTGACATGAATAACACAAAAATACCTCTCTCGCTAATAGTTTAACAGCTCTGGAATAATGTATTTTTTTCCCTCTCCCTATCCCCTCCTTCCCCTATTTTCATTTTAAAATCCTTTCAGCCTTACAGTGTCATTCCTTCACTGTTAAAAGTTACTGGTCCTTCTGGGAAGGCTAGCCCATAAAATTTAGAGTGAAAAAGAGATTGTACTCCTGTATTTTTGCCTACTTGAAATTTATTTACTTCCATCTTAGTAAGCTAAGTCTCAGGATGTAGCAAAGAAGGCAGCTCTTTGCAGTACTGCCCTGCAAGGGCAGCAAAATAGGAGGACCTGGCCTGTTTCTTTAGCTTGTAATAGTCCTGGAAAATCAAAGTCTCTCATACTGCTCACAAGGAATGGGGACCTGGTGTGGGGCATGGGCAGGGCTGGCAGTGCTGCCAGCACCAGAGGCTGCTCTTGCTGCCTCAAATCCTGCCACCAAGGCTGGATCTGGCAGCTGCTGGAAGAAGGACCTCCCCACCATTCCACAGGCTTCTCAGTCTCAAGGCAAAAGAAATTGGTCATGCTGACATTTTGTAAGCCTGAAGTGTCTCCTGAGCAGACTTTCTACATGATAGAAAACTGCTCACCTAAACAGCTGGCAAGATCCATTTTATGGGCCCATCTCTATGCACACTTCTGCCTGTCTCCATAAAACATCAATCCAAACACACAATAAACAAATCTTGCATAAACTTTGTATATGCAGTGTTGACATAGATGCACTAAGTTGCTATCCATTCATCCTTCTCCCTAAAAGCCATTAGTTTCCAAGTTTAAGACTGATACGCAACTTCTGAATAGTTCCATTGCAGAGTAGTTAATATTGGACTTTTTTGTCATTTAATTTAATGTTACCGAGTTCTTCCCATTTCTCCACACTCACCTCTCTCTCAGAGTGCCTCTCTCTCACTTCAGTCTTGCAGCCTTTGAAATACACACCATTAAATGGATACTGTCATGGGATTTACTCCTTGCAGTTTGTCCCTGAGGTTTGTAGAAATGAAATTTTCAGTTTTATAGCAACCGGGGCATTCTGTGTATCCTATGATCCCCCTCATATTTTAGGAGAGGAGCTCCATATAATTTTTTCCCTTTTTGGATTATTAGAAGTCCACAGAGAAGCTAAGCCACTCTAAACTTCAAAGGGTCCTTCCTTAATGAATAAGACACAGCACATGAATAATGTAGGCTACAGGGAGCAGAAATAAGGACCAATGACACTGCTGTAAACTATCTGCAAACAGCTGTGAAATAAAACAAGGCAGAAGCAAAAGGACTTCTGTGTTTTGTGTCTGATTAAATTGACTTTAGATAGAAAATATAATGAAGTCATAACTTTGTAATATCCTGTGACAAGAAGATACTATGCTTCTCACAAGAAGGCCAAATGATGTGCTTTTCAGAAGTGGTAAGGCATTTTGGAAGACTTTGTTTCTCAGTACTAAACACACACATGCAGAAATGCAGGGCACTGTCACAGCAAAAAGGCTTTTAGAGGTCTAACTAACTATGTAAATATAGATGCATGCCAAATCACTAGATAACACTTCCTATTATGAGCCACAAGCCTGGATAAATTACCTTAGATTTTAGGAAACACATCTCTGAGACTTCTGCTGCAGCTCCAGTTTTCACCACTTACCCCCAGGAGGCTAAGTATTGAAATTGTATTACCATCACAAACATGTATTTTTGCTGCTAAAAAATAAAATTTACTCTCAGAATATGTTTCAAAATTTCCTGGGTTTAGTGGTATGTGGGTTTTCTATGTATATGAATTCATAGTTTATATGCATATTCCCAAGCACGTTTTATAAGCAGTGCAGTAGCTTCAACACAAATTTATTTTTGTTTTTTTCTATTCTTTACTACAAAGTACACAGTTCAACGTATGCTGAAAGTCAAGGCCGATAGTGTTCGTTCATTTACAACTTGGTGCCTTCTGATGCTTTTTTATCTTTGACCCCAGGCCTTATAAACTTGTAGGGCATCAGTTCATCCCTTTGATATGTGTCTTCATCTCCCTCAGCATCAAAGAGAAGTTGGCTGTGCAGGCAGGGGAGACAATAGGCACTCTATTTTGGCAAATGCTTTTTTTGCACTCCCAGGGAAGACTGTGATATATTCTGAGCCCTCTGGATGTCACAAGCTCAGCAGCTCTGACAAATAAAACATAGCAACAATCTGACATGAATTTTATGAAGCCACTAGTAATGTTCATCTTTCAGCTTTGTGGAAGCACACAGAAATATAGAATGGCTCCTCCTGTCTGCTGAGGAATAGTTAATAAGCTTGAAAGAGATAAGAGGAGGAGGATAGGCTAGACTAAAGCTTTCTCTCCTCTGTGCCTGAGTGTCAGTGTGAAGATGGGAAGTACTTCGTGCGCTCAGAAATAATAGTCCTCCTTATAAGCAGCAAATTTGACCTCTAAGAGTTTATGAACAGCTCAGCTCTGAAAAACAGATAAAAATGAATTTTGCCATGGGAAATATCAAGCTCAACAACTAACAGCTGTTATCTGGGGAACAAATATGTTGAAAAGGCATTATACCTCTCTTCCAAAAAATTGCTTCAACTATCTACTACCGCGCTGTGCACTTGAGAAGACCATAGACAAAACTGTGCATTATAGACCTCATTATCCACGTAGTCGGAGCACATGGTGAGCAAGATCCTGCCTCTTCCAGCTTCCAGGACTTTCGCCTGGTGGCAGCTCCTTGCTTTCTGCCACAAAGTTTGATTTAGCTATATGGGCTTATTAATTCAACATGATGGCACAGAAAAGACCTAATATTGATTCAACTTCACTGCTTCAGTTCAGGTGTAAGATTTTTGTAAGTGATGTTACCTCAGGGCCAGGCACTCGACTTTCTCATTCTCCTGTGTGAAAGGCATGTTCTGAGTACCCTCACATTCAGGGAGAAGCTGAGCCCGGAAAACACCTCTAACCACAGGGCTCTTGTCAAATTTGCTCTCTCTCTTCTCATCTCTTTTTCTGCCTCTTTCTCCACTCTCCTCACCACCTTGAAAAAGAAAAAAAAAAAGGAGGGGGAAAAAAAAAGAAAAAATATTTTAGGCAAGAAAAGGAGAAAAAATAGTGTTTGAGTTTGGAATGATAGAAAACTGTCTTCCTATTCAGATCTGCTACTATAAATAAGTAAATAAATAAATGAAGCCCACCTCTAGCTAATAAGATTGCTCCAGGAGCTGTTTGATAAACACCCAGTTTGTCTATGCAGGATGACAAATCTCCCAGGAACAGATGTTGCTCTTCCAAGCACTGTGTAAAAAGTTGCTTTATCTGCTTAATAATGTATCTAGATTTAACCTCTCCTTTGCAACAGACAAAATTAAACAGAGTAAATCTGTCCTGGGATATGAGCCTATTATTAATACCGATCTCCTAACTGCTGTTAAAATACAGTTGTGTTCCTTGACACATTCACTTCCATTTGCATTATGGAAAGCTAATGCATTAACTTGGCAATAAAAATGCATGGCCTTCTGAAATGAATGTACTGGATGAATGAATTCTGCTGGTTCTGTGCACAGCCTCAATGCACTGCTCACACGCCCTTGCTTTTTGCAAGGGAGGGTAATATAAATTGCCCCATGATCAGTAGCTCATTTTGCAAGACTCACAAAGAGTAATAAACTCACAGTGAATTTATCATTGTAGAGACACCTTCCTATGCAGAAATCCATTGCTTGGTGATTGGGTTTTTTTGTTGGGTTGTTTTGGTTTGGTTTGGTTTGGTTTTTGTAGTGGGTGCTTCCTTTTAAGGTGACATACAGGATTCAGTCTGTTAAAATAACTTCACCGTTTTGCTATAAAACAAAATGAAAGTTTTCAGAAACCCCTTTAAATATTACTCTTTGTGATTCATGAGCTCTGCTATCAGTCTATAGAAAGGTTTAAGATATTCCAGCAATTCTGCTCCAAGCTGTGATTATCCAGGAAACTAGAAAGGAGGCACTTCTACTGCCTAATGTTCATTGCATGTCATCTTACCAGATTCACTTCTTCACTGCCTGATGACTTCTTACATTTCAACACGCGTCCTTGAGAGCCTTGGAACGAATCAAAACCATTAATGCAGCAGGGCATATGATGTGTAGCTACTGAAGGGGCATTAATGGCCTTGTATGCAGATCTCCATACAAAGCTGCAGCTCACTTAAACTCACTTGACTCTCCAGATGTTGGGGTGAACAGGTACTAATAAAAGCTCAAGGAACTGATATTTGTCCAAGCTGTAATGCTCAAACTTGTTCTAAAAGCTGCAAAAGCTGGCTGTGTGAGAACCACACAAAAGAAAATCCACCCTGATTTTATTTATTTTAAAGGAACAGCTCAGGGCAAGCTGCACCCAGAATTTCACCCTTCACGTGCCTTCACTTCGAGAGGCCCCTACCAGCAGCTCTGCAAAAGTGCAGCTTTGGTGTCTATACCACTGCTGATTAGGGTAGCAAGCCAAAACTCCTGGGGCTTTTGCAAACACTGTGATAGGTATGGGACAAAGTGGTGTTATATTTTGTAATATTTCTAACTGCATCTGCATCAGTAGGTCTGTATTGCTTCTGTGGCGGAACTCCCCAGCCAGGCACTCCCCAGAGAGTCATAAAAGCTCAATTTTGAGTACCGTGAATACCAGGAATAGTGTCTTTACAGCACCACTGTGCTTTCAGAGAGATGTTCTCTTCATTAGTTTTTTCAAGGGTTGCCATTTACTTTGATTACTTATTTGAGCTTTGCCCTGACAATTCATAATTAGCAACTACTTTTCCTTTGTTTCCTGATATTTCTTACCCAGGGGGTACCTTTTATCCCTTACCACAGTTACAGTTTTCACTTGCTTTTCCTAAGAAGTTGTGTTAAATTAAGCTGTATTAGTAATCAGATGAAAAACTAAACTTACAATTAAACATTATTCTCATCTCCTCCTCAACTCTGTTGAAGGGGAGTTTTTTTTCCTCTCCTATCTTTTAAAGAACTATTTGGTTTCTAGACTTAATAGGTGCTTTCAGTCACAGCCAAGATTTGTTGATGGCAAGTGTTAAGCCCAGCTATACCTCTTCTCTCCATTTATTGCCTCAGCTTCTTTGCTCATAATATTCAAGCACTTCCTCAGCACATTTAGGGATTGTAATTTACAGCATAGGGAGGGAAGTCAAGTTACACCATGGCATCCAGGATGTCTGGATAACCTCTACAGGTCAATTCAGACTACCCAGCCTCATCTCTCATACTGCCACTTTTGGGAAAGGCAAGCTATGTAGAAAGCCAAGACGGTTTCTTGTTGACATAGCACCTAACTTTGAATGCTTCCTGACCTGGAGGCAAACACAGAAGAATGCTTGATGTTCTGACTTCCCAGGCCATTAGTCATTGTCACAACCAATTGCTCATTTTGGGGGGCCATTCCCAATCCTCCCCTCAGATCATCAACAAACCAGACTTAGCCGCTACCTTAGGATTATTCGTCATGCCATGTAGAGGCTTTATTATGTGAAGCAAAGCCTGGGTTTATTACATGTATAAATTCAGGCAGTAACTGCATTGGGTAATACAAGGGGGTTATTTATGCAGACAAGTCTATAACATTAAGTTTGAAAGCATGAAACTTACCTGCTCTCTGAAAAGGTCTAGCAGATCTAATGATTTTCCATTGCAAATCTTCCTTCCTTCCTTCCTTCCTTCCTTCCTTCCTTCCTTCCTTCCTTCCTTCCTTCCTTCCTTCCTTCCTCTCTCCCTTAATGTCTTCACTACAGCTACACTTTCCCTATACACTGCTATTAAATACAGAATAAGCTGTTCTTCCCACCAGAAAGAGAACAGTTGTGTTTAGAGAAGTAGGTCATAGGTTCCCTTTCAAACAGGTGTTTGTAGGTTGGCAACGTTTTTGCACGTTTGGCTGTACCTCAGCACACATCACAGTACAAAGATGGTGCCAGCACAAAGGCTGCCATGCTCCTCAGATGGTTTCATTCCTGCAGAGCCAGATCACAGAGGAATGGGCATTGGGATTTCACTGCCCATCTGCTTTTTGTCTTCAGTGTGGCTTCCAAGGCAACACAGGGGTTACACTCTTCAGCCCACACAAGGGCTTCACTTTCATCTCCCAAGCCTACTTGACAGGCTTCTGGGTGGCACATTCATGGGATCATTTCAATCACTGAATCATTTAAGATCAAGTCCAACCATTTACCCAGCACTGCCAAGTCCACCTCTAAACTATGCCTTTGTTTCTTCAACCCCCCTGGGGATGATGACTACAACCACTTCCCCAGGCAGCCTGTTCCAATACCTGATCACCCTTTCAGTGAAGAATTTTTTCCTAATATCTATTCTAAACCTCCCCTTATGCGACTTGAAGCCATTTCCTCTTGTTCTACCACTTATTATTTGAGAAAAGAGACTGAGCCCCACATGGCTACAACCTCCTTTCAGGTAGTTGTAGAGAGTAATAAGGTCATCCCTGAGCCTCCTTTTCTCCAATTTTAAAAACCTCAGCTCCTCCAGCTGCTCCTATGTTTTGTTCTCATTTGGAGTCTGAGAGCTTAACATTTAGCCACTGAGATTAGCTCAGTTGATTAGAGCATGCTGCTAATAAACAGCTGGGTTTTGGGTTTGATCCCCATATGGATGATTCACATAAGAGTTGGACTTGATGATCCTTGTGAGTGCCTTCAAACTCAGAATATTCTGTGATTTCAGAGGAAAGTCTGTGGAAATGGTAAATCAGTCCCAGTCTTGTCAGTGAGCTGAGTGTGAATCAGAGAGGCTATACAGCACTTATTTTTATACACTTACTTTGGACCATAACGGCCCTGGCCCAACAGTGAGATGAGCAGGAGTGCAAAATATAATTTATCAGCTGGAAATTGCATGACAAAGCCATAAAACCCCACGTGCTTGGTTTTTGTGCACATTCCGTCTCCACACAAACCCTACCCATCAGTGACATTTCCCAGTGACACTTTTGCTGAAGCCCTCCATCTGCTCTACCCACCCACCAACTCTGTCACAGCCTTCACACCCATCTGTCCTTACATCACTGTGCCTTTCATTGGACTATGTCAAATGGAACTATTTTCCAGTAAGAATAAGGACTGAATTTCAGTCATCCTAATTCAGCTTTGTGCGCATAACTACAGTTACCAAAAGTCCCATTTTTGGGAATGTTCTCTTCTTTTTAAGTTAGAGCTGGCTCTGAGACAATGACTGAAAAAATAGCTGACGAATATCCTTTACCCTTTTTTTCCTCCCCTTGCTCTGCCCTTGCCTCTTCTCTTCTCTTCTCTTCTCTTCTCTTCTCTTCTCTTCTCTTCTCTTCTCTTCTCTTCTCTTCTCTTCTCTTCTCTTCTCTTCNTCTCCTCTCCTCTCCTCTTCTCTTTTCTCTCATATATTCTACACAGTACAATGACAAATCTGGGTTACACAGTATACCTTTCTAAGTACCTAAATCCGTGCTAGAAGGCTGTTACAATTGCTGAGTAATTTGAGAAACAAACCATCTCTGATTAGTAAAATCCAGTACCACGTCTTTCACTCAACTGTGATTAATGCATAAGACCCTATGTTTTCTAAAAGGACAGACTGGGGCTCAATTGGTGTGTTACTGTGTATGCAGCCCATGCAGCATTCTCCAATCCAGGCTTTTCCTTTCGAAATAAGCTTTACTCCAAGTAGGCTGTGAGAGAGAAATGAGCTCTTCAACACAGGCTGCCACCACTGCAACAAAAAGAATGTGTCTGAGAAACTGTTACATGTGACCCAAGGACAGGGGACAACTGTCTGAAATTCAACAAAGGCAAGTGCAGGGTCCTGCACCTGGGGGGGGAATAAACCCTTGCACCAGCGTACAGGCTGGGGGCTGAGCTCTTGGAAAGCAGCTCTGCATGCACTGGAGGGCTACAAAGATGATTAAAGGACTGGGGCATTTCACCGGTAGCTTTATGAGAATATAGTTTTAGTGGTTTCCATTTCTGTTCGTGATTTACACATCTGTCTGTTCTATCAGATAAACCATCACACAAGAGATATGAAATGAAAAATTGTAAGGTCTTGATTATTTATCCAGAAGTTTTTCAGTAATTGTGATACACTGTGGAACATCACAGCATTCAAAACTCATATCACAAGCAGTTCCTTTGCACCCTTACATGAAAGAACATTGTACCATAAAGTATTATAAAACATGTAAGAAGCCAGATGTCCTGACACCTACTTGACCCGAACTCCGTGTCTTTATTCATGACTGCCTGATTTCTTTTTGAGCCAGAAAGATTTTGCAGTGGTTTCTGTAACATTTGGAAGGTGAGAGAAATATAAGAGTAGAGATATACATTAGACTGAAATCATAGATTTTCTGCAGGCTGTGAAACCTTTTTGAAAATAGCAGAACCTCCAGATTTGTTTTTTAGTGTCCTTGAAAAGGTGCAGATTTTTAGCTAGTTGCAGAGCTGGCTTCAGTCCAAAAAGAGTAAAGAATCCTGTGGCAAACAAGGGTGGTGAATTAACACATTTTACCACCCGCTTGTGCAGGATAAACACAAAAATATCTTTCCCAGGGGACCTTCTGAGATTATGATTTCTGCCCTCTGGCTCTGACTTTC
The DNA here is from genome assembly GCA_013399875.1 of Gymnorhina tibicen. Taxonomy (NCBI): domain Eukaryota; kingdom Metazoa; phylum Chordata; class Aves; order Passeriformes; family Artamidae; genus Gymnorhina; species Gymnorhina tibicen. Next base: position 602,684 of record VXAZ01006195.1, read on the forward strand.
TTACACCAATTTGGAGATTGTAGGGAAGGTCACCCCCTTTCTATACCCCTTATGACTCATCCATATGGAAAACCTAATTCCCTCTATTATCTCTACTGTCTTTCAAAAACACAGCTCTCAGCATGCCCTATGGTTTACTCCACAGTTTTTTGTTTGGAGGGAAGGAGGAAGATGAAAGGAAGAGCAGAGACATTTCACATGCAGCTCAATTATTTATGCAGAGCCCTATTCACAACGGGGTATCTGCTGGCACCTTTGGTCATGTCAGCAGAACCATTGGTAGTCTAAGAGAGAGGAAGAAAAAACAAGGGCAGTAAAACTAGGAAATGTCATTCATAAAATTTCCTTTTCATGTGGATGCTGCTTTATAGGATATTTCAATCCCTTCAGAATCAATCTGAGAACTATTCAAAATAATAAAGGAATATGGCTCAATATCTGGCTATAAGATAAATGACACAAAAGAAAAGTTCTGAACCTAAGTGGAAGGAATAGAGACAGTATTGGTACCCTGGATATATTTGAACAGAAACAAAAGGGACTACGGTATATAGTTATCTCTCATAGACCGATTTTACGGGAATTGAAGGGATCAAGTAATAAAATATTTACCTGAAGCAGTTTTCCTTTTTCTTAGCAGACAAAATAGAGATTATTGAAATAAAAGTTCTTGAAATAAAGCTCTCTTCCAGTATTTTTCACTATCATTCCTCAAGAAACAGAAGGAACTGCCACCAGTTCCTATTTTGATAACAATATATCAAAATTCACATGAACCACAAATTGTGGAATAAATAGTATGCAGGCCTGGAGTGCAAAGATGCAATTGCAGATGATACAGTTTATAATGGACATAGTTAAACATAATAAGATCAAAAATTTATACATCAGAAAATTAGCAGAACTAGTTTAGCTACATCATTTATTGGTCAATTAAATTAGGAAAAATAACAATACATTTACTGAGTAGAGGATAAAAGAAACTAGCATTTTTCCTCCTTGTTAATGTCACCTCTTTGAATGGCCTCTAAATTCACAAATCATCTAAGAAGCAAATGGATATCAAAAGCAAAAAGTGTAACTATATAACCAAAACCAGAGGCTGTTCCGAAATTTACCAAGTAGAAATGCCTAATTGGTCTTTAAATTGCACCTGTTAAGCTCTGTCTTAACTCATTAATGCAGATACAGATCTGGGTTCATTTGTATGTCCCTGTAGCCTTATTATGAAGAGTACCCATTTGATCCAGATGGCTCTCTTCTCACCTGTGTGCCAAGGGAGAGCCAAGGAAACATCCCCTGAGGATGTATATAAGGCCTTTGGGTGTTTATAAGCCATGAGGAAATCTGAAAGCCATCCAAACAAAATAGAATGGAGCCCCTTCAGCAAACCTTGCCCAAGATGGTTACAGGAGGCTTTGTCCTCCCCAAGAGGACTGAGGGGCTCCATCACTATGATTTGGAGCAAGACACTGCAAGAGTGTCTCACTGCAAGAGTGTCTCGCTGCAGAGTGAGTCCCCATTCCTCCATTCGAGTCCTTCTCCCCCTTCGAGCCCCCTTTCTCCTGCTTCTGCCGTGCCTACAGCTCAGGGTTAAGCTTAGCCTGGCCCCAGCTGCACGACCACCACTGCCTCCTGAGACAGTGTTTATATATCATTCCCAGATTCCTCAAAGAGCCTTCTGCATCCTAAATATATACCGTAATAACTGAAAAGAGTTTAAAGACAGGTTAAGAGTTATTCCAAGGAGAAGGATGCAAAAGGAAATAATGAGGTAAACAGGCTCAACTTAAAGTTAAAAAGTAGGTATTTTTGGATGTTTTTCTCTATAGAACTATCAGGAAGCACAGATATCATGAGGTTACTGTGGGGAAAAGAAATGAACCATCAAATCTCTCCAGATTGCCAGAAGCAAACAGCACTTAGCACTATTGTCAGTACAGTTCCTCCCTTGTGGCTTGAACAATGCTTGAAAATTATGATTAGATACAATTGAAACAGTCAGTGTACACAATAAAAGGCATGAGAGAATGCATTGTTAGGAAAAAGCCAATTAATGAATCTTCTAACAGGGAGGTAGCCTACAAAAGGTAGCCTTCAGAGTGCATTTAAGAGGAATATGACCTTTTTCTCTAATACGCACAAAAACTTTTGAGATATATTAACTTAGTGACAGCTGTGAGTGCAGGATATGTAGAATTCTTTAATTTGTGAGGAGAGAAAAATAATTCGTAAGTGACTTTGACCGAAGGGACTTCCTTGAATCTTGAGTCCAAAAAGGGGCTGATTATAAACTTCAGACCCAGTGTTTGACATAGGCCAAGGTGACTTTTGTTCATCCACATGCAAGCCAATTTAGCAGCTACTCTTGTTCCTTACTAATGACCTCTAAGTCCCCAAAGCAAAGACAGAGCAGAAAACATGGCTTTTTTCATATTTTTCAATGCATGCTATAGACACGTGCTATGAAAGGACAAAAAAAGAACTAAAATATCTTCTTTTTTAAACCAAGAAATTATCTAGGGAAATTATGAATAAGCTAATTAAAAAGTAGACCACACATATTTTTAGTGACTAAGAAATACATCATTTTAGTTAATGGCTTCCAAGGAATGTTTTGCTAAAAATGTTGAATTTCCAGTGTATAATACACTCCTATTCCATACATAGCACTTACTTTTTGCTAGTTATGTGGAAAATAGTCCTGTTGTCATAAGTTCTAGCTATTGTCAGTTGAAATAAGGAATTAAGATAGAAAACAACCTATTTCTTGGGGAATTTTTTTAAATTATGCATACAAAAGTTTAAAACTGTATCTTTTCCTGAAACACAAACAGTCACTGTTTAAATGATTAGTGAGATTTAATACTTTTATTTTTGCATATGCAAGTTAAGAACATCTTAATTTTATCACAGCCAGTGTGATAGTCTTTTCCATAAGGGGTTTTTGAGAATATTATCTGACAAGAGTGCCTATATATGAATGGCTAAGTATAAGATTTCACTCTAAATAGAAACTGTGGAAATAAAATGATAAGCAAAGACCCTGTGAGGAATCCTTTCTTGACTTCTGATCACTTCTGCCAGTTCCAGTTTGATAATTTCTTCTCCAAATTCAAACGGAGAGAAGTTAAGTCAGACAAGACTGTATTATATTTTTCCTTGCCCCTAAAATCAGGGTATGTTTTCAATATATATGAGTAATTTTAGAGCCATATGAACTACCAAGACTTTCAGAACAATGTAGAGTGCATTTCAGTGTAGCAGGCAGCATATGTTCTGTCTCACAGAATGGCAGCTACCTCTGCAGACTGCCAAGTCCCATAAATTTAATGGTGCAGCCTACAGAAAACAGGATCCTAATGGTTGTATATCTATAGACAGAAATTCATGGGGCTAGAAAGGCCCATTCAATCATCTAGTTGGACTTTCTATATATTGAGGGGCTCTTAAATTTCACAGTGTAGCCCACTATGCAGGAATAAATACATAGCTAGTCATCTTTATCACCTATGGCAGTTTGTAATGAGCTCCAGAAGCCGTAGCAGCAGAGCCTGCAGTGTACACAGGGAACGACTGCCACGGCTTCTAGGACAGAAGGAGGGGATCAACCAGAATGGATGCTTCTCTCCAAACCTGTTTCTTCAAGCTCACTTTCTTTCATGCCTTTACTGCTCTCACAAAAAACTCTGCATGTCACAGGCCTGCAACCATGAGAATATACAGCCTGGCTTCTTCTGCAGCCTAACAAGATGTAGCACTTGAAGACAGAAGTATTAGGGTGAAAACAGAGTCAGGCATTACAGGAAGAGAAAGATGGCAGGTCCATGTTTCTGATGGTGGGATTTTTTGAGATTCTGATGGCCTCCATTAAGCCTAAGCTTACTGATGTCTGCACAGGCTGAAATTAGTGTGTGCCAATCACAGCAAATAGTAAGTCACAGAAGTGTCAACACAGAAGACTTCAGAGAAAACGTCTGACTTGAAGGTCAACAGCTTTACAGTGTAAATTCTGGTGTTGGCACAGAAAACATGCCAGGTGTAGAGTGTAATCAAGAAACCTACAGTCTTTTGAAGTTGACTTGGGGACGGACCACAGATAAGTATTGAAAAAATTTGTGGTCATGGTTTTATGTGCATGCCTGAGGGTATCAGGATGCCTTTCCCAAAGATCACAACATGCAGCAATTCATTAGGAATGCGCAGACTCAAAGGTACTGAGTTGCTTTACCTTTTCTACTAATCCATATTGCAGAAATGGGATTTAGCAGGGTGAGACATGGACACTTGATCCAAAATGTGGTAAGAACTCTCTTTGAAATACTATACCTTGATGTATGACACCCCTATCACAAGAACAGACTAAGATTTGCTGAACTCAGCCTCCAGTGCTGTTTTTGATTGTTGGCCTGTTCTGATTTATACGACTGTTCCTATCAAGACAAGTATCTCTGTACTTGACTCATAGATGAGCTATTAATTCATGGAGGTCCCTATATTAAGTACATATGCTATATGGTTCTTTCTGTCACTACAATGCCTTTTTCGTCATATTTTTCATTTATTTCCCTCTTACATTAAGCTAGCTTTCCAGATAGTTGGTTAAGTTAATGGATTTGCACCTGGCTCATGCATTAATCTCTGCAAACTACATGACATTTTGCATGCTGCACACCTTGTCATAAATTATTGCTTACTTCATAGTATGTATAACTCTGTATTTCCAACCACTATAAATAAAGGTAAAGCAATGCCTCAGCTACTGCTGCCTCACAAAATAACATTGACAGAAGGAAGCCATTCACAAATAAAGAAATAATAAAGATTTCTTTTCAATCTAATGGGCATTAGGGAAAATATTTTAAAGTTCAGCAAGTAGTTGGAATTTTAATATATAAGTTTACTGACACAACTCCTAGAAGCTGGCCACGAATTCTAAGAAGGATAAGAAAATGTCACTGTGCTATGAGATAAGGAGCCACTTAATCTTCCCTGTCTTATTCCTTCCTTTGTTCAGTTTTCTTTTATTAACACAAGAACAACAGGTTTCTTTTGGTTTTGAAGTATTCTTATTTATCTCCCTTTGCTGAAGTTCAGTTCTGTAGTTGAAAAACTAACTAGCTGGGGTTCACGCAGTGTCTGTCATTCCTTGCAAACTGCAGCTGCGACATGAAACAAAACGAGGAACTCTTAATGTATGCAGTGAGGAAAGTTAGATAGAGTTCCTCTACCCTTCAAACTGGAGTCACAGCACAGCACTCCCTGGATACAAATTACCCCAGCCTCACTGATCCTCTCTCTGGAGTTGTGGGATCTCACAGTTTGTCCTCATCAGGAAGATAAATTTTCTAGAATGACACCATGCTCCAGTGAGAAAAATAAATTACTCAACAAAAGCTATTTTCTGACTAATTTAAAACTCTTTCATCATCAAGCAAACAGAAAACTGCATTCATCCTGACAGTCTTTTATTCAGGCATACAGTGGTAAAAGGGAAGACTTGCAAGCAAAACCATAAAGTCTTCAGGACACCAACAAAAGCCTTTTCTTCTCATCATAGCTGCAATAAGATCTGAAATATTCTTAATGTGCAAATGGCTGCTCTCCTGTCTGATTTGTTGTGTGACACGCTTACACCGCTGTCTGAAGGTTGCTGTTTCTGTTTCCCATTCTGTTGAATTCCCACAAAAATGTTGAATGACTATAGCTCTTGTAGAAATCTGCAGCTGTGAGCCCAGAGATGCTCAGGTGGTTTCAAAGCAAGTTAAAAGTGTTTGCTAGGAGCGGTGCTCAAAGCCGTAGTTACGGAATTAAATTGTAGTAACAGTAACAAAAACCCGTTCAACACGTTAGGTAGTAAAAGAATGTCACGTTTGAGATCTGCAGTTTTGGATGGAAGTTTGTTGATGTTCACATCCACTGTGTATTTTCAAGTCTTTCTGGGTTTTTTTTTAATACCAGGAATACATCTGCAAGGCAGGTGTATTAAGACCAGTGCATAGAATCATACCACTAAGCTTAATACTTGAGCAGCGAAAGCCTAGTCCAAAGAATAAGTAGCAGTCAGTCCTTCCTAAAGGCAGAAGACTTCTTGCCAAGCTGGACAGTGCTACCTACCTGCTGTGACCTCCTCGATGTCTGTCCTGTATTTTCCTGCATTCCCTGTGATACATTGATCTGATACGCTGCCAAGGCGTGGGATAAATTTGGCATGCCCTTGCTTCTCACCAGTATTGATGCACTGGCTTTTCTTACACTTGCTTTCCTGAAGGAATGGCTGTCCTCAGAAAAGATCTATTTCCTCCCTTTCTTAGTTCAGCTTTGAAATACAATCGAAACTTTGTTTTATCCTGTGGATTCTCCCACATAAATTTCTTTTTATCTCAGAAGTCAATTATATCAGTTAATCATAAAGAATCTGGCAATATTATGTGAGGTATGTGTGGGGCAATATATAAATGTCAAATCTTGTTGCTGCAGGCTAGAAGGGAAATTCTGCTTATGAAATATGTTTTAGGAACTGAAGAGGCCAGAGCATTTCTAGGCTGGAATTTACCAGCAACTTAAGTGGCCTTATCCCTTAAAATCAGGCGACACATAGGCTTAAATCAGAGTTATGCCATTTGCAATTATTTTCAAGCAAATACATGTACCTTCAAACATAACATTTAAAGAAAACAAAAACTTAGACAATAGACTTTTCTTTCTGTCTTTCAAATGTTTGGAACAACAAAAATCTTCCATTGCAAAGACACCAACAAGACATTAATAAATTACATTAATAGACAAGTGTTTTTACAGTATCACGGAGAAAAACACATTATTTCTTTGTTATTGGCCAAGATGTTATTTGTTAAGCAAGCCTAAATTTTAAAGGGACAGGATAGAAGACTGGACTTGAAGCTGGGCTGAATTTCTGTTATGTTGGTAATGTCAAAGTCCCCTTCCCTTTCTTCTTAACAGAAGTCTGGTGAACCCCCAGGAGAGCTGGTTATTGGCAAATTCCTCCTTATGTGAATTTCCTTTCCCTCTATATTTCTGAATTACATCTAATTCATGATGATTCTAATTTCAAGGGAAAACATTGTCCTCTGAGTGGTGTTCTGGCCCTTTTCTACATTTAAAGCACTTCCCAGCGTTGCCACCAGTAAATTTCACTATCAGACACATTCTTTTCTATCACAGATATTAATTAGAGAAGAAATGGGATCATCATGCAGTAGGCAAGGAATCTGGTGGGGAGACCAAAGACACTGGTTTTATAGCCCACAAAGTAAAACCTAATTTTTTTTCCAGTAGCAACAATAGTGTTGAACATGAGGGCAAAAGTATGATTGCTCTTGGAACGGAGGATCTCAAAATAATGATTTCTGGGGAAGAAACAAACCCCCAGCGATCTTAGTAAAGTGAACAAATTACACTTAATGCCAGAATGACAAGAAACAAAACAGATTGAGTCACAAGCTGAGTAGTAAGGATTTTTAATAAACTTTCAATTTGGAAAATATTACATGACTGCCAACAGAAATATAATACCTTTACGGAAGGGGTAAAAATTACTGCTGCAGATGCCCAGACCACCCAAAACAAGTAACTTCCACTGAGAAATAAGAAAACATGAAAAGGAAGTTTCCCAAAGACAATCTCAGATGATGTTTGCTACAAAACAGACTGCCTAGTAATTGCAGGCTAGTAGAGAAGAATAAAGTGAGATAATCAGGATAGCAGAGCCATTGTCTCCACTAACCATTTCCTAGCCGGTGTCACTTCCTTAAAGGACAAACTGCTTTTAGTTGCTGCGGACAATTGTATTTCCATGGTTCTGTCTGAACTACTCCGTGGTTTTGCCTCTAAAGGAGCTTATATTACATCTGAAACCCACACAATAAACCCCTTCTATGATGCACTTCATGGAAGCAGGACACTTAATTCAACATGTAAATGTGATGTTCAACTTTTTCCATGTACTGCTCCTGCAGAAGAGAAAATATATGATGTACTATGGATGTTGTTGCTTGTTACCATCAAACCTTGACCAAGTAAAATATTATCAGGGTAGGAGAGTATCCTGATACATCAGCTAAGATACATCAGCTCTGAACTAGTGATGAGCATTAAATATCACAATCTCTGTAACTTTCTAGCCCTCAGTCAGTACTCTACTGCCTTTACTATCTATAGCTACCACATTTCTCTTCAGCATCTTTCCCTTGCTGAAATACCTCTGGCTGCTCAGTGGAAATAAATCTGCACACCAATGAAACCTTGCTGAGACTCCCAGGGACTTAAGGCCTTGACTGCAAAAATGACACTTGTACTGGCTTTTAAAAAAAATCAGCAGAAGATGCAGCAGAAGATCACCATGCCATTAATGCAAAGTGCCAAAAGCATATTTTCTTACAGCAACTGGCAAATGTTTGGGCTTTTAGCACTTGCTTGGGATTAGAAAACAAATATTTTACTTATGTGTGAGGAAACGAGAAAAAACCAGCAAGATTTTTTTTAAGGGTCTTAATATCCTTCTTTCTAAATTACAAATATTTAGCTTAGCTATTTCTCTGCACTTCTCAGATCATAACTTTTACAAAAGGGATTTATCATTTTCTTACTAGTAGTGTTTGGGTTTGTTTCTGTCATTTTCAAACTCAGGTTAAAAACCCAAACAGAAAGATGAAGGTAAACTAAATCTCTGAGGGAAACAGGGTGGTGCAATTCTTTGCCTTGTGACTGTAGGCAGCTGGGCCAAGGGCTCCTAATGAAATTTCACTGCATTGTTAATCTCCAGCAGTGTGGGCTGTAAAGCAAAGAGCACAGAAAATCACACATAGTACAATCCTGACACACTATTAACAGGTGTTGGGCAAACAGGGACTTGGCAGAGGCTGAATAGGGAGAAATGAAATAAAATAAGCACTGGGTATGGGAGCTATCATAGCATTTCTGAGGCAGGGAACGTGGTGAGCCACAAGAAGCTCCACCAGCAACCCACAGAGGGTGGGTAACAGGATTGAAAGATTAGTAACTGTGTCGGTCTGGCCCAGGAAGTCAGTGGCATGGGCAGCAGATCTGGTTCATGTGCACAGATTGAAGTGGGACCTTTACAGTTCCAGCTGAATCACTCAAGGATGACACATTTCGAGAAAATTCATTACCATGGCCATTTCTTCTTATTTATTTCTCTTTCTAAAGAATATTGACAGTAGAAATAATGATCATAACATATGGGCTATGTTACACATCTGAAAAAGAATTGTATGGCACTTAAGTTTCCTCCCTCAATACATTTCTTCAAACAATTCATTCAAAATCAATTGAATGTACAATTCATTCAAAACATTGGTTTTTGGATGCAGGGAGAGGCAGGACATACCAAACTCCTGATTAGCAGTTGTTGCCCAATTTCATTCCAATTTTTCCACTACCACTTAAGTTATCCCCCTTGTGAATCAACAAAGAAGACGTTGAATTGTAGGGCTGTTGATCTTCATCCTGGAAATGTACACCTAAAAATGGTCTTAGACATTGAAAAAAACCACCATTTCTCTGCTATTGCTGCATCAATTACTTCAACATATTTTCAGTGGTTTTAGATGGCTTTTATTTACAGCAACCTTACCAACAACATGACACAAATACTTATTTAATTCCTAATATGTAGATTTTGCTAAATTGAACATGTCTTGCTCACAAAAATCCCAACCAGTGTGAATGCACTTGTCTCCCAAGCACGAATCTAAGCAGTTGGTTGAGTGTGGCTTACTTGGAGTGCTTGCTCCCACACTTTGACATTTGCTTTTTTAAATTTTAGTTTGCATTTGTGTCTGACAGAATTAGGAGAAGAGAACAAAGCATGATATTGCTTGTTAGCTGCAATAACCTGTATTTTCCTTCTTGCTTTATAAGAAGGCATCTTGATATCTTGCAGCTTTGTTTTTCCCCTTGGCCTCTCCCACTGAGAGAGCAAGGAAGCAGTGTGGAGGTAGTTTGGGATACCTGCTGATTTCATTGCTCCTGCCACCAACATCTAGAGTTGAATCCAGACTGTTTAAGGAGAATTAGAATAACCAGGCAATGGCTGATAACTTGTCTAGATCTAGAAAGCTGAAAAAACAGAATGAAAACAAACCTCATTCATTTCGTGTTGGTGGAATGGAAATCAGGTGAGCCATGGCAGGCACAGTGAAAGATTTGTCTGCCAGGGCACAGAGATCATTAAAAGCAGAGGAACACCAGGGAAGACCGCAGCTTGGGAACTGAGCTGCTAGAGCTGCAACAGCACACCGAAAGCAGGACACATATGAAAGACAACAGCCCCAGAGACCTGAAATACTCAGCACTGTTGCCTTTGTAATGCAAGTACTCTCCTACTCAGTCTGCCTCTGAAGGGCCCTCCTGTCAGGCTGAACAGAGAAGAAAGCCAGAGGTACACGAATCCTTGGCTGCTCTGCTGCAGTGATCACTGAAGAGTTCAGCCAAACCACACTGGCTCTCAGGGGCTTTGTGCTAAGAGCCATCCACCACCACTGAACCCAGGAACTCACACTTACATGTGCCTGGAATTTCTCCAGCTAAGGAAAAGTTTCATTCCACTTCTTTGAAGACTTTAAGGAAAGCTTATATTTAGGCTAGAGATGTTTTAGAAAGACAGAGTTCATGGCCAGCTTGTTTAAATAGGAAAGCTTTCTTTTGAAAGCGAGAAGCCTTCAGTTTCTGATTTCTCTGTGTGCGTGATGGGTAGAGTGTTTCATTATCCTAAGTGCTCCTCTAAGGCAGGTGTACTTGGTTTATGGAACGAAACTAAATTGTCGTATCTTTTCCCAACACCAGCTACACTATTTCTGCAAAACTTAAACTGTATCTCTGTGCCTAGGATGCATGCAAATAATATAGAAGTGGTAAAAAGAAAGGAAGAAAAATTATTCTTCCTATACCTTACTCTTTATTTTACCAGAAAACACAATCACTCCTACCATGTACAAGTATAATATTCCCTGGGTGAAGCAGCACTCTACTGCATCTATCTATTTATTGCTCAGTAAATGAATATGGGTTGGGTAAGTGCCGCATGAGAGCTGCTCAGGAGCGGTGCAACATTGCCACCATGTGCTCTGCACCCAGAACTGGTTTTATGGAGTCGGTACAGTTACCCTCTGTTCAGTGTTATTTTAGAGAAAAAGAAAAAAAAATTAAGGGTAAGTAAGTCATTTCTCCCCAACAAAAACTTTTGTTTTGCTGTGGATTTAGGCACTGGGAAACTATGTCTGGAGCATTGCCCATCAGCCACCATTCTCTTCAGAGAGTTAGCCAGCAGGCAGCACACTTGGGAGTCTCCTGTTGGTCTGTTGTTCTCATGGGGCACACGAATTGCATTAGGAATTAATGATCCCAGGCTTAAGTGGAAAATTCAAGAACTGAAATAGATCAGGAGGGAGTGGTTTTTTCTAAAAATACCGTACTTTAACATCTTTGCTGAAACTGCCAAGCAGCATCTTTCCTAGAGTAATCCAATGAAAATCACACTCTAGTTACTGTGGGAATAATTAGCCATACACGATTGCCTTTAAGGATCAGTGACATTTTCAATCACCTTCGACACAACCTTGGTCTTTTTCAGAGGGGCTAGGTCTTGACTAAGTGTGATGCTGATCTCAGCACCAGCAGAATTCACAAACAATCTATCTTTGCCTTTCAACAAGGCTAGAATGTATTTTTTTTCCTCTTGATGAAAAAGGCTAAACATTAAACATAAAACCCTAGTGCAATCAAACTACTGTAGAGTGAAGGCATACTATGCTTTCGGTATTTTTCACCTGGGAGAACTAAAGAAGTACATCAATGTGTGGCCTCTGCGATGGTAGGAAAGACAAATTTAAATAACAAAGAAGAAACAAGATTTTATTGTTTCATAATCTGAATTGACGGGAGGATGGAGGGCTACGTTGAACCATTCATGCCACAGATGCAAAAAGCAAATATGTGTTTGTACCAGCAGTGTGGATACCTTTAATGACTACACACAGTCAATTAAGCCTGACCACCACGGTCAAGGTCACTGAAGCTACAGTCCCCAGCTGGTCCAGAAGATGGGCAGCAAACCTGCTGGAACCAGGAAGGGGCAGGTACTGAGCTGGCCCTTTCACCCTACTGACACCCTCAGTGAGCCACAAGCAAATCTGAAACATATCCTCGAGGAAGTGAATCTTTACTGAATTAACTGGCACAAATTGCATCTGTCTACCTAATACCAGGCAGTGTCACGCAGCCATTCTGGTTCCTAGCTTTGCCGTTCTGGTCAAAACTAAATATCTTTAGTGGTACAAAAGACTAGAGAGTGCATCTGACAGCACTCCTTGCATACTGTTGTTTTCCAGCCCAATTCTGTCACAATCCAAAATGTTAATTATGAAATCTAAGACCTCCAACTAAATTAAATGTCTGAATAATGCAGAACATACTAGCTAAGAACTTACCAGTCCTGTGGTACAGTGCTAACAGCCATGATTTTGCACCTCTGAAATTCATTTCTAGTACAGATTCTCCTTCACACTGCTGCTAGAAAGCTTCCTATCCCATCTCAACTATCCATAAGCATAGTTACTAGCTTCCTTTTATAAACAAATCCCTCATCAGCTAGATCTTCTCTAAGACACCAGAAAGAACAAAGGGCATGCAATGAGAGTACTGTTCCTCATTTGTACAGCTTTTTATTTTTCATTGTTTATGGCCTTGAGACACTAGAGAAATGTGTGATAATATTGTATCTGAGTTTAGACAGTTATGAGTGAATTCATGAGATTCACTGGTGATGGAGTCTCTCCTTTATTACTCAGCTCTTGGATATTTGATTTTGCAGCTCACCAGATAAGACCTAGCCCACCTCAGCATGAAAAGCAGGATTCAGGCAAATACATTCCCAGCAGACAAGATCCATCAGGGGAAGTGATGTGACCCAGTTGTACTAGTTCAGCAAGACAAGAACATGTCCAATATCAAACACACATATCAAGAAGATTCCTAATGTTATTATCTTTTGACAATACAATGTAGCATCATTATAAGAACATGCATGATTTGCAAAAAAAAAAATCTGTGTTGTTTCTTGTCATATTTAGAACATTTGAATTAAAATTGTCATTTAAAAATCCTATTCGCAGCAAACACTACAAATGTAATTGTTTTCAGCTTGAGGCAAAAACTGGTTTCAGAAGCAGCTAGTGCAGCAACTACTCTAGATGCTACAAATTCCTATAAATAGTTCTTAGCTGCACATGAGTTTGAGGATCATGTCAGTACATGACTAACAGAAAATCACTTCCACTCCTCATTTCAGTCCAAGACCAATAGAAAATACATCTGAAGCCTGAATATTCCCAAAGTAGGGGCTGTCTTAGGGCTTGATGGTTTGGGTTCAGCCCCCAGTGGGGTACAGACTCTGAAATTTCACTGACTCTTCACTGAAATGGGCTTTTTGTTTACTCCATTCAGCCTCTCTCCTATATAAAAGGTCTTAATAACTTTTATGTCACATGCTCTGCAGTGAATGGATAATTGCGTCAACCCAGCAAGAGCATGACTCACTAAGTGAGCAATACCCATTTTCAACAGGGCAAAAATATCAGTGTAGACCCACTTAATTGTTCCATGATACAATTTAGCGCTGCTATAGCATGTATTAAATTAATTAAAAGACTTTCCTTCCCATCAAAGGTATAATCAAGGCAATTTGCTTCCAAACATAATCAGAAAACTATGCAAGGAAAGCTTTGCAATATGAGCTATTTTTCCATGTGGAAAGTTAATTGATTTTCTATCATTTTCCCCCTTTGGGATTCAAATGAAGCTTTACAAAAGTTGTTGCTCTTTTATATGTAATTGGTCCACTTGAACTTTTAGAGCGTACCTGAAACTAGGCCAGCAAAGTACTTCTTTTCTCCCCTTCTTCAGAGAGATTGTATCAACAATCATTAAAAAAAAAATTGCCTAGAGGTCACAGAAAATTACGGAGTGCATAAAACAATTAACATTTATAACAGAGAAACTTACTGTGAGGTAGCGATCAGTTTCCTCTCCTATTGCATACATCAGCAAACATCTTTCTGAATCTTAATAATACAGGGGGGATTTGAAGAAATACACATTTTTGTTTCCTCAGTGCTTGGCACCAGAGGAAAAATTCCATCTGGAAAAGAAAGGTTGGGGAAGGTGAACTGAAAAGCAAAACTGAACACTGTTACACCAACAAGTAGTAATCAATCTAGATGTTGGCATTCTCCCCTGGTCATTCCTTTGGGGAGGGCAGGGTGAGGCAGGATTACATGGAAGCTTGTTTTGGAACAGGAAATAAATAAAAACTCCATTTTCCTACGGGGAGTCTCTTGGTAACCTGCAGCTCCCTGGAAGTGTCCCAGAGAATTGGCAGCATTATACAAGAGCCCAGCTAAAAAAGACAGGGAGTGTCCATGTGTTTGCAGTGCTGCTTCTGATAGAGCTACAGTGAGATGGGAGTATCAAGAGGAACTGGTAGTGACCAAAAGACAGACTATTTTGAAGTTGACTGAATTGAGTTTTGCTCTGAATTATTTCAACCAGCAGCACCTCCCTGATTTGGGCAGAACAAATGCTTCACAAAAATACCAGCTTACCCCAATATGTATCTATCGAAATTGACAGATGGTCAGCCAAAGGATTTCGACAGCTTCTTCAGCTCTCAGTAAGGAGAAGATTCCCTTTTCCTGCTGAGAAATGCAGCAATGCCATAGCTTGTTCTCTGTACCCTATATTATATTGATTGCTGTATAGTAGCAGCTGAGACCAATAAAGGCAAGGAGAGAAAACAGTAAAAGAAGCATGCCCTGCAAATATAGATCTTACAGAGCTTTTAGATTCTGGAAAAAAAATTAACATCACTTATTCCAAAGTAGGATCAAATGTCATGTCATTTACTTCAGCAAAGAGCTCAAGGCTGAGCCATACAGTCATGAGCCAAAGATCTACATATATAGACACAGGTTTTCTCAAAGCCCTGATGGGTTTCTGATCCAACATTCCACTTCCAAATTCTAATCTAAGTTGTATTTTTAAGAGCAGAAAAAAAAAAGCCATCTCTCCTATCTTACTGTGCAATTGTAATGCGATGAGACTGTTCAAAAAAAGCAGAATATTTAAATACTATATCATTGCTCACTTTTGCAAATGCTGGCAGTGATGCTTCACAAATGGGCTGCCAGCCTGTGTACAAATCAAGAGTTGGTAGAGATGCTCCGGAACTAAAACAAGCAGACTGAACCTGCTTCACTGAACTGAACTGTCCTTTCTTCCATTATAGGAATTGGAACTCAAGACAAAACAAGCTTAAGAAGCAAAATTTTTCAAACCTCAGCCATTCATTCTCATGTACCTTAATCTTGGAGGAAAAATATTAATGAAATCCAGCTGCTGGCTGATGCACTACTCTGTCTCTGTCTCTATAGCATATTCTCCAATATTTATTTCCAAATTTCTTTTAATTGACCTTAGCAAATCAGGTCCACCAACTTCTCTTTGTGAGAACCTAGTGAATCTGAATTTCAGCAAGCTGTTTTTCCTAAATTTAACATTACTTAATTTTATTTCATTCCTAATTTCATCATTTCTGTTCAGAGCACTCAAAGTCACGATTTTTTTAGTATCATCTTCGAAGGATGTCTTTGATCTGTTGATTCTGGGGCAGTGAGTGAAAAGTATCAAAAGAATACACATTTCAAAAATTAAATTTTGGGAAGTATAGGATTACAAGCAGTGCCAGATAAACACTCATTCACACATTTGCGAGCAGAGCCCAATCCTGTCAGTTAGTAAATGCTATCAGTTGCGAGCACCTTGTAAAACGCACCCCGTAATGAATACTATTACCCTTGAAACAGTAGCCAGCTGAATTTGGTTAGCTTGCTTGCCAGCACCTTCATACACGGGGGTTTGGGGGTGCAGTGGGAAGGGGTGTTATTCAGCTGGCTCTTTTGGCAACCAAGCTTCTCACACAAACATTGCAAAGGAACCAAAAGCAAAATATCAAGCATCACACTCAGAGCACAAGCAACGTTTGGCTGCTCAGCCAACCTCTCTTCCCACTACCTCTCTTCTTCCTGCTCTAAGCAGAAGGATATCCACTGGGCCATTGGGGTTTTGTACAGTTTACATTACTAATGTTCGTGAAAAGGAAATAAATCCGTGGAATTCAGGCAATGTGTCACAACCTGAAACACAGAGCCTTAAACGGATGGTGATTTTGTTGTGGGAAATGTGGTTCAGCTAATGAAAGTTGTCAGTATTTTTGACAGCCTGGATTTTGAAATATGTTAGTTAACAGAATCCTTGGTGAGCAGAGGAGACGAAGTGTAAGCAGCTGATTTAAACAAAGGCAATTCAGAATTAAATTTTCATTCAATAAGTAGGCTGACCATTATTTGTATTTTCCTGATTGTTTGTTTTGACAGCTTTGCAAATGCTAAGCTTGAGCATGAAATGCTAACCATGCTCTGATGCTTCCTGGCCCACACACCAGCCTTCCATCTTTTTTACTTTAACATTTTATCCAGAAGGAAAGTAGCTCATTGGATTAATGTAGTGTCAACTTCTGGAAAGCTAGTTGCAAAACTGACATAGGAAAGACAAAATCAAAAATAAGGAAAAGAGGATGAAAAATGCATTCCAGCATTTCTCTCTCAAACACCAAATGTGCAATCTGCAGCAAATCTAAATGGAAGAATCAAGACTTTAGGTAATCAGTAGAGGAGCATAAGCAACATAATAAATAACACTTGCTTCTTTCTAAGAATTATGTACATCATATTGCACCTTACAAGTTTTTATACATATGGACATAAAAGCAGACGGATACAAGAAAACTTAATAAACTTAGAGCTTACTTGCTACAAGTACACACCTGCTCTCCAGAAACTGCCGCCAGAATCCTCAACCACAACAGCCACATAAGAACAAACTCTGTTGTAACATATGATAGAATGAGGCTAAAGTCTTAATTTATGATGTTAGCACTGCCACTAAATATACTGAAGAATCTCACACATATTTTAATCTCATTTCAATAGCTCAAGAGATAACTATGTTGTAAATCCACATGAATTACAAAATGATTACGCTAACTTTTCAGTAGGGCATTCAAAGGCTTTCAAGAATTGAATGAAGTCAACAGAATATTTTAGTATGGTTCACTCTAGAAAAATGACATTTTTCATTTAATTCTACTATCTTAGAGTCCTTTTACCCATTACCTTCCTACAGAGTGCAGTTATGCTGATTTTCACATTTCATTGGTTCTTTTTATGTAGGCAGGTTCCTCACTGCTTTGGGTTTTCTAGCTCATATCAGTCGTATGCAGTTGCTAGAGAAATGTTTGGTTAGCGATTTTTAAAGTTAAGCATCTACTTCCCAAAGTTTGGGAATATTGAGATCAAAGAGAGCTTTGAATATACAGAGAGAGTTTCTACAATCTGCAATTCAGTGTGAAGTTAGATTCAGGAATCTTGTTCAGATCCATCTTTCCTTATTCTTTTGGAAATTTTATCTGGAGAGATGTACTGAACAAGACACCACAGAGTACACAAAATTATAGATCATTAATCAGGGAATTTTATTATCTGTCCTTTTTGGAAGTGCTGTAAAATGAGACAAATATTTCTGCATTTTCATTAGGCATTAAAATTGATTTCCATTTTAATTGTGGGGCACTGCAATTGCAAATAAAGTAGCTTGTCTATAAAAATGACAGTACCTTTTAAAACTTGCTTTTCTTCTTACAAACTTGTCACAGACAAGCACTAAAACCATCTTCAGTCTAACTTGTGGTATTCACAGCCCATACACCTGCAAGTTGGCTTAGAGTATCCTGCCAGCAAAACACAAGGTGCCACCTCCAACAGCCAGCAATCACAAATTTACCAAACTCACCCTCTTTTGAGATGTTCTACGACTTAATACCATTACAGAGAAAACTGTCTGCCTTGTTTTCCCAAGGGATGTGCAGACATTTGGCACCTGGGAGAGCTGCATGTGCCCAGGACTGGCAAAGGCAGCCGGCTCTCAGCGAGAGGAGCCCGGCCAGATGCGGCACCCCAGGCCCACCTGTGCTAACTGACAGCTGGCCACAAGAAAGGGCTCCACGGTGGGAATGCCCTGTGCCGGCACCAGCACTTGGCTCTGTGGGCAGGGAGCCGCTTCCTGAGGCCAGGGAGCCACTTCCTGAGGCCAGCAGAACCCTGAGCAAGGGTTTCCTCATCTCACTTGGGGAGAGCAGGGGCTGAGCTGCAGCCTGGGAAGGAGGGTGCTGAGCTGCCTGCTCAGCACAGCCCAGAAAGGGAACGGGGTCCAAGGAATCTCTTCCCCAACACTTGTCAGTCAGCGCTTTTCAGCTTCACATATTCAGGAGCAGCACATTCACCACTGATGTAACACAAATCTCTGCTGGACAGAGGTGAATAGCCACACTTGGCTAAACTATACCAGAGTGTGCATGGAGCCCCAGCACAAGGGGCTGCTTCAGCTCCTTTGGCTAGTGTAACTGAATTGTCTCACAGTCTCTTTGCAGGGCTGTGAAAATGCACACTCTGGTGGGACTGAGCTACTGCTTAGACTCCAGAGTAAAAATTAAGGTAGAGGACAACAGGATATAAATCAGCCTGCTACCCAAGCAGACACTTTTATACCAAATGTCTGTTTACCCACACTATGATGTAAATGAAGTTGCTGAGCAACCAGGAATTTGATCCTATTTTTACTTCTGCATTTAAAGTAGCATCACTGAGAGTCTACCTTTATAACAAAGTGCATGTTTTTACAAAGGATGTCAGATATTTTAAAAACAATTCCAAGAGAAAGCAAAGTCCACTTCCAATCCTTGTCACGATGCAGAGGGAAAAAACCACTTTAAAGGAGGTCAGAATCTTTAGTAGTTATGCCTGTAATCAAGTTTCATGATTTGCACAGGACTTGAAAATATATGTGATATTTTTGTTAAAGCAAAAAGCAATATTCTAAGCACACACTACAGAAATTCCAGAATTACCTGTGTAGCATCTGAACAGTTACAAGGTATGTTTTTTACATTTCATTTCCATTGGCTCTTCATTTAAATCTTTTCCCATAATGATAATGGGTCATATACATAACTATATATTCAGTGAAGTTAAATCAGGAATTGATTTGGCTCCATATTCTTTCAGCTAAGACTGTAAATACCAGACTCCTGTCTGCTCTGTATGAATACAAATGGCCTCAGTGGAGTTCTGCCAGTTTATAGCAGCAGAAAATCAAGGCCAGAGGATCAAAGAGTCTTTTCCTTAAGAGCACAGATTTGTTTCCATGCCATCTTCTTCATAAGGCTCTGAATTATCTGGCGGGTACTCTCCACACTAAAATTATTTTCCTTCAGTGGCATTGTGTGCATACGTGTGTATGCCAGGATACCTCTGTGCATTAACAGAAATGTATTTATACCCATAACAACGTCTGAGTCAGGTTTGTCTGCATCTCTTTTCATTTCTTCAGTCTTTATCTCATTCTTCCACAACCATTATCTCAACAAATAATTACTGTTCCTTTTACAGTCATGAGAAGCGAACATTAACCCTGAACATTTACAATATCCAAGCTTTCACCTCAGCCAGCCAAGGAAACAACCCTTCAGTTTCCTGCCCTGGTGGAAAGATTATTTTACTTTCCATGAAACTCACCCAATGTCAGAGACTCAAAGAGTTCCTCCCCATAACTGAGGATCCACCAAGACTGTGGAGAGAAACAGTCAGTATCCTTCTGGCAGCACCAAAAGTAGCAACACAGATAAGCTCACTGACTGATAAGGATGCACACCTCTACTGCACTTTAGACATCAATGAAGTCATGGATACGAAGGGATTAGGGAGACGCATCACACAGCCTTCACTTTCAATGGGTTCACCCAATGTCAGAGATTTTGCAGTTCAAAATCCTTGTCAGTGTGGTAGGGACAAAAATGTTCCCTACTGCAGCAGCCCCTAAGTCGATCTCAAGTAGCACTCCAAGTTTCCTGTTCCATGTGAGGGTTTTGCCTTTAATTCTTTTGGAAAATAGGAAAAATGTTTAGAAAAGGCCATAAATAGAAAAGATGAATGTCCCTTGCCAACCCCTGCTGAAAATATTAAATATTAAAGAGAATACAAGCTACAAGAGGAAAAGATATATATTATCCAGACTTCAAACCACCTCACAAACACTAAAACAATTCCAGGTAACTAACTCCATGAGCAAGTATAAAATTTAACATGCACATAAAGTATGTTCTTAAAAATGACAACCTGGTAATGGCTAAGAGGAAAATATGCCTCCTCTGTGAAGGGTAATCAAATGAAAGGTAGAAGCCAAAAACAACCACAGGGGCAGGCCAATAAAATGTCATGTTCAGAAAATGTAGCCTATAGTGCCTAATCTTCACTGTGATATTCATGTCTGCTAACACAGAGTAAAAATCTAACTCATGAGTGGTGTAAATGTAAGTGAATTATTCCCATTTCTCTGTGTAAGATGAACGTCACTAAAGAGTTCCAATTTTGTTGGGTATTCTGCAGCAAAGTGTTTCTTTATATCAAAGGAAACCATATAATGACTATACTGAATGACACTTATGGAGCATAATAGGTACTCTGAACATTTGGTAAGAATCATCTGCTTATGAGAGAAGGAACTGAATGGCTAGATGTATCCCTAATGTATAGTGAAAAATTGATAATGAAATGAATAGAAAATGCACTTAAGAGATTCCAGAGCTGATTTGGCCTGAAGAATATTACAACCCCCTAGACAAGTTTTCTCCCTGACTCTACTGGCAGTAGGATTCCCACAGGACTGCTCTATAGTTTGTGTGACTCACACCTTTCTAAAAAAACCACACACAAGAAGCACCTAATTCGCCATTCCACAAAGCCACAGAAGTTCATCTTTACGGCTGATTCTTTGTCTGCAGGACAGCAAACTCTGTACAGAGAGGTCTCTCAGACAGAAGGTTCCTTACTTTATCTTTGCTATACATGCATATGTAAATGAGGTTGTCTCCCTTATTTTTCTGTTGAGGCTTTCAAAGGCTGACCTTGCTATCATTATACAGCATTTCTCCCTTTCCTTCTCCCAGATTTGTTATGGAGCTCTTCCAGAACTTACTTCTTATCCTTCTGATTTATACACATTATCTGTGTCCTTCAGAAGAAGATGAATTAATAAATAGATCTGTTCAGAAATTTTTAACTTCGAGGTTTCACTGGAAAATTCCAGTTGGATCTAAACCACCTAATTTAAAATATCTTTGGTCCAACAAAGCACTTCCTTGAATTAAAATAAATTCACATTAAAAAAAAAGTTTCAGAAAACCCAGCAGAATCTGCTACACAGCCAATTACATTTTAAAAACCATTTTAACTACAGCACAGGCATCTTTTTGAGTGTAGGTGTTAAAAAAAATTCTCATTACCTTCTACCAGCAAGGTCCTGTACAAACCAGTTTTTCTATACAACATACTTGTAATTTTGTATCAGTCTCCTTAAATATCTTCTGTGAGAGCTCTTTTCTGTTTTTTTTTTAATCTCACTCTTAAATTACAACCCCTAATCAAGGTAAATACCATTCCTCAAAACCAATGCTATTCAGATTTCAGTGGAGCATGATTACGGTTTACAAAATCACTGATCCAGAAAATCTCCTTTGGAACATCAGAACACCTTTCTTTGCTTTTATAAATTACTGACAATGAAGCAGCCAACCGGCCACAGAGAATTCATCCACAGCCTTTAACCAAATCTATGGTTTGGTGCCTTGTCAGTCTGCTCAGGCACTCTTCCCATACTTATCACGCTCATCACCCACTTCAGAAATAACGGAGAGAGGCCAAGGACAAAATGTTGGTCAGCAAACTTTAGTGAATGCAGTTATACGAGAAAGCAACCAATAATACAATGCAGTATTGTGATGTTAAACCAAGCCTCAACAGCAAAGCTTCTACAGTTCGCTGAAAAAAAAGGATTCTAAACTCTTCAGAGAAGGACACAGAGATGCACACTCTTCTCTCCCACCCATATAGCTGACCTTTACTCAACTCCAGCTTGCTGTATTTCAGTGATGCAGAGTGTAAGCTATAAGCTGTTATTTGGAATCATCTCCTGTGAAAAAATGTAAAATCTGACAGCCTTTCAATGCCAATTCCTTTAATGAATGAGATCGCTATTTTTTCCTCTGTGTGGAAGAGGGGGTTTTTTTGAGCAGTTACTGTTTTAATTTTAGGAGTTGTACCACGTCAATTTTGATCAACACAGAAAGTTTGTTGGAAACAGGAATATTTATTTTTTTGCAGAACTGAAGTAACTCAAAAGACAGAGAAAAGAAATATTCCCAGATTTATTCACTCATGTATCTCTATACATTTAAAGGAAAGAGTCCATAGACTGATTTGTCAGCTGCTAAAAAGCTCTTAATTGCATTATTGAAAGAATGAGGTAAAAGGCAGCTTTAGGACCAGCTTTGTACTACTCAGGAAGCGAGTCAGGACCAGGTATAAGCAAGACTACCCACAATGCTATTCTGAAATCCACCAGTTGTTTTGGTCCTGCGGAGAAGTCACTCCAGCACACCTATGCTGAGCCAGTACCGGCTCCAAGGCACCTTGGCAGAATAAACGACAAATCTTGGAGATGCCATTTACTGGCTGTGCAGATAAGAACACTAAATAAGGGTACAATGAGGAGCTACATTCATCCCATAAAAAGACCATTCCAACAGCCGTGCACAGGACACCTTTGACTCAGTCTTCAGCTCATGCTGATTTGACATCTGTACCCATTCTCTTCAGACAACTCTATAATGGCCTTCAGCTCAGCTTCAGAGAACTTAGGGGTCAGTGCCACGTTGTCATAATCAAATTCTTCATCAAGTGAGAATGGTTGAACATCATCGCCCAGTAGCTGTAATGAGGAAAAACAGATACATAAATAATATTGCTGCAAGTGATAATAAGGAAACTCAAAATGTAAACTTCTAATTAATATTTAATTAAACTGTTTTTTCTGACTCTAACGCTCTCAGCTGATTAAGCTCTTTTTAAGTAAAAGAACAAATTCAATTATTCAATTTGACCTAATTTAAGCCATTTAATGTGCCCCATTTGTACTGTACTGTATCTGAATGAATATCATTAACTAATTTTGCTCAAGGCAAGGAATCTAAAAACCTCCCTTGCACACATCTATTATATTCCTGCCACTTGTAGCAGCAAGGCTGTGAGCATATGGACATGTTATATGCAGCTATGTTAAATTTCAAAGACAGATTCCATATCCTCAAAATTCGGGTTAGTATTACATAAAGCTTCAGCATACATGCATCTGATACTAATGTAACATTCTTCCCAGAACAGTTTCAGTGAAGGAAAAGCCTGCAATGAGCAAAATGATACGTAATCAATTTTCAGACTCCAATAATTTTTTTTCACCATCTCAGGGACATGGAATTGGCTGGTTTGCATTTCTTGTGTGATGATGAACATAAGAATCTGACTGCATTTGCCAATATGCGCTTTGCTGACATGCTGTATAGCATTACTGTATTGCTTCTGGTTGAAATATCTTAGAATATTCTGCCTGTAAAATAAAATAATGAAAACAAATAACTGTGGCAGGCTCCATGCTGATAAGAAACTGCAGGGGGCCACGACACGAAAGGTTTATGGTAAGCAGTTACATAAAATGAATTCCAGGGCAACACAGGAGACACATCTTCACCATTAAAACTGTATAGGAATGTTCCCTATCCCATGAGAAGTTAATACAAAATGTCTAGAAATGTGTTTCAAAGATTTAAGTACTTCAGCACCAAATCAGCAAAACGTTTAAACACATGCCTATTTTTCAAACTTCTGACAAGTCCTTCCATGACTACTGATGTATTTGAAATTAAGAACACACGTATTTGCTGAAAAGCAGGAAGAACACTCAGCATCCTATGATCACAGCTCAGTTTAGAAGGCACAGTATCCTGCACAATTTGATGTGACATTTTTAAGAAGTTAGTAAGTCAGAGAAGTGGTAGCTGTATTCCTCTCTGGTGGCCAAGCACTTGATAGACATGGCAGAGAGCACCTGGGTGGTATCTACATCCTTTATTAATAAACTGTAATATTGCATGAATAATCAGGAAGTATTTTTTCCGGGGTTGTATCATGTTATTAATCATCTGTATTACTCAATTTTCTAGGGATCTGGCTTACATTGGCTTCATGAGATGCTGGAGCACCCAAATAATCCTGGATGCAGATGTGCAGACCATGGGCATTTATAAATGTGAAAAACTTTGTAGACAGAGTTGGTCTAGAAAGCACTATTCATTCTGCACACAAAGATTATCTTGCTTATATCCATAGACTATTTCAAGTAAACCATCATTAACTTTTATAAATAGCACATCTGAAAAATGTTAACAGGAGATAAAGCCTGCACACAAGCTCTCATTCCCATCAGAGATAAAGCCAACTCCTTGACCTCCTCAGCATATTCATGTTGATTTTTATCTTTTCCACTGGCAGAGCCTCGTAGAATTCCTTGTCAGTAAGGTTATCAGCACTGGGTAAGAAATGGTAGCAGCAACCAGGGTTCTACTACATGTCTTTCATTTGCAGAAATCCAAAGCACTCTTCTAAAATATAATGCAAGGCACAAATATTTTTCATTTATTTTGGTTGCAACAGTATTTTTTACAACATTGTGCTGGTTTTGGCTGGAGTAAATTTCCTTCACAGTGACTGGTATGGGGCTGTGTTTTGGATTTGTGCTGAACACAGGGCTGATAATACAGAGATGTTTTTGTTCTTGCTGAGCAGGGCTCACACAGAGCCAAGGCCGTCTCTGCTTCTTGTACAGCCACAGTGGTGAGGGGCTGGGGGTGCATGGCAGGTTGGGAGGAGACGCAGCTGGGACAGGTGTCCCAAAGTGACCAAAGGGATGTTCCAGACCACACGCCATCATAGGTCATCAGTGTATAAAGTGGGAGGATGAAGGAGAAAAGGGGAGTTTGGAGTGACGTTGTTTGTCTTCCCAAGCGCCCATCACGCGTGGTGGGGCCCCGCTCTCCTGGGGATGGCTGAGCACCTGCCCGCCCGTGGGAGGCACTGAATTAACTCCTTGGTTTGCTTTGCTTGTGTGCGTGGCTTTTGCTTCCACTATTAAACTGCCTTTATCTCAACCCAAGAGCTTTCTTGTTTACTCTTCCGATGCTCTCCCAGTCCCGCTGGTGGGGAGCAAGTGAGTGGCTGCGTGGGGTTTGGTGTCTGCCCAGGGTTAAACCAGGACACACATCTAAGGTAACTAAGATAAGAAGAGTTCGAACTACAGTAAGCTTTTATAGGGATTCTACAAAAGCAAATCTATTTTCCTCTGTCAACAGAATTACAGAAAGCATACACACATCCACTATGACCTTGTCTTGGCCTTCATGTCATCCCAGGAACATTTTATGCAGATACAGCAAAATACTGGAAAAACTTTTGTTTACAAAATTTGACCCCAAAATGCTAACTGAAATAAGATGCCAAAATAAAACATACCCAACTTCACCCTGTTAACATTTTTTCTGTTACTCACTTATTGCACATTTGAAAAGTTTATTCACACTGCATATTTATCAGTGTGCTTCATCTCTCAAATGAATACTCAAAAGCATTAGGGATTCCTTTTTTTCTTCTTCTCCCAAGAAGCCATTGACTTCAAAGTTCCATGAAGACAAGCAATCTAAAACTTATATACTTCAAACTGCAATTTTGTTCTATGTCAAAAGGAAGACATTTTACAATAGAACACTGAATCCTCTGAGCTGATCAAGTTATTATCTTGTTATTTTTGCCTAAGGAGCTGAGAGAAATATGTGAATTTCAGGTGTCTAATTTAATATCTAATTGAAATCTTTTTGAGAGCTCTCTGGGAATAGAATCCTGCTCTATTAGAAAACTGCCAGTTTGCTTAAGATTTCTTCTGTGATTTACTCTCTGAAGAAAAAAATCACTTTCATTTACAGTTCTTGCATGTCCAAATTAAAGGAGGGAAAGAATGTAATATTCATATTAATAACTGAAGTATTTTGCTAGAGGTTGGTTTACAAAGTAATATTGTAAATAAAATACCTTAAAGTTGACATTTTCAAAAATCTATTAATAATTGGCAACTCAGTTCTTTTATTAATCTGTGTGGAGTTACACTTAGCTGAACAGCTTCTCTCTGTCCTTCTATAACTTGTATTTCTGTGTAATTATGGCACTCTGATTCACTTGTTCAAATTATATAAAGCATGCACAAACAGTCACCAATGATTTCATTGCATGCTCAAGGGAAAACCTACTAGTTCACTAACAATAAAAAAAAAAGTGGGGGGAAGGCTTTATGCTATGATGGACTCATATAAGCTTAATATATACTGGAGTACTTGGGAGAAAAAAAAAAGTTTGTCTTGAGCTTGGGGCACTGGACTGGAAGTCAATAAATCTTACCAATTTTCTACTTCTGCTTCATCATTCTGGACAAGTCATTCAATCTCTGTGTCTTTAGTGGCCTCTGAGAAGACGTAACTCTTCCATCTTCTCTCACTTAGTCAATCCTGTCTTTTAAGTTCTTCTGTGTTCTTGTTGCATTTATGCATAGCACATAGCAGAAACAAACCTCAGTTGAGGCTTATCAGTAAAACCTTAAACCAAAGGAACTCAATGGAAGCTGTATTTTAGGGGATAAATGCTGCCGTGCTACAGATTAAGATAAAATGACAGACATGCTAAATACTTTTTTGAATGCTCAAACTGCAGACAAATAACGGAGAATAGAAGGGAAGAATTCGTCTTTCCTAATCCCAGTGATTCAAAAATTAGGTTTCTAGACTAAGGTAGTCAATTAGCCAAAAATGGCCCAGCCAGATGTGGATGGCGATATATTACATCTTACGACAAATGCCTACAGCAAGTGGGATTAATCACTTTCTGGAGTTGCTTATCTCTGCCTCTTGGTGACTGGAGAACTAAAACTACATTTAAAGCTGAAGTTAGGTGAGATGAATCCCACTTTGAATGCATTTTTATAGCGAGTGGATGGAAAATATTCATCAACTGCACTCGTGTATGCAGAGAGGGAAGTAAGAACAAATAAAGATGCGAGGAAGCAGGCATTAAGACAAAAATACTACGATATCTTTTATGAAAGAATATATTAAGTAGAAATAAAGGAGAAAATAAATTTCTGGGTAGGGGAGGGAAATGTTCTGTGATAATGTACTTCAAGCAGAGTGAATGCTGGTTCAATTTGCAGTGGCCTGTGGGAGGTCATGTATGGTCCACTGTCAATACTGAAATCCTGGAATATATTTATGTCTAAAGTGAGGAAATAAAGATGGAGCAACACTAGCGGACAACACAAATTATTTGCTGTGTCATTCACTAAGCCACTTTCTAACACCTTCTGACAGAAAAACATTTTCAGGGAGACAAGTTGTTCTTTAACAATTATTCAAGTTATACACTGGGTCTTAGCAGAGCTTCCTTTTCTAAACTTTCCCTAGCAATATGTTGAGAGATACACAATTTACCCTGAAGTGCTTCGCAAGTGTTTCCATAGCATAGACATTTCTCAACCTGCTATTTTTCATACAGAATGGTCTTCCATTCTCTAAGAAAACCAATTAGGCAGCCACATTCTGTTGCCCTTCCCTAACAGATTTGTTTTGATGGACAGAGAACAGTCTCATTTTAAAGCAGAGATGTCTCCAGGGAAAATCTTGTTCTCTTTCTAAACTAGTCCTGCCATAAGCAATGCAAGACTTAATTTTCAAGGCAACGACAATTTGAAGCACTGAGGGATTTTAAAATGGACCTGTTCGGTCTTGACAGTTCTGAAAATCAGGCCACAGTTATATTATCTAAATGAAGGCAAAAATATGTTTATAATTTAGGGGAAAGACTGCCTTCATTTTAAGTAGCCTGGCACCAACCAAACGGTTGTGAAAATTGTCTTTCTTCTTGAAAAATGCAGCAACTCATAGCCAATGTAATAATACTCAGTTTCTTTCATAACCCAACTTTCTCTCAAATGGAAATGAATTTTGCATGCAGTCGGATCTTTATCTATTTTTCATGAACTATAGTTTAAAGAATCATATGCAGCCCTTTATGAACACTGCAGGCTGCTACAACCCTCCTTCTTCTTTGGTTTTATACAGAAGTTATGAAATGAGAAAGCTATAAAACCTCATTCTAGTTTTTTGGGTGTTATTTTGTGTCCAATGGATATATCTAAAGGCAAAAACCTTGAATTATGTCAATCCTTAGGGAAAAGAGTGAGTATTTTTATTCACAGAATGTTGAGTATTAAAGCTTGAAAGGTCATTTTAGAACTTCTACTTTTTCCCAAAGCAGACTTGTTCCTTATAGTAAAGAGTTTATCTCAAGGAACTAAATACAATTGAGCCCAGGAAAGGAGGCACCATATGCAGTGCTATAACACCAAACCTTCACTGGTCATGCGTCATTTATAAACTTGATTTAAGCCTCACGGAAACATCAATAAGCACATGAACCTATCAAAACTGGCCCACTTTAGCTGGAAGCTAACTTCAGCTTCTATTGCAATGATCAGGCAGGGGAAAAGAACAGTGAAGAATTCTCTGCAATAGAAACACCCCCAAAAGTTAATGCTCATGCTGACTATTTGGATAGGAAGCTTAATGACTTAAAATAAGCCTGTGAGCAATCCACACCTTCTGTTGCAGTTTGAAAGGAACTGAATTTCTGAAGGAAGACAGCAATTCTAAATTAAAGCTTGCACTGACTGCGTCTGATTAAAAGGCTCAGAGTCCATAAAGCAAACCTCTCCACACCAGACCCTGACAATGCAGTTTCTCAGCAGCATCTTGCTACTACTCATTTCTGAGGGACCAGATCTTAATTCTGACCACAATAAATTCTAAAACCTTTTTTTTCTTTTAAGTGTCATGTTAAAGGGATCATTCACTACCTCCCTGCTGCAGAAAATGGCTCCTATATTAAGCCAATGAGTATCCCATAAGATCATGAGATCACTGGAAAATTAAATGGTCCATCATTCTATGTAAGTAAGGATTGCTAAAAGGCTTAAAAGTGCAAGAGCTTACCTGACTATTCTGTGAGTTACACAAATAAATATTAAAAAGCCCACATACCACTTGAAGTATTGAAGTACATATTTTGAAAATGTAGGATTATATAGTAGCAGTGTGTGAGATAAAATAGTGTTTATTTCAATTCCTGACATATTTAAGAATTCATTATTCATTTAAAAATTAATAATATGACTTGTTAACTCACAGCAGCTCCACATACTCCATCTGTATCCTTCTGTTCTTGTGAAAATAACATTAGAAGCCAATAGGAAAAAAACAAATACCCCAAAGCCCCAAAGTTTGAATGAATACATCTGATCTCATACCTCTTGGGCTTTGCTGTCTGATGGCTGGGGAACTGACCACACTCTGAACTTCGGCTGAACAGGCTTCTCAAAGAAGGGTGTACAGTAAGTCACTGTCTCTTCCACCTCTCCTGGGAGAACTAATGACCCTGCTGAATAAAAAATAGTCAACATTAACCTTCCACTTGATGCAAAACTAGCAAAATCCTGTTAAAATCCTGTAGTGCTCAGACACAGGCAGTAGCTTGTTAGTCAGAGTGTGATGCACTTATTGTTGCATAAGCTGTCATTAAAACAGAGCCATACAGTCCTGAGCTAAAATCTAGATAGTAATACTGTACCAAGGAAAAATCAAACTTGGCTGAAAACAGACAGGTAGCTCTTCTTTCTTAAGGGTGCTGAACTAAAATCTGGATGCAGATGCTCTTAAACTCAGAGAACACCTGGGACTACATTCCTTTCTTTCAGAACAAAGATGGAAGGTCCTCAGCAGAGATGCCTGCAGTAGAAGTTATAAGATACCTCATCTGACACGGATGAGCTAAGCAGGCTCATTCATTTCTCTTTTGTTAGAGCTTCACCATCTGTACATTGGGCATAAAGAATCATTGAAAAATATCTTAGTATGACTCTCATAATACATTAAGTAAAAATACCTGGTAGAAGCACTAATATTCCCCACTACAGTGCCAGATGACTCTCTTGACTAAGAGTATTTCATGGATGTTTGTTTCTCCCTGATCTTTCCAAAAAGAGGTACTTGAGAGGACCTCCCCATATCTGGGATGGAGTGACATGTAACCTTTCCATATGGGCAGGATTTGTTCCACAGTTCACAAATGCACAGCTTTTCTGAATCACTTTTCCTTTACAAACTTCAGCAAAACATTCATACGGGGACCAGTGGGTTTGCATTCTGTGACAGATCAGAAGGATATGCCTTAGGTTTAGAAATATCTTTTAACATGAATCAATCTCAGCTCTGCCACAGCACAGATGTGTCCATCGTGTCTCAGTAATGTTTTTATGAAAGAACTTAAGGGGACCATATGTCTTGCAATTTAGTCAAAGGATTATGTAAATCTACCTACTATTTTTTTCAGCTGATACACAAGTTTCTTTACAGTTTTATACTGCATTTACATTTCTCTTGTAATCTCAGAATAAATTTTCAAAGCATTGCTTAAATGTTAGCTAATGGAACCAACAAGAGAGTATTCAGATCCAGGGTGAAAAGGATGAAGTGGCTATTTATCTCTATCTGCACAATTTTACCACAGTAGTGGAGTTATGGACCTCTCATCTCCTGTGAATCTGCATTTGAAAATGAAGATTTCCATGCTAAGTCTTTGTAAAAAATCCATTATCAAATTCTTCATTTAATTTTCTTCTGGGAATAGTGTAACATTTAAAAGCCAGCAAGGCTTCGAATTGCAAAGTAGAATGTTCTTTTAAAAAGAGTTGAATTAATTCCCTTGGGTATTTAATTTCTGGATTTTTGTCTCTTGGTTCATGATTCACACATAAGTGGGTTTGTTTTCATCCCTATTCTCTTGATTGCCTATGTCTATCTCCAGCCATCTAAGTGCTTTCAGTCCTTGTTCTTAGCATAGCATCTGTTCTGATTCTGCACCAGTTATATGAGAAAGCTTTCTGAAAAGGACAGCACAGCTCACAGGTATCTAGGCTATGTCTTCACATGCTCTGCAGCTGCTTTTTTCATAATTTGGGTTAAAAGTATTTGTAGGACAGAAGACTTAAATGCTCATTTAAAGACAATGGCATCTTCCACTATTGTTTCAAACTTGCAACCTAAATCTATACCCTTACTAAAGTAAGGGAAGCCTGGACATCAAGAGGTTTTTATGACCTACTGATATAAACACTGATTACTTCTGCACTAAGAGCTTCTCCCCCTCAACAGACCAATCTGCAGAGAGAAGATGAGGAGGAAGCACTGTTATGCAACAGCCTGGCAATGGCTCAGAAAGATAACTCTTAAGAATTAGGACAACAGAAGGAAATTTATTTTTGCTTTTAGCAAGAAGTGCTTGTCATATTCAGAATGTCAATTCCACTTTTTAAGGCTTGTTAGTAATGCAAACAATGTTTCAAATTCCCTTCAATCACCCTGTAAGAATGTAATCAACCTTTGTTTGCCAGTAGACATGCCAGAAATGAGCTTTGTCTCTCTCTATCCTGGCTGTGTGACAGCATATGCAAGTCTAATTGGTAAATGCTGCCTTCCCTGATAATGTTTAATAAAGAAACCCCTTCAGAGAGAAAAATTAGAGAGTTTTGACAGTCCTCCTTCTCAGTGGGAGCACCCAAAGGAACTCCAGGCTATTGTAAGTTCTAGCCAGTACCTCACAGCTTGTTTAGGCTGCTGCTACAGCAGTACTGGATGATGATCCTAATTAAGCTGCTAATTATGTTCTCTGTGGAGGTGATTAATTAGCAACAGGAAAGCCTTGGATACTGCCAATGGCACCATATATAGAGATAACTGAACAGGCATTGATACCAAAAAAACTGAGAAGACATTTTGAAATGCACCTCTCATAGCATGAAGAATCAACTCCCTGGATGATACGGCTGACAATTTTACTCAAGTCCAGCATACTTTAATGACAGCATATTTGGTAAGTGAACAATTCTCTTTAGTCCCTCCCTACCACATCCCAGAAAGTGATTACTAAATCTGTCAACACTGCTGAGTTGGAGTTTTTTGCTTATTGTGTACCACAGACATCAATTATGAGTATAGAAAAAAAAAAATCTACTGGCACAAGTCCGCTTTTAACTTCGGAGAGTGAAGAATTTCAAAGTTTTGTCTATAACTTTACTGTAGCCAAATGATGCCCAGCTATATATGCACTGACAACTATATATACACTGACACAGGTTTTACCACTTTCAGACACTACACTTCACAAAAATGCTGTTGATGGGGAGTTGAAAAGAAAGTGATAACAAAAAAAGCTTAAAAGCTAAATTTTGCAGTCTCCTCTAATTCTTGTGTTTCAGGCTGTTAGTCCCAAAGAGCTGTCTAGTGTGAAATCATCTCAAGGCAGTGTTAAATGGATTGCAGAGCCTGGAGAAGAAAAACAAGAAAGGGATTCACCAGCTGGAGGGGAGACCCATACTTTAAAAAATCTACCTCATTTAACTCTGAATCCTTTTCCTCAACCTGATTTTTCTGGATGTAAGCAGAGGCTCAAAATATAAATGGAAGGGCACAGATTATGAAAAATAACAGATGTTGATATAATTTGCCTAAAGAATTATTTAAATAATCAATAGTTATGCTTGGCCTCAGCTTCAGAGTAACTGAGTCAATTGGGTTCTCCTCAGCCTCTGCAGGGTTACAGACAACTGGGACCTTGAAAAGACAAGTTTGCAGTACTTCAGTGCTCCAAGCTGGATTAGGATGAGACAATTATAGCCTTGCCTATGCAGCCTCACCCATACATTTAATTAGTCCCGTTTTAATTTTCTCTTGTATTTAAACAATAGCACACTCAAGATCTCCAGACATTCTTTTACATATTTTGTACTTTATTCAAATATTACCTATTATTACCTAGCTATCCCTCAAGCCCTGCAGCAAGAAATTTGTAACCGGTCCTGGAAAGGAATTCTGTTGCCAAAACATAGGCACTAGGCAGCCTCCATCTATCCCTGGAGAAAGCATGATCATCTCCATTGTTGCCTTAAGCTACTTACAGTTAGAGATTAAATTCAGGGAGAAAGAGAGAGTACACCATACCCATGCTGTCTCTGCACAATGCATTGAAGCTATGGTTTAGGGCAGCAATTTCACTTTGCCAATCAGGGTTCTCTGTGCCAAAGTCCCACAATGCAAAGCATTGCCCTCGTTTCAAGCTTGCAGCCCAGTGCTGTCAAACAAAAACAGCTACAATGAATTTGCATACTCGCCAGATCTGTGGGCTGCTTTTCTTACTGGTAAGAAGCAGTCACATTCATTCACACCTTCAAAGACATTGAACTTTGCAAGATAAATTGGAAAAAAAAACAAACAAACAAAAAAAACCCCTTCACTAGAATGACTCTTCCAGGACATCTGCCAAACAGCACTGGTTAGATGGGATGTTTTAACACCTATTTTCTATCATGCTTCTCATACTGTCAGCTTTGAGCCAATTGCCCTTAAGTGTGAATATTTATTGTATTAATGTAGAGTTGCTAACTCAGCTAACTGATCTGCCCCTTAAAGCTAAATGAAGCACAGAGATACTGAACTGCTGCCAATAACAAGGAGAGATGAAGGCTTGTTGCAATTACAGTAGCAAGGTATAATATTTTTTACTGGGCAGAATAAGCTATGATATTTTTTAGCTTGTTTTGACAATATGAAGTCCTAAATCAATCATTTGTTCTGACATAAGGTGGCAGCGTTTAAAAAGGTCAGCAACAGAATGTCTTTCTAATTTGTGTCACACAATTTGCCTCATTTATAAACTAACTGGAACTCTTCAGAATTATTCCTTTATTAAGGTACTTACTAGTGATATTATTCTAGATTACTTTATCATTACGAACAATAGAAGTGACATAATTTTATATTTTAAATTGCATTTTGTTGCTGTGGTTTCTGCCGGACTAAGATTTTACCTCTCTTAGTATGAAACTATCAAGCAGATTTTGACGTGTAAGACAACTACCAAACTGTAAGTGCTATTTTCTGCACTTAGGAGTCAAGGGGAAATTTTTTAGCCTGATTCAACCACTATCTTCACCACAGAAGCCCTGAGCAAGACCCAGGCTTTGGGTTTCCCAGGTATAAATTTGGATGCTGTTCACTTTCCTTGCAGCATTTAGAAGGAGCAATTAGTTTCTGGCTAGGCAGTGGTTCAGTGTTATAAAACACAATCTAAAAGCTTAATGTTGTTAGTGAGCATTGTTGATACAGCTTCATTCTGCACGGAGGCAGCCTGCCTCAAATGAAGCATGATTTACCAGGGCTTTCCATATGTATGTGATTAACATTTACCCTTGGACACACACAAATACACAGAAATGACCCAAAAGCTGGAGGGAGGCAAGGTCTGTCACAGTACTGAATGCAGTGAGTTATCCCCAAGATTAAGCAGAGCTCTTTTTCCTCACTGTTCTGCTTGGAACTTTAGCATTGGGCTCAATTCTCATCAACCAATTTGTGGCCTGTTTGGTACTAGAGATACCTAACAATGCTTTAATGAACTAGATATAGGCATTTCTCCTTTCATTATTATACAAGTGAAATATGGGTTTGTGCTTCCACCAGTAGCACAAAAAAAACCCTTCCAGGGGTTTTTTAATAGATATTACAAGAATTTAAGACATAAACACAGAACAATGCCCTACCAAAAGGAAAAATGGGCACATATGAACACTGTCCTCAAAAGAAATCTTTAACATCTGTACCTGATCTGGGATTGCTGTTAGATTACCTTTCTACCTTTCTACTTTTAGAAAGTATGCTTTCTATGCTGTTAGATTTATGCTGTTAGATTACCTTTCTACCTTTCTACCTTTCTACTACCTCCTTTCTGAAAGATTAGAGAGAGAGTATTTGCTATAAATCTGACTTATGTTGGTTTATTATTTTCTTGTGAGATACTGGAAGTCTCTAAACCCTCGGACTTCATAGGAACTCAGGACACACAGAAAAAAAAGACTAATCAAAACTTCACTGTTAGAGTGGAGAGACCAATCAAGTGGCAATAACGAAGAAACCAAGCATCAAAGCCCTGCAGCTTCTGTCTGTGACCTCAGGCAAATTCCTTAATCTGTGTGGCTTGGTTTCCTTGTACAGTCACAGGTATAGATGAGGAAAAGGAATTTAAATGCTAAAAGGTTGTCAGTTCTGGATGTAATAAAGACCACACAAGGACCTATGGTAGACAAATAACTACAGACATTAGTATTCCATTTACTTTTTGGAGGTAGGAGAGTTAAAATTATTATAGATGTACAGAACAGTTCAATTCAACTCAAAATGCTCATAATTGGAATTCTTAAAGAAGTTCACTGTGAATTCAAAATTCATCTCATCTATTTTAAGCCCAGGATGAAATTGTTTTAATAGGTAGGGACAGCATTTTCATTAAATATTTCCACTTTATAGAACTGTCTCTTAGCACCCACATTACTTTGCAAAACAAACTTTTGTAATCAAAATAATTTCAACACAAAACAGAAATGCAGAAAAATGTAGAGATGTTGCTAACAAGAAGTGCTCTGCACTTCTAGAAAAGCTTGAAAAAAAACCTGTTCACCAGCACAAAGTACAATAAAAATTCCTCTTAATTTATTATCTCATAACCTCTTAAGAGTGGGGAAATTAGTACCTCAGTTCAGGGAATTGGGGCAATGTGGGGAATTTTCTAGCAGCAGAAGAACTGAGGAAGGTCATCTCTGTTAGGGGAGAAACAGTTCTTTAATCAGTGTTCACACACTTGCATTCAAAGACAGAAAATGACGGTGAATATGAAGGGGGGAACCTACCACTGCATGTCTCTTCATCTGTGTCTACATCTTCCAAGTTTAAGTACTTGTCCACCTGCCATAAAAACCCAAATTGGAAAATAGATTAAAATATATCAATTCCATTCCTTATAGTACAATCTAGAGCAAAGCAAAAATGCATTAAATTGTCTGCTTCATCTTCTCCATTCTCCCCTGCATTTTTCCAAGAAAGCATATGAGTTTTCTTTGAAATGTGTAACCCAAAGGAAATACATTTAGGTTTAGGCAAAGATTTACTGCCAAAATTGCCGCATATCAACTTAAGTGATGGGAAGGAAGCTCAAGCTGTACAGTAACTTTTTCGGGAACTTAGTGGGAAGATGGAGAAGTAAAATATTTTCATAGGAAAATGATACATGGTAAGTTACTATGCAATTTTGCAAGCTCATTTCATATGGCACAAAGACAGTACATGCTGTAGGCAAACTAGAGCTTGATCCTTCTGTTTTGACACTAGTGGTGAATTGATTAGGAAGTAAAGA
Organism: Gymnorhina tibicen; assembly: GCA_013399875.1. Taxonomy (NCBI): domain Eukaryota; kingdom Metazoa; phylum Chordata; class Aves; order Passeriformes; family Artamidae; genus Gymnorhina; species Gymnorhina tibicen. The sequence goes on from VXAZ01006195.1 coordinate 639,178, forward strand.
AACTAAGAATTATTACATTTCTAGCATTTCACCTGGGGCTTTGCTCTACTGTTTTCTCAGGCTGATGTCCCTTGAACAATCTAAACTATTTAAAACACACCAAAAGACAAGACATTTCTCATTTCAGGTGTCACTCTGAATAGATGTACAGGGTGAGAGCAAAAGGTTTTTCCCAGCCTATCTGCAAATAGTGTTACCATAGAGGACTTACTACATGCCCTGGCTTTTCTTCTGTGTTTCCATGAAGTAATTAAAGATGCCCTTAGATAATTTCTTCCAACCTGGTTTGAAAACATTCTCATCAAGACTTACATAACCTTTACACTTTAAAAGTACATACTAACATTAGAAAAAATGTTGGATTGCTCTCATTCCCACAGATGGGAAAGAAATACATCAACAAGTTGCAAGTAATTTGTAAATTAATACAGCAAAAATCAGTCATGTTCTGCTCATAATCCCCACTTTGAAGAAAATAAAAGAAAACCTCACCTTCATTCTTTCAGACAGACTGAGATTATTTCTATCAGAGACACCAGCTGTCGAGCTCTCACTCATCACTGTCTGTAGATAAATGGGCAGAAATACTTACATGCATGAAACAGAACCAAAATCACAATCAAAGCTCCTACTGATTTATACATACAGTTCACAGAATCACAGAATGCATAAGGTTGGGAGGCACCACTGCAGGTTCACCTTGTCCACTCTCCCTGCTCAAGAGGAGTCCCCTACAACACATTACTCAGGATTGTGTTCAAACAGCTTCATAGATGTTGTATATAAAATTTTTTAAGAAGTGAATGGAATGCTCCTGAAAACAGAACAGGTACAGGTAATTCTCTGAAAACCTACACGGGACCAGACTGAATCAATTGGAACAACGGTGCAAGCAATGATAGCATGCCTAAAAAGCAGCATTTAGAACAGTAGCACTGTTTTCAATAGCAGTCTTTTCCCCATTTTCTTTTCTCAGGGCAGGCTTAAAGGTTACAACCGTCAACTTACTGCATTACAGCCTCTTCCTGCTGCTACACTGCAATTCTGATGCATTCTACTATTATTGTATTTGTTTCTTAAACTGCTAATTTGACAAAAATGTGCAGCCATGTCTGAAGCTTTTTCTTCTTAAGAAACAAAGACATACATAAAGGATTATGGAAGTGCCCTTACATAAAGGATAACGGAAGTTGTACATTGCTTTATGTGGCAGAAAGACAATTCACTGCTAAAGTAAGGCTAAAGTAAGAGACACAAAGGCAACTTATGCCAATGAGGAAACAGTTTTTATGAAAAAAATGGCAAAAATATTGTCATTATTATTACACAATCAACTGACAGAATGAAATTGTTTTAAAAGCCTTGCTTGATTCTACCTCAAAGACATGTCCTAGTAAGGATGAAAGTGAAAGCTTGTGCTCTGAGGCCTGGCAGGCCCATCATTTCAAAGCATTTCAGTGTGTTGCTCTGTGTATTTCACAAAAGGACCTGCTACTTCTTTTTTAATAAAAGTTTAATGAAGGGAAGTTTTGAGCACAGGCTAGATCACAGCTTAATTATTTGTTATTCAGGCAGGAAGGCAGAAGTTCTTAACAAGTTGACTCAGACTTCCATGTCACTCCTTCCAGATGATGTCTACCGTGCTCTTGTCCCTACACAGTAAATCCCTATTCCCCTACGTTTCAGAAGATCAAAAATGACCTTGGCCTGCCTACTGTTTACTTCAGGCAGCTACACAGCTTCAGTAACACAGAACTCTGTACTTCCTAAAATCTACAAGAAACAAAATAAATCTGTCTATGGTGTCATCCATACTCTCAGGATTTTTTTTACTTTTTGCCTATCTCTACCACTACTCTTTCACTGCAGTGAAAGCATTACACAGCTCATTGCAGGGTGCCTTATTTGTTAGTCAGATTATGGCAGCTCTTCAGCAGGGCAAATGCCACTGCCAAACATGATCCCTGCAGGTGCCTCTCTAAGCATTTAACACTGAGGTAGTATTTTAAATATTTGCCTCAAATTAGATAAATACCACTAGCCTCTAACATTTGGACAGTGTATCTCTCCATATTTTCATCTGTTTGAATGTGGTGATTGTCCACACGGACAAATGTTAACTCATTACCTCATTCTCATTTGGCATCTGTGGCGGAAATGACATCCACATGTCTTTGCTTCTTTCAGGTGAGCCATCCTTTTTATTTCTGTTTGGTAATTCAGAAGTAGAACATGTTTTTCTTAAGGAGTCCACTGTACTTCCCTGAATTTTCTTCCCCTCTTTCTCTGCAAGGAGAATCACACCAGATCAGAAAATATAATGCACTATCCAAGAAAAAGAAAAGCATGTGTCTCATTAGATCTAATATTGACTTTTTTACACATTCACTTTTCCTCTCATGAAAGCGTCCATGTACAACACATACATGCATTTTGCAAACTTTACCATAAAACTGAATATGCAGTTTGAACTTCAAGTGCACAGAGTCCCACATATTCCTCAATACTGAAGAATACATTATCACAAAAGCTTATGCAATATACAGAAAACTTTATAAAATCAACCAAGAGTTGAAATACCCCAAAAAGCAAGACAGTAAGATTATACCTCAGCTTTTATTTCAAAACTTCATTTAAATTCTCTCTGAATTCTGGGGAAAATGCACATAATATATGTGCCCGTGTCTTCATTTGACACTGCAAACACCAGCATATATGATGAAAGTCTCTTCTTTGAGACAGCACTATACAGGAGCCCAAGGGCAACTGCACAGTCAGTAGAACTATTCTGGATGTACACTTTCAGCATTAAAACCAGAAAATAACCCTCATTCCCCAACACCAACACACACTCCCAACACTTCAGCTCTTGTTTTAACAGTCCATCAACTCTGCTTACATGAGATCTGTGCCCACAAAATCACTCAAGATCTCAAGGAGTTCAAGTGCACCTATTCCTTTACATACCTAATCCAGGGTATACCTTCTTATCAAGAAGGGCTGGGATGCTGATCATAGCACAGCGATGATTTGGACCAAAAATGGAGGAACCCTTGTATTTTGTACATCAGTATCTTGGTACCACCCTGTTTATAGAGGTTAGCAGCACAAACATGTGCCCCATGTGTGAACCACAACCACTCAAGCAAATGCCCATGTTGTCTAGTACAGAAGTGAGCCTTGGCAGTTCTTGTCAGAGCTGATACTGATACTGGCTGGTCCAGGGCCAGCATCCACAGAGCCCTTGGGTGTCCATGGGCACCACTGCCAGAAACTCCATCAGTCCAGGACCACGTGATGAGATGCACTGACAGGTCCTATAATCTCACCCCTCTATTTTTAGTTAGTTAAAAGTTAGTTTAGTTAGAAAACACCTCATTTGAGGTGTTAGTGTTTAGTTAGAAAACACCTCATTTAAGCTGATTTCTTTACACACTGCTATTTTCAGTGTTTAGCAGCTATAGAATGCTCTTGAATTATCTTATCACCAATTTGATTTCCTCCCTATGCTGGTAATCTGAGCAAGAAAATTTTGCAAATAAATACTTTTTTATTAGGATCAGATTAACAAACAGCAGTATGCCAGTGATATTGAATTGCCCAAAGTTTAGGATCTGAGATTAAAGAATAAATACAAATGTTCAAGCAGGGTTTGTTCCCTCAGGGGATTCCTTTGGTCTTGAAAGACAAACCAGAAAAATGCATTTCCCGTGTATTCAGAGAGTATCAGAATAACTTCTCTTGGGCTTATTTTGTACAATAATACTGGCTAATTGAGTCCTCGCTGAAAATAGGGAAGTATTCAGAAACAGAACTGAGTCTTTCAATGATAACTTTTGACATCTTTCAGACCTTTAAAAACTCCTTGGACAACAAGAGCAAAGTTAAGACAACTGTAAGTGCTTCTGACTATCCTACCAGCCAGGATCATGGAGCACAAAGCAGCCAGCAGAATTTGGGTACAGACAGGTCATCATCAGTTGAAATCTCAACAGTACAGACAGGATCTAGAAGCTGATTACAGACAAGTATGTGCATGGAAGTATGGATTTCCAAACCCACGCTGAATGGTTGGGGTTTTTTCCTTCAACCTGGCAAAAAATACAGTAATCAGGCCAAAATAAAAATGCAGTACTTTTTATTTTAAAAGTCCCATTATCAAATAAGGAGTAGCTATAGGACAATCAATTAAAATTAACTTCACACCACATGTTCTTAATGAAAAGGAAATGCTCATTTAATGAAGCTTTTTGGGTTTAGTTTGAAAAATTTACTTTGAAACAGTAAGAAACACTGCATTGCATTTCTAAAGCATAATTATGTATTACAAGCATTGAAGTAATTCTCGTGGAGAGTTTTAATGATGCCTTTGGGGTTACTACATTGAGCCATACAGCAAAGAATTATTAATCCCCTGGGACAGCTCTGTGCTGCGGTTACTATGGCACACAGAAAGGGCTGGCAGGCTGGGCATAACCTAAAGTCCACACTTAGAAGAGTCAGGGTTCATAGAAAGCAAACTGCACCACACCAGAGCAATCTAGCAAACAGGTTTCAATGCTCAGATAAAAGGTGGATCTTCTGAATAATTCCTAAATCCCAGGTCTCTGTAACATCGTGCTCCTCCCTGCTTTTTTAGCAAGTACTTTCCTAAAACAGTATTTGGATACAGCAGTACATATGAGCCACCATTTTTCCAACATACTCTCTTTTTAAGCCATGGAAACAAAGCAGCATTAGACACAAAACCCTCTTTTAAATTCTTGACTGGTAAAATGGTCACCCAATATAATTTTACTGTCACCCTACTTTATAGAAAGACCTAGATGGCTAGCTCAAAAAACTTCAATCTTTTTTTTACTTTAGTAGTAAAATAGGATGGGCTTCCTGTTTTATCCTAAGAACTTGCAAGTTTTATCTTAAAGACTGACAAGCGACAAAAATAATGTATTTTGGAGTAAATGTGTATTGGCAAATAATGCAGCCAAACACCTGCAGACCTAGAGAGTAAAAACAGGGCTGAGGACCAACCCAGAATCCTCCCTCTGCACATGAGGAGCATTTATGTATGAGAAGTGATAAAAAGACTCTGGAAGCCACATGCTTTTCTCACCAGACCAACACAGAGACAAAAGAAATCATCACTGGAATGATCAGAGGCATAAATCATACAGCCAGCAGACTCTGAACAAGCATGATATTCCTGCACTAGCCCATGTTTTTCTTGTATACCACTGTGGTCATTCTTCTGGGATATAAATCAGATCATCCTTCTCAAAAAGATAGGTTCTAAATTCTCCAAAGAAAGTAATACCAGTTTTAGCATAAAAAGACCTATGACACATAATTGGGCAGTTATAATTAGGCAGCACATGTGAGCTGACAAACTTGCTTTATTAAGTTATATATTTTCTGGACACCTGAGCTATTGTCACAGCTAAAAGGCTAGATAGATTAAATGAGCCAGTAAGAAATCAAGTGCATTCTTAGTATTTATGTGCCATTTACCAACCCCAGACTACAGCTTAGAAGCACTATCCCTTTTCCTAAGAGATCAGTCATAAACTTCTGACAGAAACCTTTTTCTGGTTAAGACCATTGCAGAGTTATTGGGTTAGAGAATATTAAACATTACATTTGATGAAACATTCACCACTGCAATGTGATACTAGATTCATGTGAAGAAAAATTTAGAAGAAAAATATCTAAGCAACCCAAAGCAGTTGTTGAATGCAGTTCTGGGGACAGAATATCAGCTATGCAACCACGTGCATAATGAGGCCATGCCATATAAATTAAAGGGAGGCAGGTGATTTAAACATTATGTTGCCAGCCTTGAGCACAGTCCCTCAGGACCAGAAAGAGCCAGCTTCAGCTGCCTGAAGTAACTACTGACACCTATAGTCTCCCAACGCATGCGTCACATAACTGGCTCCCTTGAAGCAGTAACTGTAATGAACTTTAAAAATATTATTAAAAAAACCACACGTAAGTTGTCTTGAAGTTAAAGAAACTACAATCTCCAGATAATTATCAGAGTATTTCTTTGATAGTGTTCTGAATTTCAACCATTTCTGTCCTCACTTTTGAAAGAGAAGGGGAAGAAGGAAGGATCACTTTCAAGACAGCAAGAGGATCACTCTGCCTTTCCCCTGACTAAGTGATAATTGACTCATTATTCACAGTCACAGCTCTCAACCTGCCAAGATCCTGTTGTAGAACACCAGCCTTCACAATATGTGATAAAACTCAAAAATAAGGGATATAAACACAACAAAACGTAGCAGAGGAAGAAAGTTGAAATGATGGAAAGATTCACATATTTATTCTGCAGACAGATTTTGTCTCACTTTTTAGTCATTTCACTGTCAGTATCTTAAAAATGAAATAACAAGCCAACTGAGGTCTCTAGAAAAGTACATCTGAGTCTCTCAAGAGTAGTATCCATCATAATTGCGTGTCACTAAGAGTATGGTGCAGACTTAAGAAACATGTTTCAATCAGAAAGGATATCCAACTTGATAAATTTTTTTCTCTCCTGCTATCTATCCTCTATATTGCCTAAAATTCTCTCTGTCTTCCAATTTGGAAGGGAATTTTTTGAGAATGTCTAGTGATCACCCACATATTTCAAAGAATAATGGAGTCACTTACCACAAAACCAGAGAAGAGAGCTACCTGTATTATCAGGAAAAACTTACTGTCAGTGAAATCTCTTAGATGACATAGTAGTCCCAGAAGAATGATAAAATTCTCATGGTTTGAAGCATTTCAAAGCCAGACCAGACACAGAAATCAATAACTTAACATAGAATACCTGGCTTGGGATAATACACTGGACAAAACAATTCAAACCACCAGGTACTTCCCACCTTTTTTCAATTGAATTTATTCATTTCAAAAACAAAAACTGTTTGACACTTAGAAACAGGCCCCTTTAACTATAAAACAGTGATCGAAAAAAACCCATATAGCAAAGCTACTATTTTAAGTTCCAGTTTACTTTTTTGTCCTCAAATCCTGGACTGAGGGCCAGCAGAAGGCCTATGAATCCCTTAAATCTCTTCCAAGTTATGCTTTGATGGAAAACCTGCAATTCAAATACTACAGTGACTTTCTGCAGGACTCCTGAACAAAAAAAAACCCAATTTTACTCACAGTACCATAATAACTGTCTTGAACAGAGGTCACAAGTACAAATTTCATGTTCATTCACTTTCTCCACTCTTCAAACACACCATCAGCAAACATTTTAAAACACCAAACAGGCTGTCACTGAAATGTTTCCATAAAATACCACTTTGACATGTTCACAAGGTGGTAACATACTCTAGAACTACCTGTATTTATCTATTTGCAACTATGTAAACCATTGCACAGCTCTGAGTTCATTTACCCTAAATGACAAGCTGTAAGAGGAAAACAAGAAATTTCAAGGCTGAAAATCCAGTTTGCTGCCAAAATAATTTTTAAAGCCTTCTATTAATTTTTGGTAACTCAATCAAAGCAGCTCCCACATTTTCTGCAGTAATCCAACCAAAATCTGCAGCCTCCCTCTGCTTGTATGTTGTCCTACTGGGAATAGAACATAGAGTTTTAAAGTTACTTAGCCCAAGAAAGCCGTTTTCTGATATATGTCCACCAGATACCTTTCTGTTTCCATGTATTTTTATGTATAAATCACTGTAAATCAATGAAGTTTGTCCAACTTTTCAACACAAAAGGTCCAGTTATCCCATATAGTATGTACCTGGAGGATTTCAGTAGTAGAGTCCTATGCCTATCCAAAATTAAGAGCCATTCAGGTGTAATTCAGGCACCTAAACTTCATCATGTAGTCCTGTTTTAAGAGTCTAAGGGCTTAGCCTCCCGATGCCACCCAAAAAGGCAGTGGATGTTTTCTAGATACTGTACCATATCTGCCCACACTCAGCATCTGAACTGTCTATCCCGTAACTATCCGAGTTCCTGTAAGGCCCATTCCAATCTTACCCCAGCAAAATCCGCACTAATTTTGAGGGCAGTGATCTCACAGTAACACTGAGCAAGCAGAACTCCTCTACAGCAGAGAAAATAACTTGCCTAAAACACTTACCTCAGTGTGCAAATGAATATTTGTAACACAAAAATTCAGCTGGTGCAGCCTTTTCCCCTAATGTCTTTGATCTTATCCTGATTAAATGACAAATAATCAGCACAAAGTATTGTTTAGCTTTTTTTTCTCCTTCAAAAAAAGGTCAAGTTTTACTATTATCAGTAACATGGGCTTGATTCTTTTATTTAAATTTACCAATATCTTAAGGAAATTCCACCATATCATCTCCTCAGCTAGCATAAATACATATTCCATGGACTGGGACTAGTAATTTTAGTGGGACTATTGCTAACCTAAAAGGGTAAACTCTTAAGTCTCAATTGTTACTTTTGACTGCCATTTTTGGATACTTACCATAGTATGTTTAAAAATAAGTCAGGAAAGGACTTTTTTTTATGTGCTCCGTCAGGGGAAAGATGAATGACCACTACTCTCAAGTATATTTCAGCCACTCTCACACACCTGCTCTAGCTTAATGTACACCAATACTTCTCTAAAACTAACTGAGCTCTTGATTTTCAAAAGTTTAACTGTTTTTTTACTGTATCAGTATCTCTCCCTTTTTACTTAATGGAACCTATGTGTTCTGGTTTTGTGTAGTATTTATCTGTATCAGTATCTATGTCTCTCTTGTGCTTTTGAGAGTCTCAGTGTTACAAAAGGGGCAATATTTCCTGTTTATTCCTCATTCACCCCATCTGATCATTTAAAAATTCATATGATTTTTTCACAGCTCAGCAGTGTTGTTGCTGGATACCTTCTCCATTTGAATACTAATGTTGCCAGTTCAATAACAAGGCAAGCCTGCACTTCATTATTTCAGTAGCTTGTACAAGCAAAATCCTGTTTCTTTCAACAGACTTAAAAGAACTCCAGACTTCTTTCTAAGTTTGGGTTATACTAAGGCATACTTTGAATCTTAGCTAAGAAAAACAGAATGTATTTGAATTTATTTCTTAAATACTTGACTTTGTTTTGTTTTATTTTTTAGTCAAAGAAACTGCAAATATGCTTAAAGTTCTCCTCAGCACAAGGAAACAACATTAAATACATATGTTGGGAGCACTTTAAAAGAACATGTGATATACTAATAAATCAGGGCAGAATCAATTATGAAAACTTTCCGTGGGCTTGCATCCTAGAAGAATTCAGCACTAATAGGCAAGTAGGTAAGTGCGGTAAGAAACAAGCAAATTGTATATAATTAAAAGCATCTGACATCTCCATACAAAGTATTCCTTTCTTAACAAGTAATATAAAAGATGACAGCAGGTGGGAACAAAATAAAATGTCAAGAAAGCCCAAGAGTTTAGAAAATGCTTGAATTTGGACACTATAATCACAACATTAAGGCATCCTTAAAAAGCCTGACCTTTTTTTTTTTTTAAGGCAAATACCTACTTTCTTGAAATTAGACCTTCCTATTTAATTTTATACTGAACACTGAAAAGCACCCAATTCTACACTGAGTTCGACACAAAACTGGAAGTGAGGTCACTCGACTTCTGACTGTCCTGTTGAGTCACTTGTACACAGCTCTGATCTCTGGCATTATTTGCTTTGTGTCATTCCCACGTATGGAAAGAAGGCTTCCTCACCCCACTGCAGTACATGAAACTAAGCCAACAGCTGCATTTAGTGCACTTCGATGTCTTTTTAGACAAGGTGATGAGGTACAGCACAGTTCACTCTGTGTTACTGCTTTTTACAGTACTAGAATTAAATCACTGCCAATATGCCACTAGAGGATAGAACCTGTACCAAAGTATCAACAGCAAAACTACTAAATATTTCCCTTTCTCTGTTCTAGAAAACCTAAGTTATGCAAGAAAATGAAAATACTTTCTTTTCCCATCTGAAATAATCTTTAGAAATTGTTTAATAATAAAGGCATCACAGAAAAGAACAAAGAATATTGCTACCAGGGAATATCAGTAGTGCTATCAGCACTGCTGTTGAAGGGCTCTCCAAGTTTCCAGGAGTCTGAGTACCTCTGTACTTATCTGGTGCCGCCGCTGAGCTACTGCGCAAATGCACCCGAGTAATTTCCCTTCTTTAGGCCTATTTTTTTCTGTCTATAAAATGGAGATGAAGTATTTTGCAGACCAAATACCAGGACAACAAATATCCATAAAACAGATCAGTTATTATTATTTCAAAAATAATCTATTAACTTTGCATATCTGTGTCTGGGATTTTTTCTACATTTAGGGGTTCTGTATATTTGATATTTCATTTTATACCATATTGAATAAAGGCTACATAGAGATAGCTACTGAATTTATGATCAATAGAAAATTGCAAATTTTGTCTCCCAACCAATTCTATCAAATGATCCAGCACAGCACATCAATAAAAAGCTCTGAATTGATGCTGTTTCCCTATTTCATGCCCTGTTTAAGTTCCCTGGGGATGACAGATTAATTTGATTCGTTTTATTGAACTGTCTAGTTGCTTTTACTGGCAAATCTACTCATAGGCTGAAATTTCTCTTGGGGTTAGCATTGTCCTACTGGTCCATTTTTAAAATAAAAGTGCATTTACTGTCACTTCTTGTATAGTTCTCTGCTATGCTTTCTGCTGTGAAGACTCACACTTGTACAGTGCCTCCACTGACACTTATATAGGACGTTTAAAGTTGTTTTTCCTAAATGTGGTTAATGAAAAAAGGAAGCAGACAGCTACAGTCAAATGGACTGTGAACGGAATACCTTGCCCAGCTTTCACTGGGGAATTAAGTTAATCTGATCACAACACAGAATATGGCTCTTGCATGCCACCTGTAAGCACAGAAGTGATCAGTCACTTCCAAACTTCCTCCACTTGACAGTTTTTTCAGCACAGAAGCATCAAAACAACAGCACTGAGGCTATGAAGTTTCGATCTAAGGTGTGGTTTGCTTAGATGCGTCTAATCAAGGTCCCTGGACTTGAATGCACTGCCAGGCAGTGGGAGGTATACGAAATAGAGCAAAATTAACAGCAGGAATGGAATTCATTTAATCCTAGTGGTAAAATGCCCAGAACCATGAAAAAAATCCAAGTCGTAACTTGGATTTGGGTAAGAATTTCATTCATGGCAGCATTTTCCTATGCAGCTGAATGATCCAGAATCCTGTATTTTTAGAGGAGTAATTTAAAATCTAGATGAAAATTTTGAACCATTTGGGGGTTTTTTTCTGTATTTTTTGTGCAAGGTCAAATGAGATATTTTATGCTCCAGTGAATTTCCCATTCTTCCTCTGAGCTTTAAAAAATGAGCAGATGCTGCCTTCTAATTTTGAGCATCATAGCTCTCTGCACCAGATTTCAAACACTCTTCCTAAGATTTGTCCTCTGTGGCAATTTTTTCAAAAGCAGGGTTGGATGCATTTCCATGAGATTTTGTCCAAAGTTCTTCTAGGAAGTGTGTAGTTCTGAACATACCACTCATTGACCACATCTACAGAAACCTGTATCATCCACTCCTTTGTAAATTCAGCTCTTCTGAGGCTCCTTCAACTGCAAAGCTTTACAGCGAGTACGAAAAATTCCATCCTTCTGGACTCGTGCTCTAATTGCTAAATTACATTCCCATGGGTTCACCAGCCCTTTCACCTATATATTCGTCTTGTTAATATTATCCCTATGACAAAAACCACACTTTGGATGCTCTAAAAAGGAAAAATAAGAGGCTTAACTAGGATCTTAACCTAGCCCTCAAATGTCTGTCCATTACAGAATCAATAAATAAGGTTTTAAAATTTTTCCACTTATGGAGGAAGTACTCCTATAATTTTAAAATATTATTTATTTAAGATATATAGGTCATGTTCTGTTGGAGCAGTATGTTTTAAATGCTGAGGTCAGAGCTTAAAAAATATATTTATGTACGTTTATCCATTTTCCATCAGATCTGTAGGCAAGAAGTAACAGACTTACTACAGGATTTACTTGTCAATTAGTCTATGAACTCTCATTTTCTCACTGCACCAAGCACATTTTAAAAAACAGAACCATTGGGAATTTTAGCAATACTAAAATCTGGAAGATTAAAATCCCATATCAAAGATGTAATTTTATGGTCCAGCTAAGTTATAACCTATCTCTGTGCTAGTTAAACCAAACACACATCACAAAACCAATTACACAGAATTTAGAAGGACTTATTTTGACTCCATAGCTTGTTCTATGTGAACTAAGAGAATATCTTTTCAAATAGCACAAGGAAGAATAGAGGTAGTTAAAGGTAATATCACACATTCAGATATAATAAAAAGACAACATTCCAAAAATGTGATTTTCTTGATTAGGATATTAGCAATTCTTAAAAAGTCAAATGGAAGTCAGTAATGTAAAATGCATTAGTCCTGTTTCCGACATTTGTAAGAATGAAACTATACTCTCAGCAGAAGATCCTAATGTGTTCACAGGGAGTCACTCCAGGCTATTTATAGCCTCAAAGGGTTCTTTTTAGCTAGGCCAGAACAGTCAAGGATGCTTGGGTCTTTCTACTCAAGGTACATTCTTTACAGCTTTACTGTGTGTAAATTTAACATATGAAGAAAAATTTAAAAATCACTGGGGTATCAGATTCTTATGAGATGCCTTCAAGAATAACGTAGAAACTTCAAGTGAAAATATCCTTGCAATGCCAACTACACACCTAGTACAAATTCATGCACAAGTGAAAACCACCTTCTGTAAATATGTTACTCTGTGAAATCAATGGGATCCAATTAGTTTTGTTTGTTTTCTGTTTCCAATGTTATGACAGACAAAAATCTATCAGATGAGAATGTATGTCTTATGCTTTAAGTAGAATTTTTGCAGGTCATTAGTTTATAATGCAAACCAGCACTTTGGGTACTTTTAAAGGAAAATGAAAGTGGGAGGAAAACAAGTTGAGCTGTTCAGTTCATACCATCATAGGAACCTGTATTTCTAAGCATTTGATTCAGGTAAAGCTCTACCTTTTATATTATTTTAGTGGCAAATGCTACAGTGACAGTGCAAGTGACTGAAATACATGCTGAGGCTTTTTGCAAGTAGCATCATGATATGCAGCATGCTACTACAAGAGGAGCTATCCCCAGTGTATCAATCATACATAAGAAGACCAGAACCGGGTTTTCAATCCTCTTATCTCATCCCCCAGTGTCTCCTTTCTCTTCTATGTTTTATAGGGAGGAGAGACAGAAAGTTGCCACAAGATTATTTCTGTGGCAGCTTCAACTCCCCCAGTGGTTTTCTTCTCAATGCTTGTGACTGACACTTAGTTCTGCCTGAAGGATAAGGACAGGACAGACTTCTGAGTGCCAATCAATGGGGCATGCCACATGCTATAATTGAAAAACACAGTGCTTCTGCAATAATATGAGGACATCACTTTTAGTGCAAAGCAGTGGTAAAAAGAAGTGCAAGTAATATGTAGCTTGCACTCATTTTTATGGCACCTAACTTACCATGGATAAAAAAACTGAACCTGAGCTACAGGATTGGAATTCTTTAATTCAGCAATGCTCAGATCAAGGTTAAGCTCCACTTTTTATTTCATCTGCAGAGCATGACATCTTTTCAGCTTAACCATCTATCTGATGTGCTGATGTATGTACCTTCATCCAAGTTACCTGTTAGCTTGGCACAGGATGGGTCAGGTTGGAAGGGACCACAGCGGGTCCCACCTCCCTGCTCAAGCAGGTCACCCTAGAGCACCTTGCACAGGATTGTATCCAGATAGATCCTGAATATCTCCATTGACAGAAACTCCACAGCCTCTCTGGGCAATCTGTTCCAGTGCTCATTCACCTGAACAGTAAAGGAGTTCTTCCTCATGTTCAGGTGGAACTTCCGTGCATCAGTTTCTGCCCATTGCCTCTTGTCCTGTTGCTTGGCAACACCAAGAAGAGCCTGGCTCCATCTTCTGACACCCTCCTGTCACATACTTATAGACATTGATAAGGTCCCCTCTCATTCATCTCTTCTTAAGGGTGAACAGGCTGAAATCTCTCAGCCTTTCCTCATGTGATGCTCCAGTTCCTTAACAATCTCTGTAGCCCTCCACTGGACTCACTCCAGGAGCTCCATGTCTCTGTTGTCCTGAGGAACCCAGAACTGGACACAGCGCTCCAGCTGAAGCCTCACCAGGGCTGAGCAGAGGGGCAGGATCACCTCCCTCGACCTGCTGGCAGTGCTGTTCCCAAAGACACCATTGGCCTTCGTGGCCACAGGGGCACTGCTGGTCATGGACAGCTTGTTTTCCACCAGGACCCCCAGGTCCTTCTCCGCAGAGCTGCTTTCCGAGAGCTCAGGCCCAGCCCGTCCTGGTGCAGGGGGTTATTCCTCCCCAGGTGCAGGACCCTGCGCTTGCCTTTGTTGAGTTTCAGAAGGTCCCTCTCTGCCATCTCTCCAGCCTGCTGAGGCCTTCCGAAGGGCTGCACAGCCCTCTGGGGTATGGGCCACTCCTCCCAGCTTCGTGTCTGCAGGGAACTTGCTGAGGAGGCCTCTGCCCCTTCATCCAAGCCAGTGATGGAGAAGTTAAACAACAGTGGGCCCAGTATTGAACACTGTGGGACACCACCAGGCCTTCAACTCGACCCTGTGCTGCTGATCACAACACTCCGGGATCTGCCACTCAGCCAGTTCTCAATCCATCTCACTGTCCACTCACCCAGCTCATACTTCCTGAGTTTGCCTATGAGGATGATGTGAAAGACAGTGTTGAAAGCCTTGCTGAAATAGATTTAGACAATATCCACATCCCTCCAGGTAGTTGTTTCATCATAGAAGGCAAACACTTTGTAGAAGGCACACACACAGGCATAGCACAGCAGGCCAGCAGTAATAAACCTGTGGAAGTACCCAAACTGCACACTCCTAATCTCAGGCCACCACACACTCACAAGCTTCTCATACTTTTATAAGTTTGGTGCATTTGCATATCAGGGTTAATTCTCCAATTACAATTTCAGGTAATGAAGTCATTTACCCCAAGTTTGTTCCCCCTTTCTGAGGCTTAGTTTACATATTTAGAGGCCATAGACAGTAAGGTGTCCTAGAATCCAGGCCTAGAGAGGATTTGTTATGTCTAACCAGAATGGGAGAACAGTAGCTAACAGGCTATACGGAGTTTTAGAGTTACACACTAAAGCAGTACAGGATCTGAAAAATATAAAAGCCAAAATCCTAACGCATCACTATTAAGTACTTTCCTTAGGCTCTTCTTTTATGGAGACTTCTCAAGCAAAACAATGCAAGATGGACTTAGGAAACATCTATCCTTCCAAACAGTGCATGTTTCCACACCTCCCTAAAGCAAGCATAAATGGCTAACCACCTGTAGAGACATAGCAGCCTGGGAACCAATCCGTAAAAAGTTATCCTTAAGGTTCCCACTGCTGAGTGGAAAAACAAAAGCATCACAAGGATTTGCCTAAAGTCACAAAGCAGGTGAGTAGCACAAATACACTGAATACTACTGCTTCTCTTTTTACCTTCCCTTCCATCTGTGGTACCTAACAGGAGATTTGGGAAATTACATACCTTTCAAAAGATACGTGAATGTATTTAGAAACTCTTCATATGACTGCTCATGGCTATTAATAAACTGATCAAGGATGCTGTTCTTTAACAGTTGTTCTCCCATGATCATCCACACCTTGAGAGTCGAACAGGTATATCTGCTTTAGTAGGCTGCTTCTGCAATAGAAAGAAAAGAGCTATAAATACCTGCAGGCAGAAAACAAATCAACAGAAAAGTCCCTAGTTCACACAGATGGGCACCAGAAAAATAAGAAAGTATTACTTAAAGTAATATTCTCTTATTTTATACTTTAAGTATTATTATTTTATACTTTCAGTATTAAATACTTTAAGTATTACTTTTAAAAAAGTATTATTTTCTTTTACTAGAACGTAATTTTTTTTTTTCTCTTCTTGGGAAGTTCTGATCTTGTCAGTGGAACTTTATTCAACGTTTCTCCAAAAATTCACATGGACATAGAAATTTTAAGTACGATGAGAGAAATTTTGATCATTTATGCTTGAAATTTATGACCTTGGGTAATACGGACCACAGAAGTGCCAGCTTCTCTTGGTGCTGTTCATTCCCTTAAGTTGTTCAGTCTTTCAACCCCTGCCTTCTTTGCAGAAACAGCGACACCCCTCATCAGCATGTTGTATTTGACAACCCAGACACACCTGTACATTCAAAACTTGGACTGAATCCATCATCTCCAGGTGCACTACTCATTGTACCATCAAAGCCACAAACCCAGATTTTGGACCACACGTTAAATCACAATGACACCTGTGTGTGTGTACGCTGAGGCAGCACACGGGACAGGGAGAGCATGCTGGAGCTGGACAGCCACACAGGAATGGGAGGACCACTCTTGAGAAGGGAACAAATGCTGAGAGCTGAAGAAAGAAGCTCCACTCTCCAGTCACACAGCAACAGCGTTCCAGCCCACCTTCATCACTTAACCAGGCTCCACGGGAAGTAGTGGCCCTGAAACATCCCTCAGTGAAGTCTGCTGAAGTTAACCTTGCCCCTTACTCATAAAAGCTGTGTAAACGCATGTTAACAGCTGCATGATGCTAAACACCCATATTACTTATTTTCTATACACATAGGCCCACAGCAATAGAATCAGTTCACACACATAAACATGATCAAGATGCAAGAACGCATGATACACTAAGTGCTTGATTTGCATGTGTTCCTGTGTTTCCTCTCTTGATTTACCACAACACTAAGAATGGATTTTGGGAATGAAAGCTTAATTCTTCAGCAAAACTTCAAATCAACTATACTAAGGAAAGGCTGCCAAGCTGATACTGAAGTTAAATAAGATCGAAGGAGAATTGTTCAGAGACCAGAAAGAAAATAAAGCGTGACTTCTAACATAAAACCTCAATTTTGTTGAATTGCCTGTTTCCAAGGAAGACTAATGTTCTGAAGATATCAAAACACATGCACACCCACATGACCCAAAGTTCTGTAATGTTTTACAAAAATTCAACCATCATTAATCTCTGTGGACTGACCAAGCAAAATATAACTCACCAGACTCTCACAGTTGTTTATGTATATTACAGGGCTTTGAGAGCTAAGCAGTGTCTTCTATTCCTCATCATGGTTAAGTTATTAAAATCATTACTTGAAATAGTGCTGTGATTTGTAAGGCTACTGTAAAGGAAAAAAATACATATCTAATCAAGAAAAAGTAACTTTTTTTTTCTTTGGATCTGTTGTCTAGAATCTCCAACTCCCTTACAAACACTAATGAAATAAACTTAAAAATATTCCCAAAAGGAAGAGCAAACAAGTATTATTGCCAATAACAGATTTAAAAAATGAGTCACCACAAAATTAAATTATTTAAAAACAGGTTACTGGAGGGCTGACAGCAAATCTTAGATTAATTCACTCTAAAATGCTCTAGGAAACTAGAAAATTAATATGCAGCTTGGGGGCACAGACGTATCCTTAACCAGATGCACGACAGCTTTCTCCGTGAATGCCATGCTCTCCAGCCACCAGATCATCAGCCTGAGATTCAGCACCCAGACCAGGTGGTACCAAAATCATGTATCTCAATTCTTACTCTGTTGCGCAGCTTCTACTTCCTACAGAATCTGGGAAACTTCACTTTGATATTCCCTTGCACAGCTTTTATTGAGGTCTACAGAATCATTTCCTCACGGAGAGGAGGTCCTAATGAAAGCCTAGGTTCTGTCACAAAAAACAGCCACTCTCTCCAGCAATGGAGAGGAGAGACTGGCAGCTAGAACTACCTGTTCCCCATTTTCAATTATTTTGATGAACTGCCCAATGCTGTAACATGGCCCTAAATGAAAGCAAGTGCAGAGGACGGTATGTGGCTGGTACTATCCCTGAAACTGAACATGTGGTTAGGACGGATGGTACAAGAGGACTGTTCAAAAACTTACCTCAACCCATCAAGGCTTTGGTATTTTTCATTTTCATTCCACTTTGTTTTCTGCTGCTTCCCACCTACTTTATTCCAGAGTCTCTCTTAAATGATCACCACACTGTGTCAGTTGCAGAGAAGTTTTGTGAGGTGAACAGCTGAAACCAGGCTGACCAGAAGACTCTCACCTTTGCTAAGGAGCTAACCACTGGATTCCATGTAAGTAAATGGCTTCAGCAATCACCCAATTCACAGCCTCGAGGCAATGACTTCTTTAAACCGTCTTGAAAAAATGAAAAAATACACAATAATTGTGGAATCCTCCACAATTTATAAAGTGGGTACCATGACACTTCCAGGAATGAAATTACTGCATTGTTCTGCTAAAAAATAGCTACTACTAAAATCAAAAACTTGTATTCTTTTTTCCCAAAAGGAATCAAACTAACTTGGAGGTCTCAAGGAAAGTAAAGCAAGGGTATCTGATCCTTTCCTTGTGCTGGCTTTGGATACTCTTAGAGTCAAATATCAGTAAGTGATGCATTCAAACAGCAACTACGCTTTCTTCTTTTTGTATTTCACTCCTGCTCATCCATCCAAATGACTTTAATGAGGTTTCTTGAGGCAGTCATTCATTAAGCTTGCTGATCATCAGCATATTGTGCAAAATCAATTTTATTTCTCAAAATGCTATCTTCTTCCAAGCGGTTTAAGACAAATCAAAAATCTCTGCACTGAATCAGAGGCAGGTCAAGTGAGTATTAGCATGATTTCAATTATACAGTGATTACTTCTATTAAACAACACAAAATGCGGTGGAATATAGACTTCCTGGTTTATGCTGCATTTTTAAGCGCTTCATGTTGCTTTAAAATACAATAGAGGCAACAAAAGAAATATCAAGATTATAAATTTTTAAATGGAAAGAGCAATAAGCTAATCCCCTCCACAAACTCAGTAAAATCTTACGTAATTTAATTTTTCGGCAAAAAAAAATACTTCACTAGCATTTCTGGCATAGGTTCCAGTCAGGTTTTCATGCTATGAATTTGCTCTCTTAGAAGTCATTCTCGATTTTAAAAAGAGGCTGATTAATACATGGTTTTTTTATAGTTCATCCATAGGTTCATGGAAAATACCCACTAGGTGTATCTGTTATCAAGATTTTATAATCTATGTCTGCAAAAATCAGATTGAACATAAATACACTATCTTTAAATCTTATACTGTTACCTCTGGACAATGCCCTGTCTCTTTTCCCTATAGAGCTATCACAGTAACTACACCTTTAACAATATTGTTACAGCCATGAAGAATGAGGTAGCACCTTTGCAAAAAGAATGAGATTTTATCAGACAAGTGCACTCAGAATCAATTTAAGTCTATTTAGGTTCTGGCTGCTCCCAAAAAGGCCACCACTACCTTCACTTCCTCTTCATGTCCTGGTTTACCACTCCAGTCCACGTCTTGGGCAGACCAAATAAACTACCAATACAAAACCTGAGAGTAAACAGAGCAAATGCATATATTCTGTTTTAAAGACATGTTTTCTGATCTGCCTTACAGCCGTACGATCGTGACTGCCTTTACAAGGGGACAGTGGGACTGTGCAGTGGGAGCAAGGGAAGGATGCAGGACTGCCCTTCTGGCACCTTGTCAGAGTTGCTTATGCAACCATGAAAGCACAGCCTCATCAGAAACACCCTCCTCACAAATGGCCCACAAAGCTGTGCTTCCTCCACTCTGCAAAAGCAGATGTCAGCAGGGCACTCCTACACCCACCACGCTGAGCTGGAGCCTGCAGTGCAGATCATCAGCCCCCATGGTGCCAAGAGGCAGGCAAAGCTGGAACTCAAGCCTGTCCTTAGCAAGTGCTTGTTGTTACCTATGGACTGTGGTTGCTGCCTTAACAAACATCCCATGAGGGCGCTTTAAAAGTCTGGGAATTCCCGCTCAAGAAAGACATGAGAATTTTGAGTCAGACAGCAGAGGAAGGTTATCCATTTTCCTGAAGGCAGAAAACTTCCTCCTGCTTGTCTAGACATCTGCAATCTACAGTTGCAGAAGAAAGCCCTCCCTGCGTTACTGTCCTGCCCTACTTTTCTCCCTCCTCCTCCCTGCTACCACCACCACCTGTGGGGAGGCAGACCTCCAGGAGCGAGCCCAAAGGCACCAAGTTCTGGCCACAAGCAGGTGCAGGTCAACCCAGCTGGGGGAACAAACTAAAAGTTACAAAGGACAACAACTTTCAGATGAGGTTCCTTCCAACGTCTTGCAATTCAATGTGATCTACGACAGCTAATCCTGTTAAAATCAACTGGATGTTTGCCATTGCCTTCAGCAGGAGGCCTTAAGGGCACACACTTAATGCATCAGCAATTTGTGTGGATGGGAGCTGCATCTGCTTGCCTGAGTGCATTACTGAGCCTGAGAGCTGACCTTTAGATGGACAAAAACATGTGCCTCTCATGCCCAGCTCTTACGAGCTTTTAAAGGATATATCCAAGGGCTTTAATTGCAAGCAAGCATATTGATCCTGTTGGATTTCAGTGCTATTATGCCAGCCCCATACCTGAGCAGAATTTTTTTTTAATGAATTTCCAATGGCTTCAAGAGTACTGCTCCCTTTAAAGACAACCTGGAGGCCCACGGCAAGGGTAACATTTCGTCCAAACCACGGTAGCCAATGCCCCCTGGAACGTGATTGTCTGAGATCTGACAGTCAAAGCACAGCTGGACTCAATCAGATATTTTAGATAAGACCTCCAAATAAAGCCCTCTCCCTCACAAGTTAAATACTGTTTACTGTCAGTTTTAGATGAGACAGAAAATTGAAGACTGTAGGATGCTGGACTCCCTGTGCCCTTTTTTACAGGTTTCAGCCTGTGGGTCCTGGCTAAATATCCAGCATATTTGCATTCTGGCTGGCAAACCCTACACAAATGAGTAAGGCAGCCTTCCCTTTCCCTGCTGAGCTGGAGTGCATTACTGCAACCCACAGGAAGCCAGCTACATTTCAGCTCAGAGATGACTGTGTTTTACTGGCAGAAAATATGCTGAAAAGCCTGGAAATATCTCAATGCAATTTGGAATGATTTGGGATGAAGAAGATGCAAACAACATATTATTTTAAGAAATTAATTGCAGAAAAAGAAAATCAAGTGAAATAAAGCATTTCTGGAACAGTGAGCAATCTGCTGAAAACATACTACCTATGTCAATGTTATTAAAATAGAAATTGTAAAGGAAAGGTCTATTTATTCCTTTTCACACGGGTTCTCTGCCAGTTAAATTCAGGATGGAAATCCAAGATCTTCTTGCTACGACCGGGACAGTTTTGAACAGAATTTCCCTACCGTGTAGATACATTATTCTGAAGCTATTTGCTGCAGCTTTTCCAAAGCATTTTGTCATTGACAGTTAAAGACAGCAGCTTGGACAGACCATGTCCTCATCCAAAAATGACATGCTGTTGCCAAAAAAATTCAATTTCTCCATCTTCTCAACCACAGTAATTGGAAAAAGAATTTCTAAAGATAAGGCATGTCAACTGGTAGAAAGAGAGTAAAATGAATGTCAAATATTAAAGTGACACAACTTGGGAACCGGATTTTTCACTTAAATATTTGTATCTTTTTTTGCCAGTAGATCTTTGATCACAGACCCAAACAAGGGTCGAGAATATGTCAAACACTTAGATAAGAAGCTGTCAAGTATTATCTAGGCCCTGCTGAAAATACAAATAAATATGATCCGAATGCCCTTAAATTTGGGGGAAGTTCTTCAGCATTCAACTCTGCTCTACAGTCTCCTTTTATCTTTGTTTCAGTACAGAAGTAAAAGACCCATATGGATGCTACAGGGCACAGTGCCTTAGCACTGCTGTATTTCAGATGAGAAACATCACCACATCCTATCTGCATTACAGTTATTCAGTGTCTCAAGACAATTCTCACAAACATTTGGTATGTTTGCTTTGCTGTACTAATCAAATTCCATTTCAAGTTCCTTCTATTTCTATTCTCACAGCAGTTTCAAATGGGAGTTGAGATATTTCTAAAATACTGTGCAGCAGATGTTGTAACTCAGGAGTAGGTGAAGTAGGGCCACGAAAACAAAAGCAGGGAGCTATGAAGAGTAAATTGTTTTCCAGGTTTTTCTGTTTATTTGTTGTGCTGTGCTAGGCAAGTGGCTTATCCTCTGTGCCACAGCACTGCTAGCTGTTGAAAGGATATGCTCCCAGTGGAGTTCCCAGCGTCTCATTATTTTTTGTTTGAGAAAAGCACTGCAATACTGATGAAAAATGCCACAGAAGGGTGCAAAGTTTTATTAGTCTTTCAAAGTCTGATCAGAAGGCCACTGAAGTAGAAAAAAAGACATTTCTAATTACTTCAGTGGACTTTTGAGTTGGACTTTTAGTCAGCCCTCACTCAGTGAACTGCATGCATTTGTCATTTCCTTTGCTCTGTTTCAGTGTTATTGCGAGCTTGCAGCAGAGCATTCCAGAGGAAAGTAGTATGCCAATCAGCAAGAGCTGTTTTCTTTTACTATCTGTTGAAATTATTTTTTCTTTTAACTCAAAATTTATTTTTAATTACATTTTAAAATAGAACTAAAAAATTCTGAAGAAGATCACAAGGTTCATAGGTTTAACAGTGTAAAAAAATTCAACCATAAAGAAGCGTATGCTGCAGATATTTACAATCTAAGAGGCATCTGCTGTCACTCTGAGCTTGTTCTACTGCAAAGAGTTAAAGCTTCTGGAGGCTGGTGGGTTTCTTGTTGTGTCATCTGAAGACAAGAGAGAAAGGGGAAAAAAAACCAGTCACAGCCAGTTAGCCACAGCAGATTGAGTTCTCAGGAGCACATCTGCAAATTAAGTAGCTAGATTCCCCTCCATCAGGCTGTCTCTCTATGCCACGAGCCCCTCGTGCTGTCACAGAAGATTCCTCACATTGCTCATATTTGAATCCCAATTACACAGAAAGATTACGGAGGACGCAAAAAACTGCTATCAGCCAGGTATGTCTAAATTACTGTTTCGCCCACAGCAAACTTGGTTGATACACTCAGGAAATGTTTTGAGAAATACTATATAAAAAATTGCCTTCCTTAAGCTTCTTTATGGAGGACTTCAAACCTCTCTGTGTGTCCAGATATGATTTTGATTGTGGAGAATTTGGAAACAGCACTTGCTTTTCAGGGGTGTGCTTTTCAGTTTTGGAAATGAAAAAACAGATCTGTCAGAGAAAAAAAATACAATACTGCAAAATCAATTTAATTCTATCATAGATATGTGTTCACGCCAAAATAACTGTAAACTAATTAATTTAATGGTCAGCAATGGGTGTTTACCAACTAAGACTCTATGTTATCCTGCATTCCATTCTCTCAGTGTCCAATCAGTACAGCTCAAATATCTTA
The DNA here is from genome assembly GCA_013399875.1 of Gymnorhina tibicen. Classification (NCBI taxonomy): domain Eukaryota; kingdom Metazoa; phylum Chordata; class Aves; order Passeriformes; family Artamidae; genus Gymnorhina; species Gymnorhina tibicen. The sequence goes on from VXAZ01006195.1 coordinate 662,610, forward strand.
TTTTTGTATAAATGAAAAAAGGTTCTTTTGTGTTTGCTACAGTCCATAAGATCAACTCATTCATCATTCTTTATTTCGTAGCATTCAAATTACTGCGAAATTATTACAAATAATACTTTCAATGTTGAAAAATATGAGATGTCACACTAAACAGCAGCACTGATTAGTCATTGTTTTCCTGATTAGAATGTTTTTGTTGCCTAATTGGGTAACAGGCAAAGCACACAAGTGAACAAACAATTTCTGCATATAGTCAAAGAAGACAGTAAGTAATAAACACAGTTTGGGAGTGACTCAGTGCCTAAACATTGTAATCTAGTGACATTTTATAAACCCTAGATTTACTAGAACCTAGGGCACAAAACCAATGGGAGACTTGCTTCCTCAGGAGAAGCTAGAAGGAATAATATCCAAAGGTATATGAAATGCCATTTGCTGTTTAGGTCACTCAGTGCTACCACTTGTCTCTAAAAGATGTTCATCCTGTACTTCTCTGTGAACACCTGATATGGTTTCTGAAATGGTACACCACCCAAAATTGTAACTATGTCCATCTATTCCCACAGTAAGCACATTTCAAATTACATTAGCTAGTGCTTTTAAAAAACACCTTCTCTCTGTTTGATCCTGCTATAAACATATCTCCCAATGCAGCTATCTAAATCTGAATTCCTTATAATCTCTTCTTGACATATAAACAACTCTTACCTGAAAAAGCCTGCTCAAAATACTGTTTGATTTCAAAATAAACACAGGGAGAAAATTAGTTTTCTTCTTTCTGTTAGCTTAGCTTCTAGCTCAGGTCTCTACTGCTTCCCAAAAAGGGGACTTATAAAAGTAATGCTGAGATTCTCTTTTATTTGTATAATCCTTACATCTTAACCTTTTACAAAAACACCAAATATGATGAAGCATGACTCAAGTCATCATAACTGGTAATTGTTTATGTAACTTCTCTTTTCTTTTCATTCGTCTTTACTTCTTGTAGTGTCTCTTCCCCTGGTATCTTGTGTTGCACCACAACAAAGGCATTTGTCTGTGCACTAGCTGTAAGGCTAATCCAACTCCACAGTGACAGTTTTGAGCATAAAGCCACAAAAAAAGCACTTTAAACTCTTTGCTTATAAGGTTAGATCATCACCTTTTGGGTTCCCTGAAGCTGTTCAGGGCTAGATGAGCCATGGCTCAAAGGAATCCGTGGTATTGGAAGGTTGGAGGTGGAGGTCAGCATAGCCAAAGAGCAATCACACTGTATTAAAACGCTGTAATTAGCATAAAAATACTTGGAAAGCCAAAGCAATTCCAGCCGGTGCCTAAGGAGCTACTTCTGTCCAAAAATCTCATATAAATATTCCCTCCAATACTTACTGAACTGCTTGCAAGAAATATTATGAAATGACAAGGAAGTGTGTCTAAGTGTGCTTAACCAGTACATTCTGTGTGTCTATCAATCAAATCGTTTTCACTGATCTTTTCTCTACTCTGTATCTGCAGATTCTTCAGACAGTAAACTCTTCAGAACTGAGAACTGCTCGGTATTTGGGAAACAGTTTGTGGCATTGAGGACACTAATAATTGTCATATTTGGAGATTCTTTAAGTATATGTAAAAATATAAGATGCATACCAATATATCAATTAAATTGCCACTTTTAATACTCTTGTTAGACTTCAAATATAAACCAGCAGTCAAATATAGAACACTAGTGGTACAAAATAAAGAACTCTAATTTTGTCATATAGAACAGAAATTTTCTCATGGCATCTTCCGTATGGAAGACATTGTTCTTTTCTAAAGCTCCTGTAAAACCAAAGAAGCTAAGTACTCAGACAATATGAAAGAAGAGACAAATGACATCTAGTCCAGTAAACCCAATTTAGTGCAAGCTCCTCTGACGATGCCATTTTTGAATGCTTGTAAGAAACAAGCAGCAGATTCCTGTTTAGCATATCACCTGAAGGTAAATAACTTCATAAGTCTTTCTTCATGCATAGTAAGGACAAAACCTGCTGTGTATACTGACATGCTTAGAAAAGGGTTCACTAATTTAATTAACTTATAACTGAACTTCACCTACAGTGTAGTACTTCTGAAAAGAAATCTAAATGTAGAAAAACCTACCACCTTCAGGGCAGAGACATTAGGCGACACAGTGAACAGAACACAACATGATCTTTGGATGATTCCACAATGTAAGACAGCCATTCCATGGATTGTTTTTCAGACAGACTCAGTAATGGCTATGCCTACTCTGTCTGTGTGCTCTGGCCTGAAAACATCTCACCTTCGAAAAACATTCCATGGCAGATCCCTATTTTAGCACAGCAGCTTGCACACCAGTTTGAGGGCAGGCAGTGCAGCAATACGGTACAACATGGCAATTGATGTAGTCAGTGTCATCAGTTCCCATGTTTTTACAGGAACTCTTCCTGTACACGATGTTGTTCAGATTCCCCCAGGTTTTGATGTCACATAACTAGAAGACACCAATCCTTTCTTAAAAAAGAAACCTGTGCGCCTTGTTTTTGTTGTTACAGCAAAAGGAAAAGCGGGAACAAGGAAAATAAGAATCCTAAAGATTTCTAAAGAAAAAGAAATTACATTTTAAAATGTAGGATTTAGTAGGTTTTTTCTAGTATTTAGTTCACACCTCTTCTGGACATTTGGCAAAGGGTGGGACAGAGAACTTGGACATTTACTGAAGCGCACAAGTCTGCTGTCACCAGAGGCCAGTGCCAATGAATCAGCCAGTTATTTCCCTCCCTGTTGCCTGTGCTCTCCAAAGCTCTTTCACAGTCAATATCCAGGCTGATTACATAAACTCCTTTTGGTCTTCAAACAACAGGTTTATAGAAGCAAAAGATATCCCTTGAAACCTCCTCATGAAAGCATGAACAAAGAGCAGAGATGAAAGACAATTCGAGCACACTGAAGACCCGCGGCAGCGGGACTCGCAAGCCCCCCGATCCCGAGTGGGCTGTTCAGCAGAAGCTGAGATTCACCCTGGCACCCGCGGCCTGTGCCGCTCCAGGCAGCCCTGCACGGCTGGAGAGACAGCGGGCACCGCCTGCTTCTAAATGCACTCAACAAATTCTGACGTTTACCCTGTAAACAAAACGTGCAATCTGAAGTTTGAGTGCACGCCCGTCCTGCAGCCCACTGACTGCGGTGCCGTCGGGCACCTTCCCGGCGGGGAGCGGATGGGAGGGGGCCTGCCGCCGCCCCGGGCGAGCCCGAGCCCAGCGGGACGAGGGGCGGCGCGGGCGGATGCGGCTCCCGCACCCGAGGGGCCCCGGGCCCGCGGCATGCGGGAGGCGCCAGCCCGGCATTCCCGGCCGCCTCGGGGCGACAAACGGGC